>CADEBD010000289.1:4932060-5119119 GCA_902825455.1 Arctia plantaginis | reverse complement strand
CCCCTTGGCTGTCGAAATGGCGACTGTCGGTGAACGTGGGGAAGACACAGGCGATAGCCTTCACCTCAACCCGGAAATTACCACCACCACTCAAACTACAGGACGAACCCATCCAGTGGAGGAGCACAGTGGCCTATCTAGGCGTTACGTTAGACCGCTGTCTTACTATGGCGTCACACGTCCGTAGCACGGTCGCGCGAGTAAGGGCAACCCGCGCCCTACTACGTCCAGTGTTCTCATCCCGCCTCCCTCTGCGAACAAAGCTGAGTGTGTACAAAATATATGTACGCACTCAGCTCACTTACGCCGCCCCATCTTGGTTCGCCCTCACGAGCGAGTCGAGCCGCCGCCTGTTGCGCGCACAACAGTCGCTGGCACTGCGTGACGTAACGCAGGCTCCTCGCTACGTGAGAAATGATGTCATCCAGAGGGACCTCAAGATCGAGAGCCTGGACGCCCACATCCGCCGTCTCACCGTCGCGATGTTCGAGCGTGCCGACGCGTCCTCCTGGGAACACATCCGGGACTTGGCGCCTTGGCACGCTCGACCACCCGACAAAAAGAAGTTCCCGCGCGACCTCCTTACGGACGACCCCGACAAAGACGGTGGTCCCCTCTCGGGTACAGTCACCGTCCCACAATCAACCCATTAAGGGCCCCGCCGCGCCGCATAGGAAGCCCCCATGGGCGGGTGTGTACAAACTTTATGTACGCACCCAGCTCACTTACGCCAGTCCCTCTTGGTACGCCCTCACCAGCGAGACGGGCCGCCGACAGCTGCGCGCGCAACAATCCCTTGCGCTGCGCGCCGTCGTGCGGGCACCCCGCCATATGAGGAATGACGTCATCGAGAGGGATCTCAAGATGGAGAGCCTGGACGCACATATACGTCGACTCGCGGCCGCCATGTTCGAGCGTGCCGACACCTCGTCCTGGAGTCATATCCGGGATCTGGCGCCGTGGCACGCTCGACCCCCAGATAGAAGGAGATTACCGCGCGACCTTGTTGCGGACTAGAGAAACCCCGGAAGGAAGGCGGTCCACTGACCCCCGGGTATCGACAGTCCCGACCCAGCCTCTGTTGCCTCTTTCGTTCGCCTGTGCCCCGCCGCAGGGGCAGACCTTGGTCTGCCCCTGCAGCGGGACGACGACGAACACAAACATCCAAAACCACATATAATGCACCCGTCGTGTTGTATGTTTACAGTACCTGCTGTTGCTGCGACCGCCCTCACCGGACAACGAGCACCTGCGCCTATTTGAAATAGGAACATCGTGCGCAGGCGGGGACGACCGCCGCCACAACAAAAACAACACGACAGGGTGCTCCGCAGACCGCGAAGCGGTGCGGATCGACCCAAACAAGTGAAACTTCCAATAAAAATCCCGGACGAGACACCAGAGGGGTCGCCGAGTAAGCCGCCGCCTCTGTCGCTGGTCGCCCGGAGCTGGGCCTCCCCAGGTACTGCCTGGGGTCTCACCTGGCTCGGGCTCGGGCTCGACCGCTTAGGCGGCGTGAAGATCGGCAACCCCCCTCCAAATAAACATCCAAAACTAAGGACATCCCACGACCTACCCCTGTTTAGGGGTAGCAATAGACACTGCTGGCGGGGGGCTAAAGCCCCGATCGCGAATCTGTTGTGTTTGTTTGCACCTGAAATACCGTACCACCCCGCGACACCTGTGTAACCAAGGGCTGGCCGTGCGCTCCCTGGAGCGCCAGCCATGCCAAAATATATCACTAGCCCCTCCGAGGGCCAACCATCACCTACGTCACCGCAAGACGCGCATACCCCTCGCGCTCCGCGGGCTCGAGCGCCCCCTGCGCTCGCCCGCGTTGATCGAGAGGGCTTGTACCACCAACACGCGCTTCAACCTGAAACACCAAGACCGGCTGCACCCAAGCCATCCACGGATGACCTAATACGCCGCCGCAGCTCAATGCGACCGCGACCCATCTCTGGCCCCCTGACCCGTACCGCTCCGCCGCCCTCCTCAGCAGCGTCGAGCGACGCGTCAGCCCCCACTACCCCCGTCCATCACCGCGGGGCCGCCCCACCGCGCCAATCAGCGATGGAGTCGCCGGCCCCTCGCTCTTTATGCTCGTCCGCGTCGTCGCTGCACTCCGCCGAGGGGGATAGCGACATGGAAGCCCACGCCGTCCGCCCATCTGCTCCTTCGCGACCGGAGACACCACGAGCTGTGCCTCTGTCCGCGGAAAGCGAGCCTAAGAGGAGGTCGCTATCCTTCTCTGCGTTTGAGCGGCCTTCGGCTATGGACACGGACGCGCAAACAACCAAAGCCCGAATCCGCCGACCGCGTAGCCCGGAAGAGGACACCGAGGCTAAGCGGTACAAACCCGCCCCCCAACGCGCGATTGGCGCGATACGCCGGAGCGGTCGAGGGCAGATCATACGCCCTTGTGGTGACATCCCCACCACACCCACCACAACCGAAATCCCAGCCGCCACTGCAACCAACGCTGCACATCGCAGCGACACAACCGCCGCCGCTACAAACGCTACTGCCGCCACCGCGACACCGCAGGGGGAGGAACGCAGGCGCAGATACCCGCCCCTCATTGTTGAGCTATTACCGAACTGGGCTCAACACATGAGGGAGCTGAAAAAACAACTCGGCAGGGCCGCGAACGCCCGCCCGTTCGGGAAGGGCCTTCGCTTCACACCGAGGGACGACCAGGAGTACCGCCTGATCCAGCGCTATCTAACGGCAGAGGTAATCTCCTGGTTCACGTACTCGCTGCCGGAAGAACGAAGCCTCAAGGTGGCCATTAGAGGGCTACCCAGTAACGCCACTCCACAAGAGGTCGAAGAGGAACTCAGGGAATTAGGCTACGACCCGGAGTATGTCCGGAACATCCGGGGTCGCGGCGACCGCCCGGGGTGTATCCTCCTCGCAATCCTTCAGAGGACTGCCACAACAGTGCCGGGGATCTACGACGTCGACGAGATGCTCGGTATCCCCGGTGTTAAAATAGAAGCCTGGAGGAGCAAAAGAAGACCCGCGCAGTGTCACCGCTGCCAACAATTCCGGCACAGCAGCCATAACTGCCACAGAAGGTTGGCATGTGTACGCTGCGGCGGTGACCACCCAGCGTCAAGCTGTCCGCGCCCGCGGGAGGAACCCGCCACCTGCGCAAACTGCGGGGGGGAGCACCCCGCAAATAACGTCAACTGTCCCGCCTTTCAGAGGGAACTGAGGAACAGAAAGGCGGGCACGGTCGCCAAGACCGGCGAGCCACACCAAGGGCCAGCGCCAGTAAACCCGCAACCCAGAGGAGAAAGGGGACATGGGGCTTCACTCATGGCGGCTGCAAACGCCCCCACCCAACGCGGCGGAGTAGCTGCCACCGCCTCAAAAAGAGGGCGAAGGAGGAGGAAGAGGGGCAGACAGGGGAAAGCCCAAATAGAAGCCCCCCAACTCCAGATAAGAAAAACCGACCTTGCGGCGGAGCGACCGTCTACCTCTAGCCGTCCAGTCGCCAAGCGAGTTACCACCGCCGCGCCTACAGGCGCAAAGGTTGTAACAACACACACAAAAGGACAGGCAGCGGTCAAACAAGCGACCAGCGCCGCAAACTACGGCGGGAGGGAGACGGCCACCCCGCTACACAAAAAAGTTGAAAAGCTAGAGGCAGTCATCAAAGACGCCCTTCTCATCCTGTGCCAAATCGCTGCTGCCATTGGAGAGAGGCAGGATGAGAGCACCATCAGAGGCATTGCCCTCAGAGGTGTCGCGACATTATCAAACAGCATCAATGGATAGCGCACCACTGAGGGTACTACACTCGAACGCCCGCGGTCTAGCTCGCAAGGTCGCACTCCTTCGCCCCTACTGCAGGAACAGGATATCGACGTGGCGCTGATAAGCGAGACGCACCTGGGACCTGCAGACAAAATAAGATTCCCGGGTTACCTCGTTTAGCAACATCGCCTATCGTGGTCTGGCGGTACTGATAAGGAGACGAGTCGTACACCAACCACTCCCATTGAACACCTACAACGCCACCTACACGCTGGGTGTTGAACTACACCTGGGCGGCGCACAACTCAAACTCTACGCCGCCTACAGAGCACCAAGCGCCCGGGCGGACTTCAGCGACGTACTAACATTGTTGCAGGGGGACCGCCCGGTCGTCATCGCGGGCGATTTAGACGCCAAACACCCAGCGTAGAACTCGAACACATCAAATAGTGCTGGTGTGCGACTACAAAATGATACCGAGTCCCGGGGTTACGTGGTTGCCGGCCCGGAGGTACCCGACGTGCTGGACATAATTGTCCACAACGGTATATGCCGCCAGATCTCACAGCAAGTCCTTGACGACGAGCTACTGTCTGATCACCAGCCGGTGCTCGTCGTCATAACACAGCAGCCAACGCGGGTCGCCCCTCCCGCGCCACGTCACAAAATTACTTGGGACACTTTCACAGGTACACCACTACGCCTTCTCGGCCGGTCAACTCCGCTGCCGACTTGGAGAGGCTGGCAGCCGAGCTGACGGACAGCATTAGAGGCGCCCTTGACTCGGCTAAGATGACTATCCCGCTTACCCAGGGGCGATTACCACCCTTGCCGGCTCACCTCAAGGCAATGCTAGTCGACAAGCGGCGCCTCTGACGACAATGGCAGAGTCTACGCTGCCCCACACTCAAGGCCAGATTAAACCGGCTCACGGAGAGAGTGAAGGCCGAGATGAGCGCCTACACCGCCGAGAGCTGGAAGAGACATATTGAGGACATCAGAGATGATTGGTCCTCGATCCATCGCCTGTGCCGCCGCTTTACCAACACCCCAGCTGCGGTGCGTCCACTGCTACACGCAGACTGGGCACCCCGATACCAGGCGGGAGACCGTGCGGATATCTTCGCGGATGACATGGAGCATCAGTTCAGACCGAACCCAGACACAGAACCCGCGCACACCGCAGCAGTTGAGTCACACCTTCGAGAGTACTTCGCCTCGCCGATAGCTCCCGAAGAAGACCCCGGCAATGGTCAAGAGCATCATACGCCGAACCAAGCCACGAAAGGCCCCGGGCGCAGACGGCATCACCAACAAAAGGCTGCGCCACCTGCCGCACAAAACAGTGGCAGCGTTGGCGCGCCTATACAGCGGCATCCTGAGTACGGGCCACTTCCCTAGCCTATGGAAGGAGGGACGCGTTATTATGCTCCTAAAGCCGGGGAAGAATGTACTGAAGCCGGAGAGCTATCGGCCGATAACTCTACTACCCACCACCTCGAAGGTGTTTGAACAGCTCCTGCTGCGTCACCTCATCCCGCACATCACACCCAGACCGGAGCAATATGGTTTTCAGTCTGAACATAGAACGACTCTACAACTGTCGAGAGTACTGCACAAGATTACGGCGGCGCGAAATAAGCGCGAGCACGCCGTTGCAGTATTTCTCGACATGGAGAAGGTCTTTAATCGGGTCTGGCACGCCGGTCTCCTTGAGAAACTATCCACGACGACGACGCCCCGGCGTGTAGTAGAGGTGGTCTCCTCTTTCCTAGCCAACCGGACTTTCCGAGTGGTGGTGGAGGGCGAGATTTCAACCGTCCGCAACATAGCGGCCGGCGTCCCACAGGGAAGCTGCCTATCGCCTGTGTTATACTCACGTTTCACAGACGACATCCCCCTCGCAGAGGGCGCCGAACTGGAGATGTACGCCGACGACGCGGCGTACATCTCTACGAGTATCCAGCTCCGCCACGCCGGGTCGAAATTACAGCGATCCTTAGACCTCCTGCCTACCCTACACTTATGGCACAAAACATTTTGAACAATTTAACAACTTAAAACTTTGGCAACTTAAAATTTTGAACCTACCCACACCGATACTTGTTTGTTTACTAAACAAATCTTGTAACACTTACTGTTGCTGCGGCCACCCCGCGGCTCGCGAGCACCTGTGCCTACTTGGCCCAACAATAACGAACAACACACTCCGCAGACCGCATTGCGGTGCGGACTGCCCCACATACCCCGGAAGATACACCAGAGGGTTGCAAGTAAGCCGACGCGTCTGTCGCTGGTCGCCCGGAGCTGGGCCTTCCCAGGTATCGCCTGGAGTCTCACCTGGCTCGGGCTTGACCGCCGAGGCGACAAGAAGACCGAAGCAACCCTTCACGAACAAGACGCTACTACCAAATGTACACCCCATGACCTACCCCTCTTCAGGGGTAGCGGTAGACACCGCTGGCAGGGGGCTAAAGCCCCGATCCAACCTCCACGCGTCCCCTACGGGACTGTGTGATGACAGCGCTGGGCTCATTCCAGTGGTCTCGAACCTACCCATTATTCGGTATTTCTACCGATATGGGCTCTGTTCTACCGAAATATTGAAATATTACAATTTTTCTACGATTTCAGAGAATACATGGAAATTCTCCCGATTTTTCTACCGATTTTACACTTTTAAGTTGGCAACCCTTTTCATTTATGTTTAATGTTACGGGGAAGCCCCTAATAGTATGAACTTAGTGCAGAATGTTCCATATACTGGGTCTACCAATAAGGAAGACCTGGATTTGACAGCTCATAGCGGCCATGTTTGATGATGGATGGAACTTTACTGAACACAAATGTCAAGAGACATGAAAGCATGTCTCTTGACATTTGTGTTCAGTAAAGTTTGCCATTTTATCATGTCACGTTTCACTTTAAACCAACGCTTGGAAATTGTCCAAAATTATTACGCAAATTCGCGTTCTCCTACCGCTACAGTAAGAGCGCTTCGCGCAAAAAACGGTCATCATAGTGCTCCTTCTGCGCGCGCTATAAATCGCATAATAACAAAATTTAAAAGTGAATTCACTCTCCACGATACTGCCGTGCCTGTGAGGTAAAGAAATGCCCGTAGTGAAGAGAATATGCAGCCGTTCAGGCCAGTGTTGATGCGAATTCAAATCTATGAGTTCTACGCCGTTCACAAGAGTTGGGGCTCACTCCAATGACCACCTGGCGTATTTTGCGGTTGGATTTGGGCTTTACACCCATACAAAATTGTTTTAGCACAAGAATTGAAGCCATCCGACCATCGTATCCGTCGTGAATTTGCCGATTATGCACTGGAAATGATGGAAGCCGATGACGATTTTCATCGTAAAATCATCTTCTCAGATGAGGCCCATTTCTGGCTCAATGGATTTGTTAATAAACAAAATTGTCACTATTGGAGTGAGTCAAATCCACGTGTGGTTCATGAATCACTTCTTTCGACTTCCAAAATTGCAAAGGTAGAATGTACATTCAGCTCAAAACATTTAGCAAAAAACGGTTCAAGAATGTCGAAGCACATACAAAACTGTAAAAAATGTCCCAACTCTGTAAAAGAAAAATACATACAATCAACTACAGCAGTTTTAGAAAAAATGGCAGAAAAACGTAAGTAAAAGTAGTTTATCATATCATAATTTATATATTTTACACCTTAAGAATAATTTTCTAGGACATTTGTTTACAATCTGTCTGTGTGTACAATTATACATTCAGACTTTTAAGTACACTCAAGCTCAGCTACGGTTAAACACTCGAAGTGCCATTGTAAGTAAGCGTAAGAACTGTATCACAAAACTGTGTACAAAGTCCAAATAGTTTATTAACCCGATCTGCGAGCTCGAATGTACACTACGCATCTTATAATATTATTTATTTTCCATGTCATTTATTTAATAATTTGTCAATTTAGTCAGGAAAAATTGCCTTTCAAAGTAGGTGTGAAGGTGTGATGTGTTGAGTGATGAAATTTTTGTTTCTTTTCAGAAGAATCCAGTGATACAAGTCCTTTTACGTCCGCTAAGTCGAAGATATCCGGCGGTATAACATCATTTGTAGACAAAATGAACCCAGCAGACCAAGATAAAGCAAATGAACTACTCAGCAGAGCAATTTATGCAAGCAGAGCACCCCTTAGCATGATGGACAATCCATGCTGGAAAGATTTTTTTTCGTTCCTTCGACCCGCATATAAAATACCTTCAAGGTATATGTTGTCAGGTCCGTTTTTGGAAAGAGAGTACAAAAATGTATCAACTATGGTGGCTGAAGCAATCGCTAATGCTAATTCTGTCGGACTGGCTGCAGATGGATGGAGCAACATCAGGAATGAACCTATTGTAAATTTTGTTGTTACAACACCGAAACCTTTTTTATACAAAGTTTTACTGACCGGAAAATCATCTCACATTGGCGAATATATGGCTCACGAAATAAGTTGTGTGATTGATGAAATAGGACAACAAAAAATATTTGGACTCGTGACCGACAATGCAGCGAATATGAAATCAACTTGACAACTTGAAGCGAAATACGAAAAGACAAACCTATTTACATATGGTTGCCTAGCTCACTGTATCCAGCTTATATTTAATGATCTAAAAGATTTGTCATCGTTGAAAACTCGTATTTGTTTTTTTTCTATTTGCAACCCTACACCAGGGATACAGTGGTTAAGAAGATTAATAATCTTCGAACTACATATAAAAAAAGAGTTCAATAAAATAAAAAAATCGTGTAAATCTGGAGCAGGGACTGACGAGATTTATAAACCTTGTTTATGGTACTTTGAGTTATTGAGTTTTTTATACGATCAAGAAGTACCGAGACCATCTACATCGGATATGATGATGATGACGAAAATGAGGTAAGTTTTTATTTCTGAAAAAATATTTATTGCTTAATTATATTACTCGAATACAAGTCCTGTATTTTGACATTAATGAACAAAATTGTCTTGCCAAGGAACTTTCCCTTCAGTTACAAAATACGTCATAAATTGACTTCTTATCTGATTTGCTGTTTAAATTGTACGGCCTTGTGTAGTTCTTTGTAATGGTTCAAGTATTGAGTCCTTTGTTGTGAATCCTGACGTTATCGTACCTTCCTCATAATGTTCACTATCGAAACATTCTGAAGGAGCGTATGAATTAAGCGATGATGACATCAAATAATTATGCAAAGCACGGGTTGCTCTTACGACTGACCCAATAGTTTCAGGCTACATATTCATTTGTGTTCTGTAAATTCTGAACCTCGCTGCTAGTATACCAAAAGCGTTTTCGACTATACGGCGTGCTCGCGATGTCCGATAATTATATATCTTCTTAATTCTACTATCTAAGTCATTTTGCCGAAATGGCTTCATCATGTCCTTTCTTAGAGGAAACGCGTCATCAGCTACAAATACATATGACAGTATTCGTGGACTGTTATGTAACCTTTGTTCTGTAGGAATATTTGACGGCTTTTTTTCAAGTTTTTCATAAAATTTTGTATTCAACAAAACTCCGCCATCGGAAACCCTTCCATTTGTCCCAAAATCAACTAACAGGAATCTGTATTTTGCATCAACGATTGCTAGTAATACCATACTGTGTCTATGTTTATAGTTATAATAAAACGAGCCACTGTTACTTGGGGGAACGATTTCAACGTGCTTGCCATCAATAGCACCTAAACAGTGAGGAAAGTTCCACTTCTGCTCAAATTCTCTCGCTATTATTCTCCACTCTTCTTCTGTTTTTGGATACTATAACAAAATGAGTACATGATTGGTATAGTAATTTCAGGAATATAATAGTTCTTCTATTTTACAGACGCAGTCAACCACCGGCATCGGCTCAACGAGCTACGATTGTCCAGACAGCGATCGAGACACACCAACACTGGCCTATTCCGACAACGAATCAGACACACCGACCCCGGCAAACCGTTCTGACAGCGAACGAGCTACATCAATATCAGGTCGTGTACGGCCAAGACCAAAAAAAAAATACATTAACTGAAGACGTACTTAAAAGTCCGTAAATGATCATTTTAAAAGGCCTAAACAACCCGATAATCGTTTTCAGGATTTTGGCAAAAATGTTGGGATGAAACTACAAGAGTTACCAAAAGAACAGAGAATTATAGCAGAAAAAATAATTAATGAAACTCTGTTCTTGGCTGAAATGGGTAGCTTAACTATATCACACACTGTAAGAAAATATGATGACTGCAAATACTAGTGGGTAAAAAACTAGAAAATATTGTTCGCTTGTTAACTTTGTGCTATCATTAGGCAATGAGAATAAATTTCCTAATGATAGCACAAAGTTAGCACTTACGAGGTGTTTGATCTACCGAGTACCTACCTAATATAATAAGGCACTGATTTAAAGAGGCAGTTGCCAATAGCAGTTTTGGTATGTTAAAAATTATAAATGGCACGTTTAATCACTAGTTCAGCAGTTAAAACTAAGCAGTAAAGTGAACAAGAATTAGTAATAGAAAATAATGAAATAACTGCTCAATATGTTTTTCGACTGATCATAATAACATCTCGAATATTTAAATAGGTAACAGCTCAAAAAATTAGTTCCCAAATGATAATTGTTTTATAATACACTCCAAAAAATTAGCAGCATGCAGAATTTTTTGATGCTTGTATGTAGATAGTGTTAATGTTGTAAATATTCTAACTTAATTTTATTTAATTTTCACATTCTTGCTCCTTTTATTAGCTTTAATTTTTTTTTGTTATATTTAAGTGATCTTATTAGAAATAAATTCATTCTACAAAAAAAAAAGCATAAGAGTTGATTTTTAAAGTTTAAATACATATTTTTTTGACATCATATTTTTTTTAATTTTAGTTTTATATGACATGACTCAACCACTATTTAAGGATGACTTGCTGGTAAATATGGTACCAGAAGAAGTTCTACGCTCACTAGAAGATAAATCTGTTTCGAATAGAAATATACTGGACATGGAAATAGAAACTCCATCTACATCGAAAGACATACTTCAGAGTCCAGGTAAGAATAGTTATACATATATCAATTTATTATTAAAAAGTTAGGTTTTTTGATTAACTTATTTTTACTGATCTTGATGTCAACAGAAGGATTTTTGTCTAAAATTAAAGGATCTATGTTCCTACATAGATCTAACTTTAATAAATTCAAAAAAATGGAATTTCCCAATACTATCATAGTATATTTTTTATTTTCAGTTACATATAAAAAAAAGATGATCTGAAATACCTGATTAAATTGCCCATCAAAGAAGTACACAAGACTGGTCTGCAAGTTATTGCAACAATATTTGATCAGTCACAATCAAATATAAGTGTTATTAAAAGTTTAAGAGAAGATACCACAAGAGAATATTTGAAGAAAGAATTAGAACATAAGTCTTGTTCTTTTGAGATGGACAACCTCAAGATATACCCACTTTTTGATACTCCACATCTTTTAAAAGGAGTGTGTAACAATTTATTAAAAAAAAGATGCGAAATTTAAAGAAGATAGCATTGAGAAGCATGCAAAATGACCATATTAAGATATTGTTTAGTGAAGATAATGGAGAACATGAAATAAGGCTTGTCAATAAATTGACAGAATTCCACATTTTTTAAAGTAAAATTCCTAAAATGAAGGTGAAACATGCAGCTCAAGTTTTTAGCCAAAGAGTATCATCTGCATTAAGATTTTTCGCAAGTAAGTATTAATAATTATTATGTTACCTATTTATTTACCTTTAGCTAACTTTTAATTATTATTTTTTAACCAAAATTGTCATAATTCCACTCTAAATTAATATTTTTCAGTTTAGTTTATATGTAGCAAGTAATCTCTACAACTACTTAACCAATTCTAAGAATTCTTTCACTGAGACATTTCACTATTACCTACTGATTAATATAGACTATATGGACAAGCTTATGGGCAAAGTGCTAGTATGATAATATTTATTCATTAAACTTTAAAATAAGTGTTTGTTTACAAAGTCTACTAAAACTAATAAGTGGCTAATTTAAATTGATTTTTTCACATATACATATTTTGTTGTTCACTCATGGATCATAGTATAGTAATCAGATTTTTAAATTTTGTTACTGACCTGTTAGAATCGTTGAAATTCAAAAGAAAATAATTTTCTTTTTCCGGGCACAAAATATTACCTCCAGAATGTCAAGACACGGCGAGCTTCCTACTAATATTCGACAAATTATTTGATTTCTTCAATGGTCACTGTTATTCGGGTACAGAAAAGGAATTGAAAGGGTGCCTTAAAAAGAATTCCCCTCATGTGAACTTTTGGAAAGAAATTCTTCTGATCAGGGATCTGAGGATAGGGGGGTAGGGGGCAAGCAAACCAACACACGTGTGTGTACACTTGTACAGTGCATATGAGACGTTTGAGCGTGTGAACTGTGTTGTTTACGAAAGTTTGTTAACGCTTATAAAAAATGCTTGATTCACTTATAACTTTAATAGAGGATTGACCCGTGTTGTGGGATAAAACTTTGGAAATTTATAAAGATAAACGGCTTACTTTCGAAGCATGGAGAGAAATATGTATTATCCTTAAAGAAAATTTTGAAAAAATGACAAGCGTAGATAAAAATGCATATGGTAAGTATTACATTAATATAAGTATTATTGTAAATAACAGCTTTAGTTATTTAAGTTAGTCGTAAAAAAAATACCTTAGTTAGTTATAAAGTTTAAGTCCTTTTGTTTTATAGTTTAGAATCTAATAAGATTATACCTATAGTGTTTGTACTTAGCTTCTATTCTAATAAGACTATGTTGTAATAAGATTCCTACACATCACTTTACATCGCAGCAATTTCTACGCAAACAAGACTTTCATTTCAAAATAAACCTACGGAAATACAGCAAAACGATTTGGACGCCTGCTAACGTTCCAAAAAATGGTCCTTCGTCGTCGGATCTCTTGAACTTGCAAGAAAAAACGAAGAGTTACTGCTTCAAGAGAACAAAGAAGATTTTCAAAAAAGAAACAAGTACGCGCGAGTTATTAGTGTTGGTTTGCTTGACCACACTAAGATACTTGGAAGCATTTATCATATACGTACGTGGCCACCAAGCGGTGATAAACGGCCATCAAGCGTACGGAAGCATAGTGGACTACCTGACGACTCCACGCACCCTTCACGGGTGTAACAGTCAGACCCCGCCGGTAAGGAGTGGACCGCTTTGGAGCCACAAGTTGGCACGCAACGACGAGTGTGGACATTCCCGCCACACTCTGATGCACCCGTAAGCGCCCGCATCCTCTGCCGGGAGGTTCCTACCCTTCCTTACCTAAATCGTTCCCATTCCAGGTCCGACATCACCGCGGTAGGAGTTCGGCCAGGCTGTTAGGCAAGTTAGATACCAGTTCAACAGTAGAAAGTGAAAAGTGAAAGTGTTAGTTTTAAGTAATTATTAGGCGTAGGGACTCCTCGTGCGCAATGGAACATTCAAGAATGTTACGTTCCGGCAAGTCGACGCTCGTAACAGACGCCACGCCACAGTCGGGCCAAACGGGCTCGACGGAAACAGAAACGTGGAGTAAAGGCACCGGCACAGAAGAGTCGTCCGGTAACAGCAGCACGCGTACCGAGAGGGCCCACAGAGTAGCCAGCGATAAAAACCCGACGGCAGATTTAGATACTCAAGTCGTAAGTGCGCCGGCCACAGTAGTAAATGTCCCCTCGGACCGAGCGAGTAGTCGATTGTCTGTATTAAAAGCCGAATTAGAGTTGCATAATTCCGAGTTAGCACAGGCTAGGGCGGCGTCCGCAGCTAACTTAAGTCGTTTGGAGATAGCCAGAATAGAACTGGAAAGCTCCAACGGCGCGGAACCGCCTAATGTTGAAGGATGGATCTCGGATCAGCACATATTTAGTAGGCCGGAAATAGGAAACAACGCTCAAACCTCGGGACAGCCCATACGGCCACTTGAAGCGAGTAGGAGCGAACCACGCGTAGGCGCGAACACGTCGCATAATAATGTTAACGACATGTCGATGCTAGCCAACGCGATAGTGCAAGCGGTTAACTCCAACAAATGTAGCTCAGCGGTACCAAAGTACATTCACGAACTGCCCCATTTTGACGGGACAATAGCGGAGTGAATGTCATTTAAGGCGATCATAATGACACGGAGGACATGTTTACAGACGTTCAAAACGTGGCCCGCATTCGAAAAGCGCTGCGAGGCGCGGCCCGCGAAACCACTAGGGCATTATTATATACAGTCTCGGATCCGTACGAAATAATTGATACGTTAGAAAGACGATACGGCAGGCCGGAGTTACTCGTCCTATCCGAATTAGAAAATATCAAACGCATGCCACGCATGTCCGACGATGGACGCAACTTATGTAGTTTCGCGACCAAAGTTGCGAATACGGTAGCGGCAATAAAAGCGGCGGCGGCGGCGGCGGCTTGAAGCCTGTGTCCACAAACAGTTCTCCCACTTTATTTATGGTAACAATTTATTGAGTCCTCTTCAGTCGGGATTTCGACCAGGCCATAGCACGGTTACTGCTCTTCTTAAAGTGACTGGTGATATTAAGGTGGCGATGGAGAATGCTAAGGTTACTACCTTGGTACTGGTTGATTTTTCCAATGCCTTCAATACCGTCAGTCATGAACTCCTCCTTGCTGTCCTATCCCATTTCTCGGTCTCTCAAGAAGCACTGGACTGGTTCTCCTCTTACCTTCAGGATCGTCAGCAGTCAGTCAGGACGGAAGATTCTTCCTCTGGCTGGCGCGGTCTTTCTGCTGGCGTCCCACAAGGCAGTATTCTTTCACCTCTTCTATTTTCTATCTTCATTAACCTCATCACCCCAAGACTTCAGTGTTCCTATCATCTCTATGCTGATGACTTGCAGTTATACTATCAAACTGAGTTGTGCGATGTATCGTCCGCGGTCTCGATCCTAAATAGTGACCTGGCGGCCATTAAACACTGGTCAGATATGTTTGGCGTATCGGTGAACCCGAATAAGTGCCAAGGTATTATCATCGGAAGTAACCGTCGTATGAGTCAGCTCGACCTTGCTTCACTACCGCCACTTATCTACGATGGCATGGTTATTCCATTCTGTGAAAGTGTGAAGGACCTCGGATTGTATATTGACACGACTCTTAGCTGGCGAAAACAAGTTGCATCTGTGTGCCAGAAAGTCACAGGCTCGTTGCGGGCCCTCTATAGGCTTAAGAACTTTCTGCCAATAAAAACTAAAGTAATGCTTGCCCAGACCCTTATAATCCCTATAATCGACTATGGTGATGTGTGCTACTTTGACCTGAATGCAGATCTGCTCAATAAGCTTGACCGTCTTTTCAACAATTGCATTCGATTCGTTTTCAATTTACGCAAATATGATCACGTGTCGCAGCATCGCTCCCATTTGGGGTGGCTTCCAATTCGCCAACGCAGAGAGACACGAGCATTAACTACCCTATATTCTTTACTTTTTTCTCCTAGTTCTCCTTCCTACTTAACAACTCAACTTCAATATTCAGGGGCAAACCATGATAAAAACCTTAAATCTTCAAGCAACCTCCTTCTTCACTGTCCCACTCACCGCTCTGACTTCGTACATTCTACCTTTCTGGTACAATCCGTCCTGTTATGAAACGCGCTGCCTCGCGAGATCAGGATGGCAAAAACTCGGCAAACTTTTAAATACCTGTTGCGGAAACATCTCTTAAACTCCTTATCAGATCTACCGTGATACCGTCTCTCTTCTAAAATTTATTGTGTGTATGTATGTATATGTATATATATATATATTATGTATAGATATGTATGTATAAATGTATATTATTATGTAAACATAATATATGCACACAATGTGCATATGATATTCTATTTATACTATTTTTTTTTTTTCTTTTAAATCACATTTCTAATTTCTGTGCATCTACCATTTTTTTTTTAACTCTGCATCGCCCTAAGGTCGACTGGTAGAAAATGCCTACGGCATTAAGTCCGCCTGTGTCACATTTGTGCATAAAGTATAAAATAAATAAATAAAAAATAAAAACACTCAAACAACCGCAATACCTATATTCGCCCGAGTTAGTAAATAGAATAGGAGATAAGTTAAGTACTATTCTAAAATATAAATCTCAAGGCTCGACACTGACGTTGGTCGAACGGGAGGTGGCGGACGATGTCATCCCTAGGGGAGGCGGCAAACTCTTATCAATAGAAGGCGTAGGGGGAAATCGAATCGACGATACGGAGTCGTGATGCGTTAAATTGTCTATACGTGGCTTATATAATAGAAACATAGAAACAATGAATGCGCGAACTATAGGTAATCTAAACTTATCACCGCAGGAAGTGAGCAAAAACTTAACGCGCCAGTGTAGCCACCTCGCCGACATAGAGGAGGAATTGTGTTACGAGTTAGGTAAACCTACTATATTAATAGGCCAGGACAACTGGCACTTGATAACATCTAGATAGTTGCGCGTCGGCAATAAAAATCAACTCGTGGCTTCGCTAACTAAGCTAGGATGGGTACTGCATGGACAAGATTCACGGCCGCGTAACACAGTCGCTATCATAAACCACATGCGACCCGCTCAAGTAGACGACCAGGCGTTACAACTGATAAGAGACTATTTCAGTTGGTTTATACACCTTCCACCAAACCTTGGCAGCGTTCGAGCGACCGGCGCTAGTCAAGACGCCGGAAGAAGTCGACGCAGCGGCGGACGAAATATCGAGAGCTCTACAGACAGCACTGCGCGCCTCCACTAGCACCAGGCCGAGATCGGAACGACAGGACCCATTGCCACACCGCATCCGGAAAATGCTAGAGGAGAAGCGCGAAGCTAAAAAACTCTGGCAACGTACCAGACACCCTAGGGCCAAAGCCCGGTACAACCAAGCCACCAACAAGGTTAAGGCCGCACTGTGGGAACATAGAGGCGATGCGTGGGAGGACGTCCTGCTCACCATCGAGGACGAGCAACCCTCCATCCACCAGCTCTGCAAGAAAATATCTGCAGAGCCTACCCCCACACGCCCCCTGTTCGGACACGACGACCTTCTACGGTACCAAGCACAAGACCGAGCCGAGTTCATCGCTCACAGCCTCGAAAGGCAGTTCATGCCCCACGCAGACCAAGACGAGGACCACACACGGCGGATAGAAGAGGCAACCAAGACCTACCCCTCTACCCCCTATGACCAAATAGACGGTGTCACACTAATGACCCCTGCGGAGGTCGCAACGGCGATCCGCAGAACCAACCCAAGGAAGGCACCCGGTGAGGATGGCACCCCCAACACAGCTATGCAACGTCTACCCCGCAAGTCACTAATCGCCGCTACCCAACTTTTTAACGGCATTCTCAGAACCGGCCACTTCCCAACCATCTGGAAAAAAGGCAGGGTCATCGCCCTACCCAAGCCCGGCAAAGACCTGAGGAGGCCCGAAAATTACTGGCCCATTACCCTTCTCTCAACGACGTCGAAACTTTTCGAGCGTCTACTGTTGGGAACGATCCACACCCACATCCACCCGAGGGAGGAGCAGTTCGGGTTCAGACAGGAGCACTCCACCACACTATAGCTGACACGCGTCCTACACGAAATGGCCACATGGCTGAACAAGGGCGGACACACGGCGGCCGTGATGCTCGACATGGAGAAGGCTTTCGACAGGGTGTGGCATGACGGCCTCATCCACAAACTGTCGACGACCTCCCTTATTTTTTTTCCGTTTTTCGACGACCTCCCTGCCGCGAAGAATCGTCGAGATCATCGCGTCGTTCCTTTCCCAGAGATCCTTCTGTGTGGCCGTTGGGACGCCACATCGAGCGAGAAGGCCTTCTTGGCAGGAGTCACACAGGGAAACCAACCCTCTACGCCCACTACACGAACGACATGCCCGTCATCGGAGACGTGAAACTGGCACTCTTCGCCGACGACGCCGCGTTCCTCTCCAGTTACACTCCGACATAGGAAGCACTTCCGATCTAGCTGAAAAAGTGGCGGCTCAAATGCAACGTGGCCAAGACTCAGGCGCTAATAACCGGCAGGAAACTCCTGCCACCGAAGATAAATCTGATGGGGGAGGACATCCCCTGGTCTCCCAAAGTCAAATATCTGGGTGTCACTATCGACAGGAACTTGACAATGTCGCACCACGTGGAAACCATCACCACGAAAGCAAAGTTTGCGAGGACGAGGCTGCGTCCTGTCCTATGCCTGTTGTCATCAAGACTGCCACTCCGAGCGAAGCTCGGCATCTATAAAACTATCTATATATCAGGTAGCGCCTAACCTTCTCCGGGCCGACCTGGTACAACCTGACATCGGGGTCGATGCGCCAAACGCGTTTTCTACGCAAACAAGACTTTCATTTCAAAATAACCATAAAATCAGCACCACATCAAGTTTTACCATAGCTAAAACAGTCTTTATTGCGTCGGCATAGTAAAGAGTGGTGCTAATTCTGTTGTTCGTAAACTCTCTAAACTAAACTAAAAATCACTAAAAATTTGTTTAGTCCTGTCAAACAACGTTTCGTATTCTGACAACGTAGAACTATATTTAGTTTGACACAACCAAAATTAGTTAAGTTACTCAACTTAGTCCTTTTTTGCTCATTTGTTATTTTGTTGTATTTTCTAAACGTCAAAAATTGACTAAAATTAAAAACGTCACGCTAAAATTAGACGCTAGCTAGACATCCCGACTAGCCTAATTATTAGTTTTTAAGTATAAAATATAAAATTTTAGCGAATTATTTTTTTAAATGATAAGTGATTACGTGATTATAGTTTTGGTCAGTTCAGCGGAAAGGTATGTGCATAATATTATTCATCATAAATCACAAATAATTATGAGCCTTATCGGAATTATTAACCCTTAAATGGACAATGTTGTTTTTAAACAACATACTAAACATCACAGATAAAATTGACCTTCTTTTGTTTTTTTGTTAATTTTGACAACTAGTCCTTATTTCTGAACGAATTTTGTACTTTTTTTAATGTTGGCACTATCCAATATTTTTATGCATTGAAAATAAGTTAATGTCAAATGTCACTTTAAAGAAAACTTTTCTAGTGGCGCGAGACTAAGTTTTGTATCTGTGTTCGGACTTTGATAAAATATAATGTAAGTATATAACATATTTTTATTTGCTTGATTATATCTTCAATTACATGTTCATGTTGTAAAACATTGAAAATCACTTGATGCTACTGTCGAATTAGGCGAAATCTGGTATGTTGTAGGAAAACTACAATGCGCATTGCCTGCTAAATAAATGCATGTTTGGTGAAGGATTTTTATTTTGCTTTTCAGCATGCCGCGATTACTAGAAAGCGAAATTACAAAGTATTTGGAAACTCTTGAAGATTCAGAAGATGGCTTAGACGGGTCAGACTCCGAAGTAGAGGATGAAGGTCACTATTATCAAACAGCTCGAGATTTTCTTCGAGACCTTGTAAATAGTGATAAAGGTGAGAATGCCCAGTCTGATGAAGTGGATGCTGATCCTCCTCTTGTAATCGACAAGTATGAAAATATGCCAGACCCTCCTATTTTGGAAGCCGAAGAAGCAGCACCCCAGAGTAGATCACAAGGGATTTCTAAACGACCTCTGGTTTGGCGAAAACGGAATCTTATTACTACTGAAGACAGCCTTATTTTTAGGGGAGAAACTCAGATAACGGAAGCATTGATGTCTTGTAACACGCCGTATGATTTTTTTTCATTTAATTTTGCATCAGATCTAAAAAAGCAAATAGTAGAACAAAGTAACTTATACGCAGCCCAGAAACAAATCTCCAATTCTGAAAATATAAATGAAAATATCCTAAATAAATTCCTAGGCATTCTGATTTACACCTCAGTTATAAAATTTTCAAACACCAGGGCTTACTGGAGTGAAAAATTTGGTTATGATCACATAAAAAATACTATGCCGTTAAAAAAAATTGAAAAAATAAGATCCACTCTCCATTTCGCCGAAGATACGGTATGCTTGCCCAAAGATCATCCAGACTATGACAGGCTATTCAAAATAAGACCTCTTGAGGAAACGCCCAACTGCCAGTTTGGGAAGGTTCCCTTAGACCAAAGGCTTTCCATAGACGAGCAGATGTGTGCAACCAAAATGAGCCATTACATAAAACAATACATGCCCAATAAACCCCACAAGTGCGGCTTCAAATTATATCTCATCTGCAGTCTACAAGGATATGCTCGTAGATTTGAGGTTTACAGTGGAGGGGGCTCCAAAAATAACATCTTACCTGGTGAGCCAGATTTGGGAGAGTCTGGCAATACAGTCGTCAGGTTAGCTAGAATGGTACCACGCAATGTGAATCACATTATATACAACTCTGTGTACAAAGTATCGGGAATATGTCAATAAAAAGACCCGCGTAAAAGAGGTCGTTCTAATTTTTTTACTGCATGTTGGTAGCACTGTACTGATTAAGCGCCCAAAATTTGAGCGGGATCTGTCATTTAATTTGTTTTAAACTACACTTTTTGTTGGTGATAGTTTTGAGTCCTCGGCGATTTTTACAATGGAAAATATTGTTGAACAAAGAGTGTGCCTAAAATTTTGTGTTTCGAATGATATTTCTTGTGGTGAATCACTAAAAATGTTGCGAAATAAACGTGTATATCGAAAACAAGGGCTTATGAATGGTATAAGGCTTTTAAATAAGGCCGAGAAGTAGTAGTAGACTTGCCTCGTTCTGGTAGACCTTCAACCGCTACGACCAAAGAAAACATCGACAGAATCAAGAAGCTAGTGCTCGAAAATCGACGTATGAGTCTGAGAGAGTTGGCTAGTGAGGTGAACATATCTTTTAAGTCCGTCCACAACATTCTCATTGACAAATTTAGGCATGAAACGCGTCGCCACTCGACTAGTTTTAAAAGAGCTTAATTTTGTTCAAAAAGCGCAGCGAAAGCATGTCGCTGAAGACATGGTTTCCCGAGCTTCTACGGATCCGACCTTTATGAAACGTATAATAACTGGCGATACGAATAAAAGCAATTGTTTTTATAAATATCCTAATGAAGCATTAAATGGTAAAAATGAACTTATAAATTATTCTTTGCACATACATAC
The DNA here is from genome assembly GCA_902825455.1 of Arctia plantaginis. Classification (NCBI taxonomy): domain Eukaryota; kingdom Metazoa; phylum Arthropoda; class Insecta; order Lepidoptera; family Erebidae; genus Arctia; species Arctia plantaginis. The sequence continues at coordinate 5,098,187 of CADEBD010000289.1, read as the reverse complement.
ATTTCCTTTCTACATTTGTATTTCCAAGCCTCTTTCCCATTGAGGTAGGCAGAGATCACAGCTCGCCACTCGCTATATCCTGGTATACATCTTTCACTTTCATAAATATTTTCATACATATGCGCTAATTGTGGATACTATTGATCTGGCCCTTTTTCAAAAACCTTCAATTTGATTACATCTGACTCAAAACCAGTTTGCCAGTTACTCTTACCCCAAATCTATTTTGTCAATATTTTTACATCCATCCTCTCTCTAACAAACCATATAAGTATCCCTTTCTTTACCTTGATCCCTACATCTTTTATATATCCATACCGCAACATTCCCTTATAAAGGTATTCAAGTGTGACTCGAGCTATACTTCTCACAGACTTCTCATTTCCACAGCATTCAGTTTAATATCATGCTTCTGTCTAACCCAATATTCAAATATACATGTCTGTACTTCACAGATTTTACTGTTCTGTTCTTCATTTCCACATGATAATCATTATGATGTGGAAATACAAGATCTATATATTGTTATTGAGGAAGAAAACCAAGATTTTTTGATAGTGGCAAGACAGATTCGGGAAGAATTAATACAAACTCATTTTAATTATTAGTTTTAATATATTGTCTAATTAAAGCTCTGTTTTTTATTATTTATATAATCAACAATCATCATAAAAATCCCTTTAACAAATAATAATTTAAAATAACATGTAAAAAAATCAACAAAATAAAAACAAAGGGACACATAATATAAAATGGATTAGACAAAGTTATCAAACGAGCTAGTCTTGCAGGAAGTAGTAGCAGTTTACGAAAAATACAACCATAACAATAACATAAACCAATAACAAAGTTGATACTTTACTATTGGTTAATGTTGTTGCTATGACTTGAATTATGTGTTGAAGTAATTGCTAATGCTAAGATCTCAGCAGCACGCAATGTAGAAGCACTGCTGTCTCTCAAAGCAGCAATCACTTCAGTACTATCTCTAATGGTTTCTTGTAAACTGTTACTGCTTTCTTGCAAAGAACGTAACAGGTTGTCGTAGGCAGGAAGACGTGAAGGCCTAGGCGTAATGCTTGTCTTGGCACAATCCGACGACGAATTGGGCCGGGTATTGCCGAGACACCGGATATAGGCTGCGGTTGCTCCTGTTCCTCCTGGGGCTCCTGCGGAGACTGCACAGAGGGCAGCAATACTGGTGCAGGTGGCGAGACGCGCGCAAAAGAAGGTGTTATTCCCTAGAATTTAAATAATAACAATACCTTTATTCAGTAAGAAGTGTGTATGTGGCTTAACACCTGTATCATGGCGACAGTGCTCTTCAAGCCTAATAATAGCTATACACCATTTTATTAAAGTAATATAATATGTCTCACACACAGCCGTCTGATCCCAAAGTAGGCAGAGCCTGTGCTATGGTAACCAGACTGCTCATAAACATATTTATATATTTTTAACTACATACACATTGATAACTTACACCCAGACACCGAACAAATGACCGTGCTCATCACACTACATTTTTCCTGGGTGGGAATCGAACCTAACCTAACCACTAGACCAACAGGCCCCGACCAACAGTGTATGTGAGTTCCTGTCTATGTGTGTTGTGTGTTCTCTATATCATTCATTCCTAATTTTTAAACAAAGGTAACATTTCCATTTTAATTTTTAGTGATGTCAGATTCAAATTTAATGCTGTCAAAATGAACACCAAATTTAGTTCGACCTAACAACAGAATAGCATTTTGAAAATCGCTTGACTAAAATAAGACAATTTTAGAGAATTTTTAGTTTAGTGATGTCAACAACAGAATTAGCACCAGTGTCTCAGCGCCGATTGTGAACTTTAAATACGAATATTCGATAGGTGATTAGTGCGGATTTTTTCGTCGCTATGTTGCAGTGTCGCTGAGACACTGTATCTATGACAGATGTCAAATGGTTAAAGCTTGATGTTCAAATATATATATTAGTCTATGTTGATTGTAATAAAATTATAATTAATAAATACGCTGCTTCTTCGAACAGTATACACTATAACACTGCGCATGCGCGCACGCGTCCGCGCCAAAGGTATAAAATGAGCGCGCCCGCGGCTACGACCAGGGTCTGTCAACTTTGTTCTTAGAACAAGATGTAGGTGGGGCTTGAAAACAAGAAAGAGACAACAACATAAGAGTGAAAGTGATGAATTATAAAATGTTGCCACCAAAAATACAATTTCGTATTCTCCAAAACAATGAGCTAAAAATCAATTAGTCCGGTCATTTTAGACAATTGAAATAAAGAAAATTCCGACAGAGCCAAATCTTCGTAGAGACCTTAGGTTTACCACAAGGAATAAAGCGTCAAAAGTCCCCATCAGTCCCATGTGAGCTTAGGGACTTATTCGGGGCCCAAGGTCAAAATTTTAGGTTTTTTGGATTTTTCTCGAAAACGGTAAGTTTTATCGAAAAAGTACCTCAGAGCAAAGTTGTAGATCTTAAAATTCTCTATAAAAAAAATTAAAATTATAATATATAATTAAAAATTATAGGGACCATCCCTACAATTTTTTCTCTAAGACCCACTATTTCCCAGATATTGCGCTTGTAAGAATCATGTTCTACATAGTATGCACACATATGCCACGTATATACATATTTAGGTACTCAAGCAAGCAAAAATGCCTACTCGTGTCTCTTTTATGTATACATTATACTATTCTAAGAAAATTTACTCTACAATGACCGCCGGTCCCTTACCGAATCCCCTCTACTTGAATAACATCTGGCCTTGAAAAACATCTGCCTATTCTTTTGTCCATGTGGTGTCGTTCACGTATACCTGCTTCTGTTAGTGTTGAACGAGCAGTTCGAGTGACTATACGTATTTATTACAAGCGTCTACTATTGAAGTTAGTGCTGATTAATATTTAAAAAAAAATGTCACAATTTTGCTTTACTTGTAATAAACTTTTGACTGAAGATGAAACTGTTGTGGTCAGTCGTGGAATGCCAACTTTAATCAATGCAAGTGTCGCGAGAAGTGATGAGTTTGCTGATTATTTAAGAAGCCAAAAGTCCGTTACAATTCACGTGGATTGCAGAAAATCATACACCCGGAAAACTTCAATCTCTGCATCAAAAAGACAACGTGAGGAAGAACAGGCCAGTACTTCAAAAGTAAGTCCACCTCATACTAGAGCGCGAATAAGTGAATCCAGCTTTTGTTTTAAAAACCACTGCTTATTTTGTGGCGATGAAGCGGATGAAGAAGCAGAAAAGAAGAAAGTGAAGATTTATCGCCGAAAAATTCATAAAGTTTCTACACTTACATTCAAAGATTCCATTTTAAAATTAGCTAAAGATCGTTCTGATGATGTGTCAAAAGCTGTCTTTGCGCGTATTAATTTTCAGTATGATTTAGTTGCTGCTGACGCTAAATACCATGACAGTTGTTACAAATCCTTCCTAAGACCTAATACTGGCGGTAAAATTGGCCGAAATTGGCAAAAATAAACTCTGCAATGGAGGAAATTTTCAATTTCATTGAAAGTAGCGATGACTGCCAGTTTTCGTTAGATGAACTGAAGAATGTTTGCCAAAATGTAGCTTTAGAAAACGGGATTATAAAAATACGATTGAAATTAAAGTATGGTAGTAGAATTATTATTACAGAAAAGCCTGGAAAATTACCATTTATTTGTTTTGTAGACAATTACCAAGACATTTTAAGTCAAGCCTGGTCTGATAACAAAAACTTGAATGAAAAGGAAAAACGGTGGCAAACTTTAAAAGCTGCGGCAGAAATTATTCGAGAAGATATTCAATCTTGTATATTTGATAATACTATGTACCCGCCACCGGGTAGAATGTTTGAAGATATAAAAAACTATATTCCCGAATCATTATCTTTTTTTTTGGGACAAATCATTCTTAAAAATAAGCGTCATGATTTGGATCATTTAAAGTTAGTTTGCACAAATATTAGTCATAGCATAATGACTGCTGTTCGTCCTAGATCCTTCAAGTCTAAATTACAGCTGGGTCTTTCAGTTTTTTTCCATCGGCGGTTTGGTTCAAAACGGCTTATACAAATTTTCTCATCGTTTGGTTTATGCGCATCTTACAGTGAAACAATGAAGTATGAAGTAGCAGCAGTTTTCAGTCGCCCACCTCACATTTTAACACCAGAAACTGGCACATTTGTTCAATATGTTGCAGATAATGCTGATATTAATGTATAGAATATATATGTATGGAATAGGCCTACCGGGGATACCACGTTAAAAAAAACGCGCCGAGTACACTACCTTACAGGTGGTTTGGAAATGTGTGCATATTATGTAGAACGTGATTCTTACAAGCGCAATATCTGGGAAATAGTGGGTCTTAGAGAAAAAATCATAGGGACCATTTTTATAGAGAATTTTAAGATCTACAACTTTGCTCTGAGGTACTTTTTCGATAAAACTTAAAATCCTAAAATAACTTAAAAAAACCTAAAATTTTGACCTTGGGCCCCGAATAAGTCCCTCAGCTCACATGGGACTGATGGGGACTTTTGACACTTTATTCCTTGTGGTAAACCTAAGGTCTCTACAAAGATTTGGCTCTGTCGGAATTTTTTTTATTTGATCACTATTTTTATGTCTAAAATGACCGGACTAAATGTATACATTGATTTTTAAAGAAAGTCACCCTTAAAAATACATTTTGTGATTATTCTGATACCCAAAAAATTTATTTTGCTAAGAAATATAACATATTTAATTGATTAATACACAAAAGCAAAAAAAAAGATAAGGGGGAAAATGTGTGGCAACTACTGGCAACTATGTCCGCAGACGTTTGACGTCACAAGAAAAATGTCTGCCTGCGTTCCCGCACCATTTTATCTTGTCACATCATCACATCAACAGCCTTTGATAGTCCACTGCTGGACATAGGCCTCTCCTTAGAAAGAAGGTTTTGGCCTACTATACCACGCTGGCCAGGCGGGTTGGTATAGGGTTTGTGTCAAGTTTTCCGTCTTTTTGCAGTGCTAGTGTCCTGCGTTGTTTTACGCCCTTAGTCGGTTCTTACGACACCGTTTGTGAGATATAGACTCGGTGTTGAGATAGTGACTCTTGTTTGATTGTGTGTTTAATTTTCGCGATGAGTTCGCAGAAAGAAAACACTAGAATCTGTTGCATGTGTGGATCTTCACCTTCTAAAGATTCCAGCATCACTTTGCATCGGTTTCCTAAGCCTAGCCAAAAAATGCTCTGCGGTATGTACCTACCTAAGTACTTTCCATGCTATTCGTTTTAGATGACATACAATACCATATTTTTTGTTTATGCAGCTTCTAACGACCACAAACTAACGTAAAATATAATGTATGTATATGTCGTGGCCATGTCGTAGAATAATTGATCATTTCATGATGTGGTTGACCATTTGATAAAGTGATCAATTCTGCGATATGGCTATGACATACATGGTAGTCCGTTTTGCAAAGTGAATCGGAGAAAAACGGTCATAAAGTGTTTCTTACGAACGCTGCCTTAACTATGAAATATATATTTTTGATGTATCTAATGTATTTGATACCCTTTGATTAACGTCCCATATTTCGTTACCAAAAATTATTAGGTACTTAACTATTCTTGCTTTCACCATTTCCATATTTAATATTACATCCTTTAAATCTCTTTCAATCAAAGGAAATACAGAAAGTTTAGATTGTTATTTAGATTAAACCTTATTAAAAATCTGATTATTGAGGTATTTCAATTTAATATTTTTTAATTTCCAGGTGTGAATTATGGGCAAAGTATTGCTTTCCAAACAAAGCCTGGTCTTCACCAAAATTCCAGGATGGAGTTTTGGTGAAGACTAGGCTTTGTTTGTGTTGGATGCAAAGCATCTTATGTTTTGAATGGAGTTCCCATTCAAAACATAAGATGCTTTGCAGCAAACATTTTGAAAGCACATGCTTTATTGAGAAGTTGTTCAGAACAGCTGCACCTGGTGTTCAATGCCATAAGGTTAGTACAATTAACACTTGAAAAGTGTATTTAAAGCTATTTACATTGCAGAGAAATACAGACTTTATGTTATGTGTAACACATAATATTATGTAGCAGAATGATATTGTTAACATGAAATTTAAGAAAATGTTATAACCAGTTACACAAAAGAGGTATACTTGGGCAATTACAAACATGCAAAATGAGTCATAAATCTTAAGGATCATTGGCATTTGAAACTCGTAATCACTAAGTATGGATATGCCTCAGGAATGTTTTTGTATGCATTAAAATTTTAATTTATTTTTTATTTTTGCAATTTTTTTCATTATCGATTTTTCTTTTGGTTTTTGTATTGAGCTATTTTTAAAGAAGCGTTAAGAAAATAATATGTTTGCACTTTTTTTATTTTTTGCATTATTTTCTTTTGCATTGTTTCTTTTTTCGGTGTTTGGATGAGCTTTAATTTTTTCTGTTTTTTTAATATAAAAAGACAACGACGATCTCGGGGACGACGTGGAAGTGGAGCGACTACGAGCGGGGGTCAAGGTGGTGCGCAGGGCAGGGGCCGTGTCCGCACGCGCGGCGGTCGTGGTTGTGGTTCTGGTGCTGGTACTGCTGGTCTTGGTGCTCATAGGCCCTCAGTTTCTGACTGGTAATTGCTTCTTATTTTTACTAACAAAATGCTTATAAATATTATTAATAATGTATAAAGTATTTTAAACAATTAATTTATATTTCAGTGTAACTAGTGGATCGTTGCAGAGCTATAACGAGGTTCATGATATGGAAAGGCCACTCCATGAAAGCAGGAGGAGGGAGCTGCCGTCAGTGAGGACAGTACCTGAAGGGTAAATTAATGTTAAATTATTATAGTTTATTCTATAGCAAGTGTTTCATTATTCGTATATGGTAATAAAATTAACACTTTTTTTGTAGATACCAATCCTTATGGTCGTCCATACAAGAAATGGTGTGCTCCCCTCCCCCTCCACGAGTCAAGAGTCTCCGATGTGCTCGGCTCCACCGTCTCCGGCTCTGTAAGTATACTGTTATTTTTTTAATTTTCAAATGCAATTAGTTATCAACCGTAACAATTAACATCGAATACTTATATTTGCAGGTATGTTGAATGTGGTGGGAGCGGGCAGTCAACTCTCCGAATTACCACTGTAAAGAGACCCGCGTAAGTTTTCATTTTATTTTATTTGTTTCTAAAGTTTTATTTTATGAAACAAGAAAAAATGTTTACATCTTTTTGTTGTTATAGAAATAATGACTCTACTGGAAAGGGCGAGGAGGTTCCGGCTTCGAGGCGGTGCTTGTAAGTTCAAAAATGAGCAAAATTATATTTTTAGTTATTACGATACTGATACTGATTTTCATATTTTCTAAGGATTCTTCCAGACGGGGCTTCATCTTCATCATCAGCCGTCAGGGCTCCTCCTTTGAGGGACGAGGAAATTGCCCGAATCTTGAATCATGGTAAGTGAATATTTTTCTTTCAGACCTATCTTTTAGTAGTATATATATATATATATATATCTGTTTACATAGGTAAAACAGACTACAGTATATTATTATTATTTACACAGGCAGTGAAGAGGATGCTGACAGCGATGATGAAGATGAAGATTTAGTTCAGCCAGCCTTTTTATGTCTGAGGAAGACACTGAGGTGCCACCGATAAACGCTGCTATAGGCTTTGAGTAGCCACCTTAACTTCCCTCCGGCCTGCAGCCCCAACCTAGCGCCCAGCCCGAGCCCGAACCCAACGCCGAGCCTGAACCCAGTGCCGACCTCGAAGCCAGCGAAGAGCCATACAATAAGTTTGATTTTAAGTGGAGAGGGTTTTCAGAATCTCAAATTCCTCCTGAATTGAGAAAGGAACCATTCTCCGAAATAAATTGTGGTCCCACAGTTTCATTGGCGAGCCCATATGAGGCATTTACTGCTATATTGGATCGCCAAATAATGGAGCACATTTCAATGGAGACAAATAGATATGCTCAGCAAGAGGTAACGGCCATGATTCATCAGGGGCTACTTTTGCCAACCAGTCGTATCACGCGATGGCGGGATACGAATCCAGATGAGCTGTACGTGTATTTCGCAATACTCCTAGCGACTGGGATTATTGTGAAATCACGTGCAGACTCATACTGGAATACAGCCCAGGATTTATTATCTTCTCCTGGGTTTTCAGCAACGATGAGCTTTGACCGTTACTTCTTGCTTTCTAAATGCCTCCACTTCTGTAATAATGATGACTGCAACCCACACACAATGACGCGATCGGAGGCAAAGATAGATTACAGATCATCTTAACCAGCGGTTCCAACGGTTATATATTTTATCACAAAATATTGCATTAGACGAAAGTCTGACACAGTGGAAGGGTTGGTTAGATATTAATCAATTCATCCGAAATAAAGCAGCCACAGTCGGAATCAAAACCTACGAGGTTTGTGAGTCCCAGTCTGGCTATTTGTGGCGGTTTGAAGTGCACGTAGGGCATGACGAATGTCCACAAGATAGTCCTTTGTCTGGGGTTGTGCCGGTACTTGTGCTTAAACTTCTCAATGGTCTTGAGGACAAGGGCCACACGGTTTGGATGGATAACTTTTATAACTCTCCTGCGGTTGCGCGAGAGTTAAAGTTACGGGTATTTGACTGTGTTGGCACTCTTCGCTTGAACCGTCAGTTTGTTCCCACTGAACTGACTAATCTGACCAAGGGAGCTTTGGCTGTAGGCCAAGTACGAGGGGTGATCAATAAGTAATGATAATCGAGTATTTCTAGAACGCACAAAAACCCAAATTATTTTTTTTCTGTTTGCTTATATATCCACTACTTCAGCTTCAAAAAAATGTATAAATAGGACACCATTACCGGGAGATACATTCATTTGAATACGAACTGTCGAAGAGAAAACATCAAAATGGAGAAAAATGAAATAAGAGCTGTCATCAAGTACCTCTGCCTGAAAAAAATGTCTACCAAAGACATACACAGCGACTTAGAGGAAACATTGGGGGAGTCTGCTCCTCCATATTCCACAGTCGCACGCTGGGCAAAGGAATTTAAGCTGGGCAGAACCTCCACTGAAGATGAACATCGCGAGGGACGCCCTTCCACGTCCCTTACTGGAGAAAACGTCAAAAAAGTGGAAGATATCGTGTTGGCCGATCGAAGGGTGACCGTAAGGCATGTAGCTGAGGTCACAGGGATCTCCTATGGCAGCGTTCAAAAAATCATTGTCAACAAAATGCATATGAAAAAGGTCTCTGCGCGTTGGGTACCGAGAATGTTAACCGACGACCAAAAAAAGAAACGAGTCGACATTTCGAGGGTGAATCTTCAAAAGTTCCAGGCCGATAAAGAATTTTTTTTGTCGCGTTTTGTGACCATGGACGAGACCTGGATCCACCACTTTGATCCCGAAACCAAACAACAATCAATGACTTGGAAACGAGCTTCCTCACCAACGCCGAAGAAATTCAAAGTGTCAAGTTCAGCGGGAAAGGTTATGGCGTCTGTTTTCTGGGATGCAGAAGGAATTATTATGGTGGAATATTTGGAAAAGGGGGCCACTATAACAGGCTCTTACTACGCAGGCCAACTAAGAAATATTGCGAGAAGCTATTAAGTCAAAAAGACGCGGTAAACTGCGCGCTGGGGTGCTGTTTCACCAAGACAACGCCCCGGCTCACAAAGCCGCGGTTGCGATGGCTGCCATTGAAGAAACGGGGTTCGAACTGCTCGAACACCCTCCCTATTCGCCAGATCTAGCTCCCGGTGACTTCTACCTCTTTCCTCGGCTCAAAGAACCCCTCCGGGGCAACAAATTTGAGGACAATAGTGAGGTGATGGCCGCAGTAGAGGCATTTTGGGAGGGTCAAGACAAAGAATTTTTTTCTAAGGGAATCATGGGCTTAGAAAAAAGATACACTAAATGTATTAACTTGCAAGGAGATTTAATCTTTTAGATTTTAATCTAATAGTTCTGTTTCATATTGATTATCATTACTTATTGATCACCCCTCGTATGTGGCTGCACTTCAGGCGATGTGGATCTGGTGGTATGGCGAGATAAGAACCTCGTTTCTCTTATCTCGACGTACCATGGGTTAGCAACGGTGAAGTGTGGCGACGTACTAAAGCCCTCAATAGTACCCGATTACAATGTGTGCATGGGTGGTGTTGATCGCAAAGATCAAATGATTGCCATGTACCCAATAGAAAGGCGGCGGAATCGGGTGTGGTACAAAAAGTTTTTCAGACGTCTGTTAAATGTTAGTGTCCTGAATGCGTTCATACTCCTCCGCACACAGCCACCTCTTACCCACCGAAGGTTCCGTGAAACTTTGGTAAGGGAATTTGTCGCAAAACACAAGCCACTTTCACCCTCAGCAGGTACAGCTCGACCAGTGGGACATTTTCCGGCTCAGTATGACTTTCTGGCCGGAAAACAACACGAACGCCAGCGCAGATTTTGCGTTGTATGCAAAAAACGTACAACTGCATATTGCAGGCAGTGCAATGTTCCACTGTGCGTGTTAATCTGCTTTGAGCCACATCACACTTAACAGTAACACATCACACAAACAGTATACCTATACGCACAGCTACTCAGGAACACACAGGAGTCTGAAACGCTTTATGTCGCCAGTTCAGTGGGAATTAGGAAGGTAAGTATATTTGTCCAAATCGTGAAACAGTAAGACAATTAAGGCTGTATATGTATATTTATGTATTTGTAAGTAATATTTTTACGTATTTATTTCTTTATTTACGTAGGTTTCATTTTCATTAAAAATATCTATCTATCTATCTATATTTATTATTATTAGCAATATTTTGGGTAAAATATATAATTGTAGTTCCCTCGGTTGCGTCATTCGTTTGGATTACAGTCATCATTATTTGAGAGTGCTGCCAACCCTTTTAATCTACAAGAAATATCAGTGCTGCTAACCCTTGTATTCTACAAGCAATATCCCACGAAATCAGGGACTATATTTGATCTTATCATTAGCTATGACTGCAATATTCATTTTTTGAATTAGCAAAAATTTATAAAAGTACTTATCCTAAATGTGTAAATATCAACTACTCAAATGCAGTGGTAAATTTATCAAAAAACGTTAGATTTAGCGTTGAAATCATTCTGTTGGCAGCTCTCTGGTTAGTATTTTGGTATTTAGGCGTTTTTCAAAAAAACTGACCGTTACGTTACCGGAATGTGACCGGAATCCACTTTTTTGACCTATGCAATGTGTAACATATTAAAGTGCAAAGCTTATATACCCCAATTAGATAAAAATGTTTTGAATGTACGTTAGTAAAAAAACAAACACTATACTCATGAGAACCATACCTTGAAAATATGTTATACGAAAAGTCGTATCCATACTTTTTTAACCTCTCAGGTACCAAAATGAACCATTTTTTACTACTTTTATCAACTTACATCTTGAAATATTTCTTAGAACTATTGTTCTGTTGATTTGTTTTGATGCTTTAATCTATCTAAATATTAGAAAATGTCTAAAAGTTCCGTTAGAAGCAATATTTTTTCCAAAAACTATGTTTTTAAATGTATGTAATTTTTGACCCAAATTTTTGAGTTATTTTTGTTTAAATCCTACTCAAGATATATGTAATATAGTGCTGCGATACTTTTGTAATACATAGTTTATAAGCTTAAGCTTCTAATAAACAAAGCATCTTAGTCCATATCGGCATAAATCATTTAAAATTAGGTTGAAATATTATAACCACTTTTGAGGACTTGTTAAGTGGCAGTTCTTTGTGACTATATTAAGAACATGTGTTGTGTAAAAAATATGTATGGTGGCACTTGAAGTTTGAGATGTATTTTATACCTAATGTGATAAGTTGTAAATAAAATATTTTATGAACTTCCAAATATTGTTGTAATTAAAATTATAACCGAAACTTATCTAAATATCATAGTACCCTATGTTGAAAGTTCTATGTTAGCTATAATTGAGTATTTATATAGAAATGGTTGAAAGTGAATAAAGATTATTCAATTTACAATAAGATTTTTAACTTGAATTGACTTGATTCCTACTAGATACGGAGAAAATCCAGTTACAGTAAAAGTCTATCTCAAAAATGGGCTGTCTGTTGACCATACCGGCTCCCGGTATAACAGGTAATGCAAAATGGGCTAATGTCATTCAACATACAAGAGGATAAAGGGATGCCACTGGCACTAAAAAAGGCGTGAAGCACATCGCTTAAATTATATATGTTCTAGTTCATAATTGTTATTTTAGTTAATAAACATACATTTGTAAGTGACGATTAGGTTACCGGCAAGTTACAAATAACATGGTGTTGAAAATTGTGCTAGGGATTTATTGTCATCGCTTAACAGGTATCACTATTTCATTTATTTATTATTTTCTTCAATACGCTTTAGGTAAAAGTGTAGTTAATTCTTAATACGCTCATACTGATAAATTCCAAATAATTTAAATTTACTGATAAGACAATAGAGACTACCTCTTGCACTATTAATTTGAACACTAGTAGAAATTTCAATCATTGTAAATATATTAAAAATAATAACATAAATAATATCAATTTGGTGCATCAAAACATGAGAGGAATGATGGGCAAAGACTTAGAGGTGGAACTGTTCATGAACTGCAATGCGATTGATATTTTTTGTATTACTGAACACTGGCTTAAACGAGATCAGTTCATGTTCAATTTTGATCACCACGAGGTAGGCAGCTCGTTCAGCAGAAGTACAGCAATATATGGTGGCACTATGATACTTATTAATAAGCAACTAAAGTTTAACCCCTTCAATCCCGCGGACATGAATTCACGCCAACGAAAAAGTACCGTTGATTCCCGCGACATGAATTCATGTCCTAGTGTCGCGCGTCAAATAGTATCGGTTTTTATGACATTACGATTTCTTTTTGACATTGTCAACTCGACTAACTGATGCATAGAAGAACAATCTTGCAATTAACACTTTCACTTCACTATTTGTAATTATTGTATTTGCCGGCAATTCGTGGAGAGTTGTGTGTAAAAGACGCGTGAGATTTTGTGTTTTGGTGTTGTTTTTTCTGATATAATCGGTAAGTAATGTTCATTTATTATTAGTACATATTGTTTTAGACTGATATTACTCACAACATCAGTATTTTTTATGATTCAAGTTATAAAAATCGAACAAACAAAAAATCCTTTGTCTAATCATTGTTGTTAGTTTCGATTTCCAATAAGATAAAAAGAGTATATTTCTTGTTGGAATACGATTGAAAATACTTATCTTATTGTAAAAATCTTCTAGAAGCTATTTTGATCAGTAGTTTTTTATATAAATCTGTACCTTTCGTTATTTTCTTAGAAAACGGTGCAAAGTATCAAAATCTCACGCACACATTTGCATCGTTCTTATATGTGTGCGTGCACTCAAAAATAGCCACTGGTCTAACTATTACACAAGATGTTCTTTTTTTGTTCGATTGGTACTTTTTTTTCATACCGCATTGTACATTGACATTATTTATTTGAATGTTGTATACTAATAATAGTTAATTACAAAGAACCCGTACAAATACTAAACTACACATCCTATCTTATCGTGTTAGGGCTCGTTGGATTCGTCATGTCAAGGATTGTCTCCCTAGATGGTATCCAGAGTCTGATGATGGAGTCAGCAGGTGATGGGACGGAACTCCTAAGGTACACATCCTATCTTATCGTGTTAGGGCTCGTTGGATTCGTCATGTCAAGGATTGTCTCCCTAGATGGTATCCAGGGTCTGATGATGGAGTCAGCAGGTGATGGGACGGAACTCCTAAGTCACACATCCTATCGTATCGTGTTAGGGCTCGTTAGATTTGTCGTGCCAAGAGCTTTCTCATAATTTTATTGAGTTTATGCTTGAAGCTGGACATTGTCCTTTGTCAAGCAGTGAACGCATTCCAGATGAGATAATGCATTACTTAACTAATTTGTTGTATTTTTTTTTTTATCTCAAGAAAAATGGCTGACTACCAACCAGAACCGAGTGGATCAGGCCGACGCCTTCTCCCGCACCCCGTATCACTTGATGGGACGGCAGGGGTAGAAGATGCGACGATTTGTGTAAGTACACATGAAAACCAAAGTGTGTGTTTCATATTTCTGTTTAACTATTGTACCCTAATTTGCTTCAATATTCTTTTTAGCCCTGGAGAACCGATGAGACGCCAAATCGCAAGCGGTCGTCGGCGGGTACCGTATTTGAGGGGTCCCCAAAACGTCGTCGCACCATACAGCTCAGAGATAAAAACATCATTAATCTACTCTACGACTCTGGGAGCGACGAAGGGGATGACTTTGAGGATGGCAATGACGAAGACGAGGATCTTGACGTCATCAACTTTATGGGCCTCCGTCAATATACCCGCCAAATGCGAAACCGCATCGTGGTGACGGATCCAGAGGATGGATGGATGGATTCAGAAAAATGATGCAAATGCGGAGAATGGCCACGATGTAAGTATGAATGAGAGCGGATGGATGAAGAAATGATTCATGAAAATGTGGATGTGGTGCATGAAAGTGATGAGAATACAAGAGGAAGGGCTGGAAGTCATGAAAGGGAAAGTGGTGAAAGGTTTGAAAGTAGCGAAAGGTCTGATAGGTATGAAAGGGCGGAGCAAGGGCGGGCACGCGTGAATCCGACTTTTTCTTGAATTTTCAACTTTTAACGCCCAGAAAGAGACGTATACACGCGATCCCGGTCCAGCATTTTCGTCCCATGATCCCGCGGAATATTTCTACCAAGTCTGGGATAGCGTTCATGGAGCTGGTGGTTAGAGAGACTAATTTATATGCATGGCAAATTATCTTACAATTTTCCGACCCTGATCTCGATGCCGAGATTCCAAAGTACTTGGAATTTTGGACCGAGATCACGGTTGAGGAACTATATAGATACTTCGCCGTGCTAATATTGATGTCTTTCTGCCACCGCTCCAATATTCGCGAGTACTGGGAGACGGGGATAATGGGCATGCCAGAGTTCCGCGAGATTATGGGGCGGAACAGGTTCAAACTGATCAGCAAATTTTTGCATTTTACTTCGAATGAAAGTTTGCTGACCAGTGGGCATCTCAGGAAGATTGAAAAAGTTGCACCAGTTGTGGCACATTGCAATAAAAAATTCAAAGACTTATACACTCCTGCACAACATCTCAGCTTAGACGAGTCCTTACTGTTATGGAAGGGCCGTCTAAGCTGGAAGCAGTGTATTAGGTCGAAAGCTGCAAGATTTGGCATCAAATCTTTCGAGCTTTGCGAGGCGGAGACTGGGTACCTCCTCCAATACCGTCTGTACACCGGGAAGAGTACAGACCAATATCCAGATCCCATACATGGGTTTCAAGACCACACAGCTAAGATTGTCTTGGACCTCATCGATGGGTATTTAGATGTTGGTCATGTACTTGTCATGGACAATTGGTATAACCAATTGTTCATGACTAGGTACCTCAAATCCCGGTGTACGGACGTATTGGGGACTTTAAACCGTCGGCGTAATGGCATACCACCAGCTGTGAAGGATATGATGCCAAATGTGCCGCGAGGAACTACGGTATATAGACATTCCGGTGACATCACTTTAGTTTCTTGAAAGGATGTGAAGGTGGTCACCGTAATCTCTACATACCATATACCCGAGATGGTTCCGGGGAGACGCACGGGACAGGCGATCATGAAGCCGGCGGCAGTAACCGAGTACAACAAGTACATGGGGGGTGTAGATCTCAAGGATCAGAAACTTTCAATGTTTCTGATCGAACGAAAACGAAACCAGAAATGGTATATCAAAGTGTTTAGAAGGCTGTTTAACACCAGCCTTCTAAACACTTACATAGTGTACACAAAAAACCCCATGTACCACCGCCAATTTCGGCGAATGTTCGTCCATAGACTTTTGAGCCGGTACCCTCGCGTATCTTCAGGACCACACTGAGCACCGAGCACACCGCAATTGCTTCAACGTCTTCAACCAGGACAACACTTCCCTGTCCACACGGAGCTTGCCTCACGGACCCAAAAGGCGAAACACAAGCAATTACGTTGTGCTCGGTGCGCTGCTCAAAATCGACGCGTTTGTGTCACACTGATGTGCAAAGTGTGCAAGGTAGCGTTGTGTGTAGGTGCATGTTGGGAAGAATACCACACATTGGTAAATTTGTGAGTGATTGTTTGAGCGTGTAGAACGGAGATAAAAGTTGTTTGCATAATTTCTCTAGCTAATACAATTTTAATATATTTTTATTCTTTTTTATATTTCAATATATTTTTTATTTATACCATAAGGTTTTTTATTGTACCAACATATGTTTTAGTACCTCCTTACCATTTCCACTGCATGCATTCACTTTTTTCTAACACAAAACGTAGTTTAGCGTCAGCGCTTGGTCGACCGCCGTGCGGGTGCTACTTAGATTTTTCCATGACAATAAAATATTTCTCCATACTAAAAACCCATGTCCTTCCTTATCTAATAAAAATAAATTTAGTAGACGTAAACCATCCCCTTTCCACCTACCGCACATACTGACATACTTTTGCATTTATAATAAAAGTAGAAATAATATTCCCTTATTTTACCATTTGATAAAACAATAAAAAAACACTACACCTGCATAAATATTATGAAAGTCAAACAAACACACAACAAAAAACATCACACACAGCACCATCACCGATTCGAACAAACAATAGGTAACGATTTTAAGGTAAGGTAAGACATAGGCTACCGCGATAACCGACATTTACGCGGGCGGAGCCGCGGGCAGAAGCTAGTTATAAATATTTCTTTTTGCTTACCTCAACTATGACTTATATTAATTTAAGGATTTAAATTAATTTATTTAAAATAAATATGTTAACCTTTCATTTTCAGGACACAACAATTTCTAATCTGCCAGATCAACCTGCCATTTGAACCTGTTGCCGGTCCATCCAGAATTTATCCTTTAAGAGAACATAATGCAAACATTATCACTCCAACCAGTTGTACAGGAATGTTTGTGTGCGAGTCTTCAAAACAAGGAGATAAGAAAAACAAAATGTTGATAAGGAAACTGAAAAATAGTATGAACAAAGTATATAGATTACAAAAAACTGTAAAATATTTAAAAAATGAAGCATTTTTAAATGAAATCTCCAATAATCAAACAGTAAAAAAAATCCTCAATAAAAAAATGAGTTCATCATTTGCCCTGTTACTGCAAGGAGAACTGCAGAATTATAAGAGGAAGAAACCTGGACGCAGGTGGAACATGGAAGCTAAAATAATAGCATTGAGGCTCTATAAAAGGTCACAAACATGCTACAAGTTATTGAGGAGAATGATTTGTTTACCAGCACCCAGCATATTAAAATCCCTCTTAAGCAGATTTAGGATGAATGTGGGGATACACAAAACAACACTTACAATGTTTTAAAAAGATGCCAAACACTTTGGGCCATCCGAACGAGAGTACATATTGTTGTGGGATGAAATGTCATTAAGAAAAAATTTATGGTACAACTCTAAGTCTGATCATATTGAGGGTTTTCAAAACCATGCCAGACAAGGTAGATCTCCACAGGCAGCTTTATATGCGCTTGTACAGGGTGGCCCAGAAAGACCGAAGTGGTGTGAATTCCTTATAACTTTTTTATTATAATTTTTTTTTCTTTTCTTTTCAGTATTTTGTAAAGAAGACTTGGATAATTTATAATGGAGCAATACACAATTGAACAACGTGCCCAAATTGTTGAAATTTACTTTTCAAATCAACGGTCCATTGTGTTGACTCAGCGTGCATACCGTCGTCAATTTAATGTGCGGGTTGCACCCTCTCAGTCAACAATAAACCGTCTGGTTGCAAATTTTCGAGAACAAGGAGCAGTAAGGAACCTTCCTGGTCCCGGCAGACACCGAACTGTCCACACGGCTGACAATATTCAAGTGGTACAGGAGAGTATTCGGGAGGATCCAGAAACATCAACCAGGAGACGTTCGTCACAACTGGGCCTCTCAAGAACGTCGCTGCAGCGAATTTTGCACACCATAGGATTGTTTCCATACAAAATTCAACTTGTCCAAGAATTGAAACCAACAGATTACCAGCAACGACTTGACTATGCAATTTATTTCCAGCAAAAAGCACAAGAGAATCCAAATTTTATTCTTAACTTAATAATGAGTGACGAAGCCCATTTTCAATTAAATGGGTTCGTTAACAAGCAAAACTGTAGGATATGGGCTACGGAAAACCCGAGAGTACTTCATCAACGACAATTGCACCCAGTTAAGTGTACCGTTTGGTGCGGTGTTTCTTCAGAAAGGATCATTGGCCCATTTTTTTTTGAAAATGAACAAGATGTCGCCATTTCCGTCAATGGTGATCGATATCGGGCCATGTTGCAAAATTTTGTAAGGCCAGCCGTGGAAAACCATCCGCAAATATGGTTCCAACAGGATGGAGCCACAGCGCACACTGCGAGGGCCACAATGACTCTTTTACGCGACATCTTTGGTGAAAGAATAATTTCTCGTAACAGCAATTTTAATTGGCCTCCGCGTTCCCCGGATTTAACCGCTCCAGACTGTTTTCTTTGGGGCTATTTAAAAGGAAAAGTTTATGTTAATAAGCCTAGGACTATTGAGGAGTTAAAAACCAATATTCGAGAAGAAATTAACAACATACCACCGGAAGTTTTGCGAAAGGTCATGGAAAATGTGTTGGAAAGAGCACATTTGTGCGAAGCAGAATATGGCCACCACTTGCGGGATATCATTTTTAATAACTAATCCAAAAATATTCCCCATAAATTTAATGTATTTAAAAAAAAAAAAATTAAAAAAATATCTCTTAAATAAAAAGTTATAAGCAATTCACACCACTTCGGTCTTTCTGGGCCACCCTGTATTTATGGTGGTTGGAGTTAGAAAGCCAATTAAACAGCCAGGTGCTTATTACTTATCAAGTGGATTTGTCACAGCTGACAGACTATCTGCTTTGATTAAGGAGGTATGCATTTCTTCTTCATTTTGAATGATGATCATGCTTATGTTAAACAAGCTAAGTTACTAATCTGCCTTAAAAAAAAATCAGGTTTAAAATTGTTGCTTTAATGCTAGCCTTAATATATGCGCTTCAGTTTGTGACTTGGATGGAGTCAACAAGAAAGCTCTGTGTCTATTAGGAGCTTCTGTAGAGAATCCCTATATAGAAGTGAGCAATCACAAAGTAGTCACGCTATTTGACACACTTGCACCACACTTGCTGAAGTGCTTCAGAAATCTGTTCATGAAATATGATGTAAAGTTTATGAGCAATATAACATCAGACAACAAACAAGGAATTGGTAAGTCATTGTTATTTAGTTTAAAAAAAGTGTTTAATAATATGTATGTAGTTTATACTTAATAATTTTACTTTTAATAATTACTTTACAGGAATCGCTAAATGGAGCCACATCAGGCAATTCTATGAACTGGACAATAATAATCCCAATTTTGTTTATGCACCACTCTTAACTAAAGAACACCTTGACCCCAATACCAAGCAAAAAATGAGGGTAAAACTTGCAGCACAAGTTTTAAGCCACTCAGTTGCAGCAGGAATATTTTCCAAAATAGCTAAAGGTAAGAGACATCTTTAATAGTCATGGTCCAACTCATTTATACACACACATCATAATTATTATGCACGATACTTATGCACATTTAACAACAAGTCTTACAAATTCGTTTCAACAGTATGATAATGTGGGGTTGTCTCTTTTATAAATGGTAAAACTATCTAGTAATTATATTGTCCTTTTTATTACTTAATCCTGGTTTGAGAAAGGTTTAAAAATGGTTTTAAACAAACTGGACAGAAAATATGCTTACT
Organism: Arctia plantaginis; assembly: GCA_902825455.1. Lineage (NCBI taxonomy): Eukaryota > Metazoa > Arthropoda > Insecta > Lepidoptera > Erebidae > Arctia > Arctia plantaginis. The sequence continues at coordinate 5,078,240 of CADEBD010000289.1, read as the reverse complement.
TATATTGATTTAATTTGTTTATTGTGAATTTTCAGGAGACATGCCGACTGGAGCAGTGGCAACGGGTAATTTAATTAAAGACATGGATGAACTGTTTGATGGAGTAAACGCATCGACATCAGATTTAAGAAGAGGAAAATTTTTTGCCACAAATATAAAATAATCCACAGAACATCTGCAAATGTTCAATAAAATGAAATATTTTTTAAAAACCTCTGCATTTTTGGGATGCAGGGGTAATCCACCGTCAAAAAATGGGTGGATACCTTTGGAGAACCCTTAGTGCCAAATATAAATCCATCAAAAGTCTGTCTACAAGAAGACTCCAGCAAGACCCGTTGGAAAATTTATTTGGTTGCATACGCTACAATTGCGGGTCCAATAGCAACCCGACAGTTGGACAATTTGTTGCTGGTTTAAAAACTGCTGTAATAAGCAACATGGCACACACTAGCTCAGGGAATTGTGAGCTGGATAGCAACAGTGCTATTATATCAAATTTTAAAAAATTGCTGACATCATCTGCAGACATATGTACTGATACAGAGCAATCCGAACATGTATACGAAATAGAAAAAGAAATTGAAGAAAGTATAACTTCTTCTCTCGAAGAAAACTTGGAGGAAGGAAGTAGCGAACTACAAGCATGTGCATATGTCTGTGGCTTCATTATTAAAAAAATAAAAAACAATTGTAATAAGTGTATGAAAATTCGAGTCTCCGAAACGCCAGAGGGAGTGCATAATTTTATAGAGTTCAAAAATTATGAAAATCTAAAACAATCGCTTACATATGCCTCAAAGAATTTAATAGCTTGTGTAGAGAAAAGTGCAAGCATAATAAATATATTTTTAAAAATAGAGGCGTATAAAGAGAATATTAAAGTGAAAATAACACAAACATTAAAGGACTCTCTAAATTATGATTTCCTCGAAGATTGCGTGGAGCACAAAGAATTAAATATAACATACATAATCAATAGTGTCTTCCACATTACAATTAAGAGGTACTGTATCCTAAAAAACAGAATGTTTTCTGAAGAGGCGCGTAAATCTGCACTAAAAAGAAAAATGCACATAATTATGCATAAATAAATGTACAACTAGCACTGCCCATGAATTCATCAGCCTGAATTTTAGACTTTTTCACCCGTGACGATAATACGACACCTATTTCTTTATTTGCATTAAATATTCTCATAAAAACTTTCAATCCTTATTTCACGCATTAGGGTTTAAGTTTCCAAATTGGCTCAAAAACGTGTTTCATTGTTGTCCAAATAGGGTAGACCGAGGCGAATCGGATCACAGGGCGAATCGGATCAAAATAAGAAATCTGTTGATAATTCAAATATCGCATTCACATAGAACGCACTCAACCGGCGTTTTGCGTCTGTCCTCTCACCCCGCACCTCCCGACAGGGCAGTATTTCGATCGCGCTTGTGAATCAGTGGCGACGCCGCTCGTTAGCGACTCGGTCGTTTGTGTGTGTCGCAATTTTGGCGCTCTTCTAAGGTACGTACTTACAATTTCTTTGTGTCATATTACAGATTTGTGTTAAAATTCAACTACATTGGTTTATATTGTTAAGCAAGGTGTCTATATTAGAGAACCAATTCGCTTTTAAGTATGATCTTAGAGGTTAACGTCTAAAATATTTATTTCAAAAGTCTTGATTATGGGGCTAATCGGATCATATCGTCAGGGGCGAATTGGATCACACTTTTAAACTGATACATGTTTGAGGTTATTGATTCATATTTATTTCATTGTAGATGGTTCGCAAAAAATGAAAGAGGCTGTAAATAAAGTTCAGAACAAAGAGTTGACGTAAGGCTGCTGAGATTTTTGCAGTACCGTTCACGAGCTTACAGAGAAGAGTTACTTCGTCCAGGGGTATTATTAAGCGTCGAGGTGGACAGCCAGCTTTAGATGAGAACGCAGAAAAGAAGTTAGCTGACCGGCTGTTGCACTTGGCAAGTCGTGGCTTCGGAATTACACCCAAAGCGGTACGTAAGTACGCGTTTGAATTTGCAGAACGTCAAAACATGGAACACAAATTTGACAGAAATGCTGGAATGGCTGGCCAGGACTGGTTTCATCGCTTCATGCAAAGAAATAAAAAATTAACTATTCGGAAGCCGGAGGGTCTGTCAAGAGCAAGGATTGATGGTATGAAGAAGGAAAAAGTGACAGAATTCTTTAATACTTTGAAAACAGTAGTAGATATCAACAATTTAAGAAGAAGACCTGAATGTGTATACAATGTTGATGAAACGGGGATGCCGCTTAGTAACCGCCCACCCAACATTATAGCCCAAAAAGGTGCTAAAGATGTTGTCAGCATGACCAGTGTTGAACGAGGTGAAAATGTAACCGTTCTAGCCTGTATGAATGCAGCAGGACAGTACATACCTCCATTTGTTCTATTCAAAGGTGTGCGTAAACGTGACGATTTTCTTCTAGGTATGCCACCTGGTACTGAAGTTGCCATGACAGAAAAAGGCTGGGTCACCGAAGAAGCTTTTAAGTTGTGGCTGCAACATTTCAATCGCTACCGGACCCCAGGAAAAGTAGTTCTAATTTTAGATGGGCACGCGTCTCACACCAGCTACTCAGTGGTAGACTTGTGTGACTCTTTCGAAATTGAACTTGTACTTCTTCCTCCACACACATCACATGCCCTGCAACCACTTGATGTATCGTTTTTCAAACCGCTCAAAACCTATTATCACCAAAAAGCTACATCATGGCAACATTCACATCCGAATCAAGGAATCACAAAAGTCGCTTTCGGAGCACTTTTCCAACAGGCTTGGAATCAGGCTGCCACTGTTGGGAATGCTACAAAAGGCTTCGAAAAGACTGGAATATTTCCACTAAACGCCAATGCAATACCTGACCACAAGTTCATCGGTGATCAAGAATCGGATATTGTAGAGTCCCAAGTCCAGTCCTCAAGTTCCCAACAAATGCAGCTACAAGTGCAAGCCACAAATACACAACCAGTGGCTGATACAGTGTCATCTGCAAGTTCACGACAGTCTGACAAAGCCCATTCTTCCACCTGTGCAGATGAAGCTTTCTTCATGAAGAAGATGAAGAATAAAGCAACGTCTGGGATTAAAATTAAGAGTTCATCAGCAAAACAGAGAGAGTGTCGAGTGCCCCAAGTCCAATCCTCAAGTGAAGAACAAGTGCAGTCAAAAATAAAGGTCAAAGTTCAAGCTACAAATACAAAACCACTCGATAATATAGTGCTATCCACAAGTTCGCAACATTCTGACAAAGCCCAGCCTTCCACCTGTGCAGATATAATTAAAGAAATTCTTCCATCACCTTTAAAGTCACCAATTGCTTCTTAAAGAATTCGTAAAGTTTCAAAACTGGTCTTGCATTTAACATCACCTCAGAGTAAGACTACTCTTCTCGAAAAAGAAACAAAGAAGAAATTTAAGGTAGACAATAAAACCAAGGAAAACAAGAAAAAGGCTGTGGGCAAAGAAAATACAATGAAAAAGATGAAAAATAAAGCAAAGCCTGCGATAAATATTAAAAGTTCATCTGCAAAACAGAGAGAGTGGCACTGCATTTACTGTTCCGAAATATTCGTTCATCCACCATCAGAGGATTGGATTCAGTGCAATGCCTGCGAAGAATGGTGCCACGAAAAATGTGCTAATATGGGGGGGAAAAAGGACCATATATATGTGCATTCAGTGCCAATAATTAAAATTGATCTCATTATTAATTTTTTACTGATTCCAAAGCTATATTGTTAAGAAACTTAAAATGTTGTTACATGTTGTGTACGATCCGATTCACCCCAAAAATTGGGGCGATTCGGATATTTTTCTTTTTTCAGTTTTTAAGAGCTAATGAAGCGAATATATGTGTGATTTAAGTTTTCCAATGTTTATTTCATAGCTGATTGTTACTTCTTTCGTTTTCAACAATAAAAATAACATTTTATAACACTTTAGCATGATTTACTTAACCTCAAAGAAAAAGTGATCCGATTCGCCTCGGTCTACCCTACCAATTTTCATTGATTTTACTTAATAAGTGACGGACTTTCATGCAAACTTCTCTTCTATCCCCTATTTTCCCTTTAGAGATAGAATTTCCAAAAATGTTTTCATGTGTGTTAAAAAATGAACCTTCTGTTCTGCGTTGATGAGCAGTCAGTTACTCAGGACAAGTAATTTTATATGAATTCACTATGTTCATTTTCTTTTAAGTGCAGATTGACCCGCACTGGGCCCGCTTGGTGGTTTATAGCCCACTCCCTTTCACAGAGAGGAGGCGTGTGTCCCAGCAGTGGGAACATTATAGGCTGATTATGCTTTATTTATTATTTTACAACTTGTTTTATTAATGGACGATAGTGTAGCTAAATTGGTCAGATCTGTCTGCCTTCAACAAAAATAATAAGTATCTCCTCTCTTGCCAACCATTTCTTTATTTATTTCATTAAACTGAAATAATACATATTATATAATATTATGATATATGTCTTTAAAGTGTAAACTTGTGTTTGACTTGTCTAGGTTTTTGATGTTAAAATTGTATGCAATAGACCATATGGTCGAAGATGCTTGCTGTATTTTCAAATTGTATGTATTATCTCATTTTTAGAATATTATGTTTAATTTGTGTTTAGATTAACCGACAAATTTTGTGATTAATTATCATTACATACACGCCATGTCAGAGGCCTGTGGGATTCCCAGAGGCGACTTAATAAGCTCTGACATCAGAGGGTGGCCACAACACACGCAAAAAAAATTACATACACATACTTGTGAACACCTTTTGTCCCAAATGAATATATAATCCAAAAACACATTTATTCATGTAAAATTAGTATATAGTTGCTTATAATATGAATATCTGATAAATTATAATTAATATTATGCTAAATAAAAAAGTCAAATACTAATGTTTCTTTTATTACACTGTTCCATAAATATTGCTTTCAGCATTTTATGCTGTTTTTTATTTTATTTTATGTTATATATGTTATATATAGTTTTTTATTTTATGTTATTGCTGAGCAATAATTGACCATCTTGAAGAACACTATCGAGAAACGCACTGTACTTGTGCATAAAATGCAATACAAAGTATCTGTAAACCCACTATTTTGAAATTCCCGCCCTAGCTTCTACTGTCTAGTTTTGGTGGGCGGAGCATAGATGGCGCCGGCCGGTAAGGAAAAATTTCCTCATAAAAATAGTATGGAGTCGTTATTCTTCCCCTTTAGGGGTATATATGTTCAGTGGCTACGACACGCGAGGATTCGCTCGGACGTCGACGAAGCAACACCTCCGCGGCTCCCGAAGACTCACGAAGCCTGACGAAGCTGTTGCTGCCTGCACGGAACCGATTCCTTTGCTCCCCGGCCTCCGGCCGAGTGTTCGCAGGAGACGTTCGCCCACCGATGCAGTGGCAAACAAACACAACAGTGCTGATATAATTGTGGGTCGACCACAGCCCAATTTGGTTTTCAGCGGTGAATCTGTTGTGTTTGTTTGCTAAAATCGATAGAATAAATAGTAACAAAAAATTTTGCTTCATCACGTCGCCTGTGTGTGTTGCGGACAGTTCATTAGCTGTGGCATAAGATCGCAGGTAAACGAACACGATTCCCTCGACCCGTTCTCCACCACGCCCCTCAGTCTCAGTCGATCACTCGTGGAGCGTCTACTTGAGATTTGTGCGTCAGCGCAACATTGAAGTGTACTCAGGTTTTTTAAATAGTGGTGATTGAAACCCCAAAAGTGGCTATGGCAGCGTCATGTTCAAGTATGTATTGTATTATTTGGCATTATATTTATATTTAGATATTTGTTTTGATGGGTGAAATTGTGAGTCAATGGTTGCACCAAAAATGTAAATAGAATTTAAAAAATGATAAAACAACTAGGAACTTAGTTATGTTCCGGAACCGATCGGGCTTACATGCCGATTTTTTTTAGTACCAACTGTTATTGTTACGATTGTATTTTAGTTTTTTGCACATGTTTGCGCCATTTGAAATAAAATGACATTGTAAACGAGTTTTGTCGCTGTAATAAAAGTATTCTTACTGTTCAATTGCATATTTTGTTACTTTTTTACACAGGTACGGACTCGAATACCTTATTTATGACAAGACGAGAGTTGTTTATGATCATGAAGAATTCCGGAAAAACTTAACATAAAAAACTTCAAGATCAGATAGATTCACTTCAGAAGGAAATCGAAAAAAGAACTGAATGTGACGGTCTATAGAATTTAGTAAGAATATAATTTTTGTTTCAAAAGTTATTTTCATTAGTACTATTTTGAGTTTTATAGCACATTATTTAAGGGGTTATATACACTTGTGATTTTCATTTTTTGAATGTACATATATTCAAGAATATTCTCTGAAAATTTCAAATCGATCCGACAATTAGTTTCGGAAATATGAGCGTATTAGTAAGAACGTCTCCGAGCGTTCGAAAGTAGGCGGAGCACGAGCCGGAGTAGCAGCTGTTTCTGGTAGCTTCTATCCTTTTGTTCTCGACTTATATTGTGTTTGGGACCCTAAGATAATAATACAAAAGGTCTAGTTCAGGGTAGGCGAACCAATGGCACGCGTGCCATTGATGGCACGCGACACAATATTTTGGGCACGTCGCCGATCATAAAACATGTGTAAAAAATGTGTTTAGTATTTTATGACAATCGAACGCGAGTGATCCTACGCTACGGAGTGTTCGGTGCGCGGAGTGTGGGCGGCGCGGTGGCAGGCAGGAAGCGCTGCGCGGCGCTCGTTTGTTTTTATAGGTCGTGGGTTTCAATTGCGAATGACGCATTGTTTGTTTACGCATGAAGTAATAGTGAGTTTTTATTTTTATTTTAAAATTTATACGAGTGATTTTTATGATTTTAAACTAATATTTAATATGGCCAGTTCAGCAAAAAAACAAAAAGTGCAAGATAGTAAGTGTATCAGAGAATTTCAAACTTGGTGGACTGAGAAATACGGCATGATTAGTAAAGGTGACAAAGCGGTGTGTGTTTTATGTTCTGGAACAGTGGTATGTAGAACATCGTCTGTTAAACGACATTTTGAAACAAATCACAAATCTGTTAGTCAAAAAAGCGAAGCAGAGCAAAAAGAATTAATTGCAAGTGCATTGAATGACAGAAATAAACAGTCAACATCTATGATTAAATTTGTTGGCAACAATTGTCATACGAGCGCGGCAAGTAACGCAGCTGCAAATGTCATTGCTCGGCATAGTAAACCTTTTCAAGAGGGAGAGTTTTTGAAGGAAGCCTGGTTAGCATGCGCGCCCTCCCTTTTTGATGATTTCGATGATAAAGATAAGATAATTCAGCGCATCAAAGAGACTCCTCTATCGAGAAACACAATAAAAGAAAGAATCTTAAAACTGGCCGAAAATATAACAGATCAACAAAAAATTGACATTAACGATGCTTCTTTTATATCGCTATGTCTTGACGAAAGCACTGACGTCACTAAATCTGCACGTTTAGCTGTTTTTGCTCGGTATTGCGTAGGAAACGTCATTAAGGAAGAATTAATTGCGATAAAATCGTTGCTAACAACTACAAAGGGAAGTCAACTCGGTGTATAATGGCTTACTGATGTATAATAATGTTCGCTGGTTGAGTCGCGGGAATGTACTTGAAAGAGTTGTTGATTGCTTGGAAGAAATCAGACTATTTTTGCGAAATGAGGGAAAAATTGAACAATACCTACAGTTGTTGGACGTTATGTGGCTTTCAAAATTGATGTTTTTTACAGACATATGCCAACATTTAAATACACTAAACGTAAAGTTTCAAGGGACAAACAAAACAATTATTGTCATGATAGATCTCATTCGCGCTTTTGAGGCTAAACTGCAAGTTTTCAAGAACGATATTATCACAAGAAACTACAAGTATTTTCCAAACTTGAAAAAATATATCAATGATTTTGATATTCACGAGACAGCAGACAGAGAAAAATTTACTGAAGAATTTATTTCTGCGATTGATTCATTAATCAAGGAATTTTCAGAGAGATTTTCTCAGTTCAAAGAATTGTCGGAAATACTCAAGTTTATTATGTACCCAGATGTGACGTCATTTCATAAACTGAACTTTTCTCAATTCGATTGGTTGGAAATTGAAGAATTTGAAATGCAGCTAATTGATTTCCAATCTAGTTCAATATGGATTCAAAAATTTATTGAAACAAGGAAAGAGTTGGAATTAATTGAAACTGAAAGATTGACGAGTAATTTAAGTAAAAATGCTAATAACAAAATTCTGGAAACATGGAATGCGTTACCAGACACATTTAACTGTTTGAAGAAGCTGGCTCATGCTATTTTAACAATGTTTTCATCTACCTATGCCTGCGAGTCATTATTTTCAGAGATGAATAACATTAAAAACTCGGTTAGAAACCGTTTGACAGATGAATCCAGTTCAGCATGCATTTTGCTAAAAATAACATCTTACAATCCTAACATAAATTATTTGTCATCTAACCTGCAGCAACAGAAGTCACACTAATTTTACAGTAATTTAATTTATGCGTGTAATAAAACATTCCAAAATGTACCTTTTTTTGTTATCAGTTAGAAGTGATCTTCCACGTGGACAAGTTGTGTTTGTGCTCAGTTTGTGTATTTCTCAGTGTGTATAGTTTAATTAGTTAAAGTAAAAAATGCCTCGTAAAATTAACAGAGAAACTCGTAGAACTTCCAATGAACAGTTGTCTCGAAGAAATAAACGGAAGAACGTTTTTAATCCGAAAACCGTGGAATGTGATGAGAGCAGTTTCAGCGCCTCAGCAAAAAAATTTAAAGCGCAAGATGAAATATATGTAACTTGCGATACGTCAGTTGAATATAGAATTTTAAATTTTATAACTGTGTTTACGGCTATTAGTGAGTATGTATTGTGTAAAACTTGCCGTGAGCCACTAAAGTTTGAAACAGCATCAGAACGTGGACTTGGTTTTAAAATTGTTATCTTATGTGATAAATTTAGTCCTCGTAGTGCAAACTCTTGTAACTTTGTCAAACACTCGTATGAAATAAATCGACGATTTATATTTGTGATGAGAACCCTTGGGTTAGGTTTGAAAGGTGCTACTCAATTTTGTGGGCTAATGGACATGCCAGCTTTTTTGCTCCAAACTTCATATGATATGATCGTTAAAAATATCCACGAATGTGTGTCAGTAGTCACAGATAAACTTTTAAAAAAAGCTTGTGTTGAGGAAATGAATGCCACGTCTGAACAGCAGGGTGATGAACATAAGAGTGATTTAACAGTCTCGGGAGATGGCACTTGGAAAAAAAGGGGATTTACTTCTCTATTTGGAGTTACATCTCTAATTGGATACTACAGTGGAAAGATAATTGATTTAAAAGCTCTTACTGTAAGCAATGCGAGCCTAGGAAATCTCACAAGGATTCTGCTGAATATCAGGAATGGTGGAAAGAGCACAAAGACGTATGCTCAGCTAACCACGACGGGTCATCAGGAAAAATGGAAGTTGATGCTGTTATTGCCATGTTCAAACGTTCATGTTCAAAAGTATCAAGTTCGTTTTAGAAACTACATCGGTGATGGTGACTCTAAAACTTATTCGGGGATTTTGAAGGCTGCTCCTTATGGTGAGACAGAAGTAACGAAGAAAGAATGTATTGGGCATGTTCAAAAAAGAATGGGCAAACGGCTAAGAGACATAGTAAATAATACAGTAGAAGAAATGAAAGATAAGAATGGAAAAAAAAAGAAGTTGCTTGGTGGCAAAGGTAAATTGATTGGGAAACTTATTGATAAATTAACTGTTTACTATGGTTTAGCGATTAGGAGACACTGTGATTCTGTTGACAGTATGTATAAAGCCATTTGGGCATCTTATTTCCATAACTGCTCTACAGATAAAAACCCTCAGCATGATAATTGTCCTATAGGAGAAAACTCGTGGTGTTCGTGGCAAAAAGCGCGAGCCTTGGGAACTTTGCCCAGCTATAAACATGATTATGAGGCCTTACCACCTGATGTTGCAACAGCTATTTTTCTCTAAGATCTAAGTAACAAAAAATTATTGGAACGATGCGTTGGTGGTTTTACCCAGAACAATAATGAAAGTTATAATCAGCTGATATGGAAAATAACTCCAAAAATTATTCCAGCTGGCTCTAAAATTGTGGAAATAGCTGCAAACATTGCAGCCGGGGTCTTTAATGAAGGTAAAACATCTCTTCTTTATTATATGAGTGCTATGGGATTATCACTTGGACCCAATGCTCATTCCTACGTGAGTAAAGAGGACGCAGAGCTCATCTCAATTTCGGACGCAAGAGCGCAAGGGTCGACGCGCGAGGGGAGAATGGCTCGTAGACAACAACAACTAAACATTTTGGAGGCAAACGACGAAGCAGAGGGTTCCTCTTATGGTGCTGGAATAGATGACACGATGTAAGTTGAAAAAAAATAATTTTAATTTAGTGTAAATCGTTCCCGAAACTTTAAACGCGTTTATCTCAAAACCGCGTTTTCAGAGTCGGTGAGGAAAATTTCTCCGAAACCGCTAAACCGATCGGTTTGAAATTTTCACACGACTTACTCAGATATATTTTTCAGGTAATGATCGAAGGAATAAGGTTTTGGACAATAATTTAGATTTTTTAAGCCACTTTGAAGTGAAAAATTTTCATGAAAAACTGAATTTTTTTTTTGAACAGCCGCCATTTTGTCAAAAATCAAAATTTTGACTAGACCTTCGATCATTACCTGTATTTATTTATTACAAAACTAAATATTTTTGGTTTTTGTTTTTCAGATAATTTGGACCAGAGATATCTCGCTCACCGCTAAGCACTTTTTTTTGGAGGTCTCTCCGCAGATCATCTACAGGAGCTAGGGGATCCAATATTTTTTTAAATAAACCGCTGATTGTTAAGGTACATTAAATTCTGTTTAAGTACATTTGTTCCATTAATGTATAAAATAAAATGCCTCTTTGGAAAAAAATCACAAAAAAAACGCGTTTTTTCTGCCTCGCAAGTGGATATAACCCCTTAAATAATTGCCGCTACCTACGTTCCTGATTAAGGGTTCTTTTCTTTGATCGCAGATGAGTATTGTAAAATTTATGGAAGCTCAAGTAGTCATGCTCAACATAATGCTCCCGCAGAGTCATCTTCAAGTACCTCCTCGTCCACCCAGTTGCCCAGTCAGCTTTTGGTGCAACATTCACTGCAACAACTACTTGAAAAAAAAAAGCTCTGGGACATCAACGATAGCCGAGCAAAAAGATATCACTACTTGATTGGTGAAATGATTGCTGTTGACAACGAGCCACTTTCCATCGTCGATCATCATGTGGGCTTTAAACGTCTTATTAATAATGCTTTGCCGCAATACACCATTCCTGGCAGGACATATATCACCGAGAAAATAATTCCAGACATGTATGAGAGAGTGGTTAACAAACTAAAAAACGAGTTAGAAAGGGCTGAAGCTATAGCATTCACTAGCGATCTTTGGACTTCTTCTGTAAATAATGCTGCATTTCTGAGTTTCACAGGACACTGGATATCAGAAAACTTTAAACTGAATCATGCTGTTCTAAACATGGCACATTTTCCTGAATCACACACATCAGAAAATATCAAAAGAGAACTGTTACAGTGTGTAACGAAATGGGACATACCCATCACTCAAATTCAAGCGATTGTTCACGATAATGGGGCGAATATGGTTTAAGGAGTTAAGGAAACTCTACTTCCTTCAGAGCGTTGCTTTATACATACTCTTCAGCTGTAGCTTTTAAATAATGCATTAGATAACAGTTCTACAATAAAAGAAATCCTTACTAGTGCCCGCCGCATAGTGACACATTTTAATCATTCAGGATATACAAAACTTGAAAGTATTCAATCTGAGCTCGGACTTCCTAAGCATAAAATGATTCAAGATATTCAAACTCGCTGGAACTAAACATATTACTTACTGGAGCGTCTACCTGAACAAAAAAGAGCAATTTCGGTGTATATTTCAGAATCAAGGAGCGTGAATTTTGAAAATTTGACCAGTGATCAGTGGGAGGTTATAGAACATTGTTAAAGCTCTTAAAACCTTTCGAAGAGATAACAAAAATCACGAGTTCCACATATGCACCTATATCAGATGTGATACCTAGCACTGTTTCATTAAGCAGATACCTAATGAAAGATGCGCTGATTCAACAAACTGCACACGTTGATGATTTTAGAAAGGCGTTGATAGAAAATATGGAAGCCCGTTTTAACTTGGACGATCTATGCTTTAGGAAGACATATTACTTGTCGACATTTTTAGACCCCCGCTACAAGAACTTTTACCTTGACGCTACCCAAGTTGAACGGATCCGTAGAGCTGCGCTCAGAGAAGGTCTTAGGCTTTCTTTAGATGACGAAAATGATGATTCGGATCCAGAAACGGCATCCAAAAGGTCTCGTTTAGACAATGAAAGTGAGCAGATCGATTCGGAAACTCATAAACTATTTTGGGCATGTTTTGAAGAATCATCTATAGAGCAACCTACTGAAGAGCAGCCCAAGAATGCCACTGCTGAAGAAATCGCCAACTACATCGCATTACCAAAGGCTGACAAAATAAACCCATATGAATGGTGGACTTTGAGTGCCAATAAGAATAGATTTCCTATTTTAAGTAAGCTTGCTAAACGATACTTAATCACACCAGCAAGCTCTGTTTCTTCAGAAAGACTATTTTCCGAGGCAGGTTTAATTTACGAGGAAAAACGAAACCGACTTGCTCCCGAACGTGCAGAAAAAAATGTTTTTTTGCACCACAATCTGCCTCTGTTAGATTTTAAATATTAATTAAAAAGCCTAACTAATTTAATTTCATGAATATGATAGGCACAGGCACATATTACAGATAATAATTGATATTTTGTATTGTTTTAATAGGGAAAATAATTAAAAAAATGTTTATTTTTAACTTATTAGTTTTTTTGTTCATTAAAAGTTTATTTTAGACGACTATTCGCCGAATGCCGAATAATACTAGCTATTATTCGGTATTCGACGAATATCAAAAAAATTACGAGTAATGCCGAATACCGAATAATAGCGAGTATTCGCGGCAACTCTAATAAGGAGGTCTACGCCTTTTTAAAACACCGCTATGGCGATAAAATCCCCGCCTCGCCCGATAATGTTAGTGATAGGGTTGCCTGTCCATCGAACGCGATGGACACAACAGCTACAAGTAGCGAAGAGTCCGCAAGCGAAGGCTCTCAATCGGACAGCTTGTGTAGCTCAGACTACACAGTTGTCTCTTCGAGAAAACGCAGTCGGAAAAACAAGTAGGGCCCAAACAAGGCCCCCAAAACTGACGAGGACAGACCGACCGACAAACCGATGTCGGCTGTCCCCCCACCCAGTCGCACGCTGGGCAAAGGAATTTGCTGGAAAAAGGAAAGGAAGCTGGGCAGAACCTCCACTGAAGATGAACATCGCGAGGGACGCCCTTCCACGTCCCTTACTGGAGAAAACTTCAAAAAAGTGGAAGATATCGTGTTGGCCGATCGAAGGGTGACCGTAAGGCATGTAGCTGAGGTCACAGGGATCTCCTATGGCAGCGTTCAAAAAATCATTGTCAACAAAATGCATATGAAAAAGGTCTCTGCGCGTTGGGTACCGAGAATGTTAACCGACGAGCAAAAAAAGAAACGAGTCGACATTTCGAGGGTGAATCTTCAAAAGTTCCAGGCCGATAAAGAATTTTTTTTGTCGCGTTTTGTGACCATGGACGAGACCTGGATCCACCACTTTGATCCCGAAACCAAACAACAATCAATGACTTGGAAACGAGCTTCCTCACCAACGCCGAAGAAATTCAAAGTGTCAAGTTCAGCGGGAAGGGTTATGGCGTCTGTTTTCTGGGATGCAGAAGGAATTATTATGGTGGAATATTTGGAAAAGGGGGCCACTATAACAGGCTCTTACTACGCAGGCCAAATAAGAAGATTGCGAGAAGCTATTAAGTCAAAAAGACGCGGTAAACTGCGCGCTGGAGTGCTGTTTCACCAACACAACGCCCCGGCTCACAAAGCCGCAGTTGCGATGGCTGCCATTGAAGAAACGGGGTTTGAACTGCTCGAACACCCTCCCTATTCGCCAGATCTAGCTCCCAGTGACTTCTACCTCTTTCCTCGGCTCAAAGAACACCTCCGGGGCAACAAATTTGAGGACAATAGTGAAGTGATGGCCGCGGTATAGGCATTTTGGGAGGGTCAAGACAAAGAATTTTTTTCTAAGGGAATCATGGGCTTAGAAAAAAGATACACTAAATGTATTAACTTGCAAGGAGACTATGTTGAAAAATAAAATACTTTTTTTAATCTAATAGTTCTGTTTCATATTGATTATCATCACTTATTGATCACCCCTCGTACATTCATAGCAAATAAACTTTGATTTGATTTGATTTGACAAGTCCAAATGGACCAACATCACTATGTGGTGCAACGAACGTCGCATCACATATCACTCCGCCCGCAGTACCCAACAGGGCATAAAAGTGTCAGTGGCCACCTCTAGTGACCACAGAGCCCTATCAAGGCTCCTCCGTGAAAGGGAAGTATCCTTTCACACTTACACACTCCCAGATGATAAGACTACTGCGTGTAATCATCCGTAACGTCCCCAAGGAGCTCTCCCCCTCGGAGATTAAAGACTCCCTCCTCCGCCAAAATTATCCGGTGCACGAAGTCCACCGGATGGTTAAAGGCCGCACCTATCTCGTCTACGACATGATAATCGTGTCGCTAGATGACATCCCCGCAGGGAAGGGCATCTTTAAGATGCCATCTCTCTGCGGGCTTTCCGGGATTACGATAAAACCACCTCACCGTAGAAGTGGGTTGTCTCAATGCCACCGCTGCCAACTATATGGACATTCCGCCAGGAATTGCTTCGCACGCCCTAGGTGCGTCAAGTGCCTGGAAGATCACGCGACAGCGGAGTGCAAAAGGCCCAAAGACAGGGCCCAATGCACCAAGCCGGTAGCGTGTGTGCTGTGCGGCGCAGCAGGCCACCCGGCGAACTATCGCGGGTGTCCGCGCGCGCCTAAACCTCCAAAGGCGAAAGGCCCTCAGCCTCCTCGCCCGACAGGAACCTCTGTTCCTTCTGCCTTCCGCCCAGCCCCTCCCCCCCTCATTAATCCATAGGCCCAGCCCCTCCCCCCCTCATTAATCCATAGGCCTCCCCCTTAACTAAGAAGATTTGCTCCCTCAAGACACGCGACTGTATATGCAACCCTACTGCGCCTTTCGCGAAATCTTCGAGATACGCGCTGTGGGAGCCTTACACGGACATACGCACTTGACTCATGTGACGCCCGATACTACCGAGCGCATTTTAGAAACAGTAAGAACATCGAGCATTGATATTCCAGATCTGGATTTAGTCGCAAATTGTTTAGGCATGCGGCTGTCATACGGTGATTTCATTTCTTCCGACCCTTTATATAACACTATTCTCGATATAGCGTTATTTTGCATAAACTGGAACACGCCTTCAGCGGTTACAGCGTATCTTGATAAGATTCAGACCCAAAATAGATTATTGATCTGCAGCTTCTTTACGGGAAGGACCCTTAAAGAAGGTGAGTACGAATTTCCAGAAGAGCGTGTAATAGATAAGGACGACTTCTTTGTTTTTGATTCACGACTCTTTATACCTGCCAAGCTCGACTGCTTATATTTTCTAATGCCTAGGACGGATTGGAAAATTTACGTTAATGAATTCCTTACTTCGGAAACGTATTATATAAAATCTAAAGAGAAGGAGTTATTACGGTAAAGTTATATTGGAGAATATAACAAATTGAGATTTGAAACGTGTAAAAGCAGAGGTTTCTGCTTCCCAAAATTCCCTCATGCCTTCTCGTATTCAGACAAAATTATATCCCCTTCAGGGCACGTATTGAGAGTCTTACTGTCATATTCCTCTGGACTTATAAGCATCTTCCAAATCTACGCCAAAATTATTACTAATTTCAAATCTGTGCTTCCAAGCAACGTAGTGCAATGCAATTGGCAGAATTTCCCAACGTAACGAAACCAATGAATTTAAAAAATACTCCATGTCATTCTACGGTACACTACATCGAGACTTCGGGACCAGCCGTACATACTCGTCCACGACCATTACCACCTGATAAATACAACAAAGTCAAAGCTGAATTTCAACGCATGCAAGAAATGGGGATATGTAGACCTTCCAAAAGCAATTGGGCGAGTCCTCTGCATGTAGTTATGAAGAAAAACGGTGAAATTCGACCTTGCGGTGATTATAGGCAGATCAACTCGATTACGAAACCCGATCGTTACCCAATACCGCGTATTCAAGACTGTACCTACTTGTTACACGGGAAGAGCATATTCTCCCGAATAGATATGCAGAGAGCATACCACAATATACCTATTTTTGAGAAGGATATCCCGAAGACTGCTATAGCTTGCCCTTTTGGTTTGTTCGAGTTTTTAAGATTAGGTTTCGGATTTAAGAACGCTGCAGCCACATTCCAACGTTTTCTTAACGACGAGGTACTGCGAGGCTTAGACTACATATTCATATATATTGATGACGTCATTATTGCATCATCATCAGAAAGTAAACATAGAGAGCATGTACGTGAAGTATTGAAACGACTGAATGGATATGGCATTACAATAAACATGGCCAAGTGTGAGTTTGGAAAAACGGAGCTAAATTTTCTGGGATTTCGTGTATCGAAAGAAGGTCTTAAACCGTTAGATGAACAGGTCAAAAGCATATCCGAATTTCCGAGACCTAGAACAATAAGTGAGTTGCGTCGATTTCTCGGGATGATAAACTTCTACAGGCGTCATATACCGAAAGCAGCCAGTATTCAGGCAAAATTGAATATTTTCTTACACAACGCGAAGAAAAAAGATAAAAGTCTGATTCCATGGAGCGACGTAACAAATGAGGCATTTGAACAATGTAAACATAGCCTAAAAAGCGCAATCACATTATCATTTCCGTCAGCAGATGCACCGATAGCCCTCATGACTGACTGTTCTAATACCTGCGCAGGGGCGGTACTGCAACAAAAAGAAGGGGAGGATTGGAAGCCCCTAGGATTTTTCTCAACCAAACTAAGCGATACGCAGCAGCGGTATTCAACATATGACAGAGAACTATTGGCAATATATCTGGCTATCAAGCATTTCAGACCTATCGTTGAAGGACGATTATTTACGGTGTACACGGATCATAAACCGATAGTGTACTCGCTACAAAAAAATACCATGGGTAAAAATGATACACCAAGGAGAATACGACATCTAGATTTTATTATGCAGTTTTGCACTGATATTAGATATGTTTCCGGGGAAGAAAATATAGTTGCGGATTCTTTTCGCGCATAGCAGCGATAGACGCATCACCTATAGATTACAAAAAGTTAGCCGAGATACAGAGTAAAGATACAGAGTTAAAGGATCTTTTGGAATCGAACACGTTACAATTTAGAAAGTTATTCATGCCTAATTGCGAGTTACCTATATATTGCGAGGTATCGACTAATAGGACGCGACCATATTTGCCTAAGGAATTTCGTGTATCAGATTTCAACGCGGTGCATGACATCAGCCACCCTGGGACGCGTGCAACTAGAAGAATGATGCAAGATCGTTATATATGGAAAGGAATGAACAAAGACATTACACAGTGGGCTAAAGCGTGTATAAGTTGCCAAAAATCTAAAATACATAGACATACTGTGTCACCTCATGGGCATTTTGTACATAGTGATAGATTTGAACACCTTCACATGGATATTGTGGGTCCTTTAACTTATAGCAGCGGTTATAGGTATATTGTAACAATGATAGATAGGAACACCGGTTGGCCTGAAGCCATTCCTGTAAAGGATATAACCGCCCAAACTATAGCGGATATTATTTACACCGGATGGATTGCGAGATTTGGAACCCCTTTATACTTGACAACTGATCAAGGATCTAACTTTTTGTCTAATTTGTTTTTCCAATTAACTAGAAGAATGGGTATTAATAAGATTAGAACCACTGCTTATCACCCGCAATCTAATGGTCTTGTGGAAAGATGGCATCGCTCGCTTAAAACCGCACTTATGTGCCGAGGAAACACGGAACATTGGGTATCAGAATTACCATCTGTTCTTCTGGGATTAAGAGCTAGTATGAGAGACGACACGCAGATTAGTGCGGCGGAGATGGTGTTTGGAGAACCTTTAAGGTTGCCTGGGGATTTCTTCGAGCCTATAAAGCGGGAAACTTCTGACAACAATTTATTTTTGCAAGAATTACGTAGTAAGATATCAAATTTAGTAGCAGTGCCCAAAAAGGCGAACCATCAAGGAAAAATATTCGTCCATCCCGATCTTAAAGACTGCACTCATGTATTTGTTCGTGTTGATAAGGTCACAAAACCTTTAACACAACCCTACATGGGGCCGTTCAAAATTATCAGCAAAACGGAAAAAAAATTATAAAATTATGCAACAGGATACGGAGAAAATAGTTAGTATAGATCGATTGAAGCCAGCCTTTGCACTTAACAACAGCGAGACATGCTCGAAGATACCGAATATGGCAAGTTATAATGTAAACAATGAGCCGAGAGTGTCGAGTTTCGGCCGAACTATCAAAACTGTCGTGCGCTTCGCCACATAAACACTTAATATATTAAATATCATCATTTATTGTCGAGAACAATGCGTGTGATTATATAGTGGGAGTGATTATATAGTGTTGTGACGTGTCTAAATAAGTGCTGATAATGACATTAATAAACAATTGCATGAACTTGGACAGTGTTGATACAATGTGTAATCGGAATATTAGACGTATTTTAAACTTATGTGTAACTAAATTAAAAAATAACACTTATATTTTTAAGTTATGTTTGTAACCAATTTTTTTTATTAGGGGGATGTACTGTGCCTACGGCACTTCAGTATTGTATTGACGGCTATATTAAACAGACGTGTCATTGTATATTGAGAGTTTTATTACAATACTCGACACCAAATAAAGACTATACATACAAAACAGTACAGTGGTGACCCCGATAACTAATACACCTACGCCTTCAGTATAAAGTTCGTGCATATATTTTTTTTCTGAAAAAATGACAACGGGTCAGCAACCATCGAGCGAAGGGGAGGTAGCGGTTGTTACAGTGTCTTCTAGAATTCCCGAGTTTTGGTGCGACCAACCACGCCTTTGGTATGTGCAGTGTGAAGCCATACTGGGACCACAGAAGCTCAGCGACGAGGCCAGATATAATTTAGTTGTCACGAAATTAGGTAAAGACGTAGTGCAGCAGGTCAGTGACATTCTTCTCAAGCCGCCCGATGTTAAGAAGTTTGACACGCTTAAAGAGCGCTTATTAAAAATCTATGAAGAGTCGGAAATCAGACAATTTCAAGAAGCCATCTCAACTCCTGCGTCGGATGAGGGACTTGGCTCGCGACAAAATACCCGATGACACTCTACGCATTATGTGGCAGGGACACCTGCCTTCTACGGTGCGAGGAGTGTTGGCGGTCAGTGAAGTGAATCATTTAGAACATTTATCGGCTATTGCGGATAAAGTCATGGAGACCACGCAACCATTGCAAGTGGCAGAAGTACAGGCCACGTCCAGCAGTTCTAGTGCCGATCATAGCTTTATTTTAGCGGAAATAGCTAAGCTGAGCCTAAAAATAAGAGAAATGGAACAGGACCGGAATCATAATCGTAATTTCAATCGATCTCATTCACGGTCACGCTCAGCATCGCGAGGACGTAATATGACACGGCGTTCACCGAGCAGCCCGGACTGGCTTTGCTCTTATCATTATAGATTTAGGCATAGAGCGAAGAAATGTATAGACCCACCCGTGCGCCTGGAAAAAAACAAAAAAATCCGGAAAACTAAATGTGGTGTACTCGCAGGCGGAGATATGCACCATTACTCCTATACACCGCCTATGTGTTACAGATAAAAATAGTGGTTTAAAATTTTTAGTAGATACAGGTGCAAATATATCGGTACTACCATTTATCAAAAATAAGTTCTATAGTGGAAAATGTGAAGACTATAAACTTTACGCAGCTAATGGTACAGAAATAAAAACTTATGGTGTAAAAACGTTGAACTTAGATTTAAAGCTACGTAGACCCTACAGTTGGACATTCGTTGTGGCAGAGGTCAAGCAACCTATACTCGGAGCTGACTTCTTGTCTCATTACACCTTATTAGTGGACGTTAAAAACAGAAAACTAATAGATTCACTGACTAGTCTACAGACTATTGCGTCTGTGGTTATGCAAGAAGAGCCTACAGTAAGGACAATCGACTACAAAAGTGATTATAGTGATATTTTGGCAGAAGTTTCCCAGTAAATAACAGTGTAGATCGTGTCCAATGGAGGCACCAATGTTGCGTAATTATTGTGGGATCGTCGTCTCTCGTGGACAATATATTCGATATGCAGAGTCAGTGACCGAACGTGTGATTTTTATGCCTAATAATAATATTCCTAAAACGCGAGAACGTCTATGGTTTATGCTTGGAAGGCGTGAGACCATACTAATATGTGTGGATAATGGAAAATTTAATTACGAGGAATTTGAAAAGGCGGGATTGCTATATCGAATTCCAGCTGATGTTGGCTTTCAGAGTACGGATGCTTTTTCGGATTATGTATATCATTTGATCTATAGCTCCAGGGAAAGGATTAGATTATGTAACAGAATAAGGGACGTATTAACAACTACGCAACGTTCCTACCGTTGGTGCGGATCCGAAAATGAATCGCTTACTAATGAGAGCGTGATAAAACACGCTACTGAGATTAATGGTGGCACAATATTACATCAACACATTAAACTTGATGGTTCTCTATGCGGAGATTTAATACGGTATAGAGAACAACCGCTTCTTTCGAAACTACGCACAGATTTATTGGAAATTGAGTCATTAGGGCAGAAGAAGTTGTACTCTTGCATGGCCGGCTTTGCCTCCCCTCATGTACCAATCGTCTATGTAGGGAGCTCGCCGGGTGATGGATGGATCAAAGCCTTGAATCTTATTGGGTATAGCAGCATTGTAGTATCTATCGATCCAAGGCCGCTGTCCTCTGTGGAAACGCCCTCCTTTGAAGTAAAACATTTATCTATGGTGATACATGGTGCTGATGATTTCGCGAAAGCGGTATCTGATTTAACTTATTTTGATTTCGTGTGGGATGTCCGGGGTGACGCTACCAGCCACGACTTCGATGACAGGATGGAACAGATTCGGAACGAAATCGCAATTCTCAATGATATAATGACGAATCCTGACATGCAGCACAAAATAAAGCGGTTCCAACTTAAAATCAATACTCGCAACCTGTACGAGTATTTGCTCCCTCAAGACACGCGACTGTATATGCAACCCTACTGCGCCTTTCGCGAAATCTTCGAGATACGCGCTGTGGGAGCCTTACACGGACATACGCACTTGACTCATGTGACGCCCGATACTACCGAGCGCATTTTAGAAACAGTAAGAACATCGAGCATTCATATTCCAGATCTGGATTTAGTCGCAAATTGTTTAGGCATGCGGCTGTCATACGGTGATTTCATTTCTTCCGACCCTTTATATAACACTATTCTCGATATAGCGTTATTTTGCATAAACTGGAACACGCCTTCAGCGGTTACAGCGTATCTTGATAAGATTCAGACCCAAAATAGATTATTGATCTGCAGCTTCTTTACGGGAAGGACCCTTAAAGAAGGTGAGTACGAATTTCCAGAAGAGCGTGTAATAGATAAGGACGACTTCTTTGTTTTTGATTCACGACTCTTTATACCTGCCAAGCTCGACTGCTTATATTTTCTAATGCCTAGGACGTGTCACAGTCAGTGGTTACATGAATCAAACAAGAGGTATAGACAGAGACTGCTTTATTCCGTTCTCCATATCGGTCGCCTCCAATCATCATTCTTGCCTACCCACATTATAAATATATATTATGACATCTTCCTTCTCAAAAAAAAAACTTAAATTATTACATATTAAAATTAACATAATGATAAGTATGATAATTTATTGATATCTGATACATGAAGCTAAAATATTACCAGAATATTTTAGTATGTATTCGAAATGCAATTGAAAACAATTATTCACAATATAACTAGGACTAAGGCAATGATAAACAATTTAGAAAATTATAACGTAGATTCAAGAATTACAATTAATCACAAAAAATCATAGAATATTTTGATCACCATTCAATATAATACAACATTTATTGCCCACAAAACCGAGAATTACCATTACAATACATTAATAAATACCTGAATTTTTATTTATTAGATTAAATAGCTAATAAATAGAAATTTGTTAGGTTACATACATACTATTTTAAGAGCAGAGGTACTTTAAATTCTTACTTAAGTACATTTTGTACATTTACATACAAAATTGTTGTTGTTCACACTCACAACACTTGTGAACATAATTTATATTTTTTTAATAAATTAATTCTTAGATAAAGAATTAATTTATTAACTTTTCATATTTTTGATTAATTATAAATAATTTAATAATTATTTATTAATTTATGAACATTTATTTTGTTATTATCTATCTATGAACTTTCCATAAAACAATGTGAAACTTGGAACATTGTTTTATATAATTAATTTAAATTAATAGTAAAATATAAAGATTAAATAAATATTATATTATCATCAAGATTGTTACAATCTATTAAGGTAACATGCAGTATTTTTGTAATAAATAAAAACAAAAAGAAAACTTTAATTCCTTTATGGTATCAGTTCACTTCTGTGGTTATGTATAGCCCCATCTATTCGGAGGTCTCACCGTCCTGCCAGAACGAGTAACATATAAGTCAGATGATGTACAGGTATTATTAACATTAGTATATTGACATGGATACATAATATGATCGTAATCAAAGTTGTACTCTTGAGGAGGATTCTGTGCAGGTGAGAGGTCCTTTATGATATGCCGTCTATTCCTCACTATTACTTTTCCATTAAGCAGACGTATTCTATAAGACCTATTGCCTAAGTTAGTCAATATTGTGCCTGAAACCCAAATACTTTTTAGAGAATCATAGATCCTAACTTTTTGATTAGTACTCAATGGAATCAAATTTCTAGAACCTTTGTCATAGTACATTTTTTGTTTTTGCTGCCTAACTCTCAATTTCTGTTGCGTACTTACGTGAGATTTAGAATTAAACAATTTAACAGGCGTTGGAACAATACTTCTAAACTTTCTACTCTGAAGCAGTTCTGCTGGTGAGGGTATGATATTGCTAACTGGTGTATTTAAGCATTCTAACAACCCAAGTCGATAATCAGAATTATCTTCTAAAGATTTTTTTAAAATATTTTTAACAGTCTGCACAGTGCGCTCAATTTGGCCATTTGATTGATGGTAGTACGGGGATGATGTCTCATGAGTAAAGTTCCATTCATGTGCAAATTGTCTAAACTCTGAGGCTGTAAACTGAGGACCGCAGTCAGACATGACTGTATTCGGTATTCCTTGACGGCTGAATATGTCTTTTAGGCTATTAATTACACTGTAAGCCGTCATACTCTGTAATTTAACTAATTCAAAAAATTTACTATAATAATCGATTAATGATAAGTAATTCTCACCTTTAAATTGAAATAAATCTACTCCTACTTTGAACCATGACCTGTTTGGAACTTCATGACACATTAACTCCTCCTTCTGATTATTCTTTCTATGTGTTAAACATATACTGCAAGTTTGAATAATGTTTTCTATGTCATTATTTATACCAGGCCAGAATATCAATTCTCTCGCTCTAAGCTTGCACTTTTTTCTATGCCCATGTGACCTATATGAATTCTTTTTAGAATATCTTTCCTCATACTTTTAGGAATAACAATCCTATCCAATTTCCAAATCATGCCATACGATACCGTTAAATCCTGCCTAAAATTCCAATATGGTTTAATTATATCTGATAATTCTCGTTTATTGCAAGGCCAGCCTTTCAAGATGCATTTTTTTAATTCTATCATCTCTTCGTCTAACTCTAATTGCTTTTGAATATTTATGAACTGTGAATCCGTAAAATATTCACACTTATTTTTCGTACTGTCACTAATCAATAAACAAACTTCATCTGCCACACTAACAATGTTATCAGAGATCTGTTTCTCGCCGCCACTCACCGGTGACTCATGCTCATACGCACGCGATAGTGCGTCGGCTATATATAAGTATTTACCTGGCTTGTAGATTAAAGTAAACGAATAACGCTGCAATCTCAATAACATTCGCTGCAATCGAGCCGGAGCGTCAACAATTGGTTTTTTAATGATACTAATCAATGGTTTATGGTCCGTTTCTATTGTTACATCTGATCTTCCAAAAATATATACATAAAATCGCTCACAAGCAAATACACAGGAGTACAATTCTTTTTCAATCTGAGCATATCTTTGCTCAGTTTTAGTTAACGCTTTCGAAGCGTAACACACCGGATGGCCATTTTG
The DNA here is from genome assembly GCA_902825455.1 of Arctia plantaginis. Taxonomy (NCBI): domain Eukaryota; kingdom Metazoa; phylum Arthropoda; class Insecta; order Lepidoptera; family Erebidae; genus Arctia; species Arctia plantaginis. Next base: position 5,053,597 of record CADEBD010000289.1, on the reverse strand, counting down.
TAATAGACACGCCCCTAGGCCTGTACTGCTCGAGTCTACTGATATTACAATAGGTACATTCATGTTATAATACTGTAAAACTGGGCGTTTAATTAAACATAAGTTAAGTTAATTAAAACACTTATAATGCCTCTCATTCCAATGCCACTCAATCTCTTTTTTAAGTAACTCCCGCAGTGGTAAAGTTTTATCCGATAAATTTGGAATAAACGAACCCACGTAGGTGATCAAGCCCAAGAAACGCTCAACATCTTTTTTATTTTTAGGTACTGGCATGTTTTGTATAGCAGATAAATGAGAATCATCAGGACTAAGACCATCTTTAGTTATACGATGTCCCAAGTATTTGATTTCCTGTAAACCAAACTTGCATTTGTTTCTATTTAATTTTAAATTAATTTTTCTACATCTTTCTAGTACATTATGTAATATTTGGTCGTGTTTAATCTTACTTGGAGCATAAATTAATAAATCATCAATATACATACACACACCCTCAATATCATCAAAATTTTCATATATTTTTTTATGAAAAACTTCAGATGCAGAACAAATACCAAAAGGGAGCCTTAAAAATTTGTATCTACCAAAAGGAGTGTTAAATGTACAATATTTGCTGCTTTCTCCTAATCTGATATTCCAAAATCCTGATGAAACATCTAAAGTACTAAAATATTTAGCTCCTGCTAATTTTGATACGATTTCATCGATAGTGGGTAGTTTAAAATGTTCTCGTTTTATAGCCTGATTCAATTCCTTCGGATCTAAACAAATCCTAAGATCGCCGTTTGATTTTTTAACCACGGTAATACTGCTCACCCAGTCGGACGGACCCTCAACTTTTTCAATAATACCTTCTATTTCCATTTCTTCTAATTTTTTCCTAACATCCTCTCTGATTGCAAATGGCAACTTTCTAGGCGCATGAATAACGGGTACCGCATCATCACGCAATTGAATATTATATTCACCCGGCAAACACCCTATACCCTCAAAAACATCCCCAAAATCGGTAATAAATCTCGGTAAACTATCTTCAGACCTCTGCACTGACAAAACCCTCTTTATTAAATCTAATTCAACGCATGCTTGTCGACCTAAGACAGGAGTACTGGCGACGTCAGCGATTTTAAATTCGAGTAAATATAGCTTATTTTTATGATAAACTCTAAGATGTATTTTACCCAAAACTTTTATCAAAGTACCTGAGTACCCACTCAATTTAGTATTGGTTTGCAACAGCTGATTACAAGATATACCTAGTATCGACAAATGACGTAGCGGTAAAACATTAACATCCGCCCCGGTGTCTAATTTAAAGTTAATTTCACAGTTGTTTATATGTAAATTTACTGTCCAATCATCTAACCCTTTATGTAATGAAAAAATTACCTGTGGATTCGGAGCTCCCACTTCGTAAACACGACACACTTTTGCAAAATGGTTAAGCTTTGAACATCGTAAACACGTTCTACCATAGGCTGGACACGCATTGTATTCATGTATCCTACCACATCTATCACAGACGGGAGTAGGCCGTAGTCTGTTTGAGGTACGCGATGCATGGCCGCTGCGTCCACGCGTTTCCCGCCGATTTGAACCTCGATGCTCCGATACAGAGCGACCGCGTATCGATCGCGAGACGTAACCGCTGCCACTGCCTACCCTCGACGACGAAGGCGTCATATTATTGTATCCGCGATGACCTCTAATCATCCATATATCATTACTTTCCTCGTGTCTATTGCTCTCCTCAATTTTATACACCACACTTTCTTTCTTGATATCTTCAGAATACATTCTTGAAACAATCGCCACTCGACATATCTCCACTGCTGTATACAATGTCAGCTTGTCTTCTCTCAACAATCGTTCTCTAATCGCCGAACTAATAACACCGCACACTAACCGGTCTTTTATCAAATCATCTTTTAGATCACAAAATTCGCAGGTCAACGCTAACTTTTTTAATTCAAATACATACTGATCTATTGTTTCACTTTCTTGCTGGTTTCTGATAAAAAATTTATGGCGTTCCACCGTTAAATTTTTCTTTGATCCAAAATGTTCATCCAACTTTTTAAGGACACCCTCCAAAGTAATTTCCTTAAACTGATCTATAATTTCGCGACATTGTTCCCCTACTATATGTAAAAATATGTTTAACTGTATCACAGCTGACTTCTTCTGAAGTTCGCATGCCTCGAAATATATTTGAAAGCCTTTCTTCCACTTTTTCCAGCTATCACTCAATTTTCCTGAAGCTAAGTCAATCGATCTTTCATCGAACAGAAATGGTTGCGGCGGCGACAAAACTGTTTCCATCTTCTTTGATTTTAGTTAACAAGTAATATTACGTTCAAATACTTTAGACCACTTCACAGTAACGTTAAAACTTTTTTATTTAAATACCGGCTGCGCCATGTCACAGTCAGTGGTTACATGAATCAAACAAGAGGTATAGACAGAGACTGCTTTATTCCGTTCTCGATATCGGTCGCCTCCAATCATCATTCTTGCCTACCCACATTATAAATATATATTATGACAGGACGGATTGGAAAATTTACGTTAATGAATTCCTTACTTCGGAAACGTATTATATAAAATCTAAAGAGAAGGAGTTATTACGGTAAAGTTATATTGGAGAATATAACAAATTGAGATTTGAAACGTGTAAAAGCAGAGGTTTCTGCTTCCCAAAATTCCCTCATGCCTTCTCGTATTCAGACAAAATTATATCCCCTTCAGGGCACGTATTGAGAGTCTTACTGTCATATTCCTCTGGACTTATAAGCATCTTCCAAATCTACGCCAAAATTATTACTAATTTCAAATCTGTGCTTCCAAGCAACGTAGTGCAATGCAATTGGCAGAATTTCCCAACGTAACGAAACCAATGAATTTAAAAAATACTCCATGTCATTCTACGGTACACTACATCGAGACTTCGGGACCAGCCGTACATACTCGTCCACGACCATTACCACCTGATAAATACAACAAAGTCAAAGCTGAATTTCAACGCATGCAAGAAATGGGGATATGTAGACCTTCCAAAAGCAATTGGGCGAGTCCTCTGCATGTAGTTATGAAGAAAAACGGTGAAATTCGACCTTGCGGTGATTATAGGCAGATCAACTCGATTACGAAACCCGATCGTTACCCAATACCGCGTATTCAAGACTGTACCTACTTGTTACACGGGAAGAGCATATTCTCCCGAATAGATATGCAGAGAGCATACCACAATATACCTATTTTTGAGAAGGATATCCCGAAGACTGCTATAGCTTGCCCTTTTGGTTTGTTCGAGTTTTTAAGATTAGGTTTCGGATTTAAGAACGCTGCAGCCACATTCCAACGTTTTCTTAACGACGAGGTACTGCGAGGCTTAGACTACATATTCATATATATTGATGACGTCCTTATTGCATCATCATCAGAAAGTAAACATAGAGAGCATGTACGTGAAGTATTGAAACGACTGAATGGATATGGCATTACAATAAACATGGCCAAGTGTGAGTTTGGAAAAACGGAGCTAAATTTTCTGGGATTTCGTGTATCGAAAGAAGGTCTTAAACCGTTAGATGAACAGGTCAAAAGCATATCCGAATTTCCGAGACCTAGAACAATAAGTGAGTTGCGTCGATTTCTCGGGATGATAAACTTCTACAGGCGTCATATACCGAAAGCAGCCAGTATTCAGGCAAAATTGAATATTTTCTTACACAACGCGAAGAAAAAAGATAAAAGTCTGATTCCATGGAGCGACGTAACAAATGAGGCATTTGAACAATGTAAACATAGCCTAAAAAGCGCAATCACATTATCATTTCCGTCAGCAGATGCACCGATAGCTCTCATGACTGACTGTTCTAATACCTGCGCAGGGGCGGTACTGCAACAAAAAGAAGGGGAGGATTGGAAGCCCCTAGGATTTTTCTCAACCAAACTAAGCGATACGCAGCAGCGGTATTCAACATATGACAGAGAACTATTGGCAATATATCTGGCTATCAAGCATTTCAGACCTATCGTTGAAGGACGATTATTTACGGTGTACACGGATCATAAACCGATAGTGTACTCGCTACAAAAAAATACCATGGGTAAAAATGATACACCAAGGAGAATACGACATCTAGATTTTATTATGCAGTTTTGCACTGATATTAGATATGTTTCCGGGGAAGAAAATATAGTTGCGGATTATTTTCGCGCATAGCAGCGATAGACGCATCACCTATAGATTACAAAAAGTTAGCCGAGATACAGAGTAAAGATACAGAGTTAAAGGATCTTTTGGAATCGAACACGTTACAATTTAGAAAGTTATTCATGCCTAATTGCGAGTTACCTATATATTGCGAGGTATCGACTAATAGGACGCGACCATATTTGCCTAAGGAATTTCGTGTATCAGCTTTCAACGCGGTGCATGACATCAGCCACCCTGGGACGCGTGCAACTAGAAGAATGATGCAAGATCGTTATATATGGAAAGGAATGAACAAAGACATTACACAGTGGGCTAAAGCGTGTATAAGTTGCCAAAAATCTAAAATACATAGACATACTGTGTCACCTCATGGGCATTTTGTACATAGTGATAGATTTGAACACCTTCACATGGATATTGTGGGTCCTTTAACTTATAGCAGCGGTTATAGGTATATTGTAACAATGATAGATAGGAACACCGGTTGGCCTGAAGCCATTCCTGTAAAGGATATAACCGCCCAAACTATAGCGGATATTATTTACACCGGATGGATTGCGAGATTTGGAACCCCTTTATACTTGACAACTGATCAAGGATCTAACTTTTTGTCTAATTTGTTTTTCCAATTAACTAGAAGAATGGGTATTAATAAGATTAGAACCACTGCTTATCACCCGCAATCTAATGGTCTTGTGGAAAGATGGCATCGCTCGCTTAAAACCGCACTTATGTGCCGAGGAAACACGGAACATTGGGTATCAGAATTACCATCTGTTCTTCTGGGATTAAGAGCTAGTATGAGAGACGACACGCAGATTAGTGCGGCGGAGATGGTGTTTGGAGAACCTTTAAGGTTGCCTGGGGATTTCTTCGAGCCTATAAAGCGGGAAACTTCTGACAACAATTTATTTTTGCAAGAATTACGTAGTAAGATATCAAATTTAGTAGCAGTGCCCAAAAAGGCGAACCATCAAGGAAAAATATTCGTCCATCCCGATCTTAAAGACTGCACTCATGTATTTGTTCGTGTTGATAAGGTCACAAAACCTTTAACACAACCCTACATGGGGCCGTTCAAAATTATCAGCAAAACGGAAAAAAAATATAAAATTATGCAACAGGATACGGAGAAAATAGTTAGTATAGATCGATTGAAGCCAGCCTTTGCACTTAACAACAGCGAGACATGCTCGAAGATACCGAATATGGCAAGTTATAATGTAAACAATGAGCCGAGAGTGTCGAGTTTCGGCCGAACTATCAAAACTGTCGTGCGCTTCGCCACATAAACACTTAATATATTAAATATCATCATTTATTGTCGAGAACAATGCGTGTGATTATATAGTGGGAGTGATTATATAGTGTTGTGACGTGTCTAAATAAGTGCTGATAATGACATTAATAAACAATTGCATGAACTTGGACAGTGTTGATACAATGTGTAATCGGAATATTAGACGTATTTTAAACTTATGTGTAACTAAATTAAAAAATAACACTTATATTTTTAAGTTATGTTTGTAACCAATTTTTTTTATTAGGGGGATGTACTGTGCCTACGGCACTTCAGTATTGTATTGACGGCTATATTAAACAGACGTGTCATTGTATATTGAGAGTTTTATTACAATACTCGACACCAAATAAAGACTATACATACAAAACAGTACAGTGGTGACCCCGATAACTAATACACCTACGCCTTCAGTATAAAGTTCGTGCATATATTTTTTTTCTGAAAAAATGACAACGGGTCAGCAACCATCGAGCGAAGGGGAGGTAGCGGTTGTTACAGTGTCTTCTAGAATTCCCGAGTTTTGGTGCGACCAACCACGCCTTTGGTATGTGCAGTGTGAAGCCATACTGGGACCACAGAAGCTCAGCGACGAGGCCAGATATAATTTAGTTGTCACGAAATTAGGTAAAGACGTAGTGCAGCAGGTCAGTGACATTCTTCTCAAGCCGCCCGATGTTAAGAAGTTTGACACGCTTAAAGAGCGCTTATTAAAAATCTATGAAGAGTCGGAAATCAGACAATTTCAAGAAGCCATCTCAACTCCTGCGTCGGATGAGGGACTTGGCTCGCGACAAAATACCCGATGACACTCTACGCATTATGTGGCAGGGACACCTGCCTTCTACGGTGCGAGGAGTGTTGGCGGTCAGTGAAGTGAATCATTTAGAACATTTATCGGCTATTGCGGATAAAGTCATGGAGACCACGCAACCATTGCAAGTGGCAGAAGTACAGGCCACGTCCAGCAGTTCTAGTGCCGATCATAGCTTTATTTTAGCGGAAATAGCTAAGCTGAGCCTAAAAATAAGAGAAATGGAACAGGACCGGAATCATAATCGTAATTTCAATCGATCTCATTCACGGTCACGCTCAGCATCGCGAGGACGTAATATGACACGGCGTTCACCGAGCAGCCCGGACTGGCTTTGCTCTTATCATTATAGATTTAGGCATAGAGCGAAGAAATGTATAGACCCACCCGTGCGCCTGGAAAAAAACAAAAAAATCCGGAAAACTAAATGTGGTGTACTCGCAGGCGGAGATATGCACCATTACTCCTATACACCGCCTATGTGTTACAGATAAAAATAGTGGTTTAAAATTTTTAGTAGATACAGGTGCAAATATATCGGTACTACCATTTATCAAAAATAAGTTCTATAGTGGAAAATGTGAAGACTATAAACTTTACGCAGCTAATGGTACAGAAATAAAAACTTATGGTGTAAAAACGTTGAACTTAGATTTAAAGCTACGTAGACCCTACAGTTGGACATTCGTTGTGGCAGAGGTCAAGCAACCTATACTCGGAGCTGACTTCTTGTCTCATTACACCTTATTAGTGGACGTTAAAAACAGAAAACTAATAGATTCACTGACTAGTCTACAGACTATTGCGTCTGTGGTTATGCAAGAAGAGCCTACAGTAAGGACAATCGACTACAAAAGTGATTATAGTGATATTTTGGCAGAAGTTTCCCAGTAAATAACAGTGTAGATCGTGTCCAATGGAGGCACCAATGTTGCGTAATTATTGTGGGATCGTCGTCTCTCGTGGACAATATATTCGATATGCAGAGTCAGTGACCGAACGTGTGATTTTTATGCCTAATAATAATATTCCTAAAACGCGAGAACGTCTATGGTTTATGCTTGGAAGGCGTGAGACCATACTAATATGTGTGGATAATGGAAAATTTAATTACGAGGAATTTGAAAAGGCGGGATTGCTATATCGAATTCCAGCTGATGTTGGCTTTCAGAATACGGATGCTTTTTCGGATTATGTATATCATTTGATCTATAGCTCCAGGGAAAGGATTAGATTATGTAACAGAATAAGGGACGTATTAACAACTACGCAACGTTCCTACCGTTGGTGCGGATCCGAAAATGAATCGCTTACTAATGAGAGCGTGATAAAACACGCTACTGAGATTAATGGTGGCACAATATTACATCAACACATTAAACTTGATGGTTCTCTATGCGGAGATTTAATACGGTATAGAGAACAACCGCTTCTTTCGAAACTACGCACAGATTTATTGGAAATTGAGTCATTAGGGCAGAAGAAGTTGTACTCTTGCATGGCCGGCTTTGCCTCCCCTCATGTACCAATCGTCTATGTAGGGAGCTCGCCGGGTGATGGATGGATCAAAGCCTTGAATCTTATTGGGTATAGCAGCAGTTGTAGTATCTATCGATCCAAGGCCGCTGTCCTCTGTGGAAACGCCCTCCTTTGAAGTAAAACATTTATCTATGGTGATACATGGTGCTGATGATTTCGCGAAAGCGGTATCTGATTTAACTTATTTTGATTTCGTGTGGGATGTCCGGGGTGACGCTACCAGCCACGACTTCGATGACAGGATGGAACAGATTCGGAACGAAATCGCAATTCTCAATGATATAATGACGAATCCTGACATGCAGCACAAAATAAAGCGGTTCCAACTTAAAATCAATACTCGCAACCTGTACGAGTATTTGCTCCCTCAAGACACGCGACTGTATATGCAACCCTACTGCGCCTTTCGCGAAATCTTCGAGATACGCGCTGTGGGAGCCTTACACGGACATACGCACTTGACTCATGTGACGCCCGATACTACCGAGCGCATTTTAGAAACAGTAAGAACATCGAGCATTCATATTCCAGATCTGGATTTAGTCGCAAATTGTTTAGGCATGCGGCTGTCATACGGTGATTTCATTTCTTCCGACCCTTTATATAACACTATTCTCGATATAGCGTTATTTTGCATAAACTGGAACACGCCTTCAGCGGTTACAGCGTATCTTGATAAGATTCAGACCCAAAATAGATTATTGATCTGCAGCTTCTTTACGGGAAGGACCCTTAAAGAAGGTGAGTACGAATTTCCAGAAGAGCGTGTAATAGATAAGGACGACTTCTTTGTTTTTGATTCACGACTCTTTATACCTGCCAAGCTCGACTGCTTATATTTTCTAATGCCTAGGACGGATTGGAAAATTTACGTTAATGAATTCCTTACTTCGGAAACGTATTATATAAAATCTAAAGAGAAGGAGTTATTACGGTAAAGTTATATTGGAGAATATAACAAATTGAGATTTGAAACGTGTAAAAGCAGAGGTTTCTGCTTCCCAAAATTCCCTCATGCCTTCTCGTATTCAGACAAAATTATATCCCCTTCAGGGCACGTATTGAGAGTCTTACTGTCATATTCCTCTGGACTTATAAGCATCTTCCAAATCTACGCCAAAATTATTACTAATTTCAAATCTGTGCTTCCAAGCAACGTAGTGCAATGCAATTGGCAGAATTTCCCAACGTAACGAAACCAATGAATTTAAAAAATACTCCATGTCATTCTACGGTACACTACATCGAGACTTCGGGACCAGCCGTACATACTCGTCCACGACCATTACCACCTGATAAATACAACAAAGTCAAAGCTGAATTTCAACGCATGCAAGAAATGGGGATATGTAGACCTTCCAAAAGCAATTGGGCGAGTCCTCTGCATGTAGTTATGAAGAAAAACGGTGAAATTCGACCTTGCGGTGATTATAGGCAGATCAACTCGATTACGAAACCCGATCGTTACCCAATACCGCGTATTCAAGACTGTACCTACTTGTTACACGGGAAGAGCATATTCTCCCGAATAGATATGCAGAGAGCATACCACAATATACCTATCTTTGAGAAGGATATCCCGAAGACTGCTATAGCTTGCCCTTTTGGTTTGTTCGAGTTTTTAAGATTAGGTTTCGGATTTAAGAACGCTGCAGCCACATTCCAACGTTTTCTTAACGACGAGGTACTGCGAGGCTTAGACTACATATTCATATATATTGATGACGTCATTATTGCATCATCATCAGAAAGTAAACATAGAGAGCATGTACGTGAAGTATTGAAACGACTGAATGGATATGGCATTACAATAAACATGGCCAAGTGTGAGTTTGGAAAAACGGAGCTAATTAAACCGTTAGATGAACAGGTCAAAAGCATATCCGAATTTCCGAGACCTAGAACAATAAGTGAGTTGCGTCGATTTCTCGGGATGATAAACTTCTACAGGCGTCATATACCGAAAGCAGCCAGTATTCAGGCAAAATTGAATATTTTCTTACACAACGCGAAGAAAAAAGATAAAAGTCTGATTCCATGGAGCGACGTAACAAATGAGGCATTTGAACAATGTAAACATAGCCTAAAAAGCGCAATCACATTATCATTTCCGTCAGCAGATGCACCGATAGCCCTCATGACTGACTGTTCTAATACCTGCGCAGGGGCGGTACTGCAACAAAAAGAAGGGGAGGATTGGAAGCCCCTAGGATTTTTCTCAACCAAACTAAGCGATACGCAGCAGCGGTATTCAACATATGACAGAGAACTATTGGCAATATATCTGGCTATCAAGCATTTCAGACCTATCGTTGAAGGACGATTATTTACGGTGTACACGGATCATAAACCGATAGTGTACTCGCTACAAAAAAATACCATGGGTAAAAATGATACACCAAGGAGAATACGACATCTAGATTTTATTATGCAGTTTTGCACTGATATTAGATATGTTTCCGGGGAAGAAAATATAGTTGCGGATTCTTTTCGCGCATAGCAGCGATAGACGCATCACCTATAGATTACAAAAAGTTAGCCGAGATACAGAGTAAAGATACAGAGTTAAAGGATCTTTTGGAATCGAACACGTTACAATTTAGAAAGTTATTCATGCCTAATTGCGAGTTACCTATATATTGCGAGGTATCGACTAATAGGACGCGACCATATTTGCCTAAGGAATTTCGTGTATCAGATTTCAACGCGGTGCATGACATCAGCCACCCTGGGACGCGTGCAACTAGAAGAATGATGCAAGATCGTTATATATGGAAAGGAATGAACAAAGACATTACACAGTGGGCTAAAGCGTGTATAAGTTGCCAAAAATCTAAAATACATAGACATACTGTGTCACCTCATGGGCATTTTGTACATAGTGATAGATTTGAACACCTTCACATGGATATTGTGGGTCCTTTAACTTATAGCAGCGGTTATAGGTATATTGTAACAATGATAGATAGGAACACCGGTTGGCCTGAAGCCATTCCTGTAAAGGATATAACCGCCCAAACTATAGCGGATATTATTTACACCGGATGGATTGCGAGATTTGGAACCCCTTTATACTTGACAACTGATCAAGGATCTAACTTTTTGTCTAATTTGTTTTTCCAATTAACTAGAAGAATGGGTATTAATAAGATTAGAACCACTGCTTATCACCCGCAATCTAATGGTCTTGTGGAAAGATGGCATCGCTCGCTTAAAACCGCACTTATGTGCCGAGGAAACACGGAACATTGGGTATCAGAATTACCATCTGTTCTTCTGGGATTAAGAGCTAGTATGAGAGACGACACGCAGATTAGTGCGGCGGAGATGGTGTTTGGAGAACCTTTAAGGTTGCCTGGGGATTTCTTCGAGCCTATAAAGCGGGAAACTTCTGACAACAATTTATTTTTGCAAGAATTACGTAGTAAGATATCAAATTTAGTAGCAGTGCCCAAAAAGGCGAACCATCAAGGAAAAATATTCGTCCATCCCGATCTTAAAGACTGCACTCATGTATTTGTTCGTGTTGATAAGGTCACAAAACCTTTAACACAACCCTACATGGGGCCGTTCAAAATTATCAGCAAAACGGAAAAAAATTATAAAATTATGCAACAGGATACGGAGAAAATAGTTAGTATAGATCGATTGAAGCCAGCCTTTGCACTTAACAACAGCGAGACATGCTCGAAGATACCGAATATGGCAAGTTATAATGTAAACAATGAGCCGAGAGTGTCGAGTTTCGGCCGAACTATCAAAACTGTCGTGCGCTTCGCCACATAAACACTTAATATATTAAATATCATCATTTATTGTCGAGAACAATGCGTGTGATTATATAGTGGGAGTGATTATATAGTGTTGTGACGTGTCTAAATAAGTGCTGATAATGACATTAATAAACAATTGCATGAACTTGGACAGTGTTGATACAATGTGTAATCGGAATATTAGACGTATTTTAAACTTATGTGTAACTAAATTAAAAAATAACACTTATATTTTTAAGTTATGTTTGTAACCAATTTTTTTTATTAGGGGGATGTACTGTGCCTACGGCACTTCAGTATTGTATTGACGGCTATATTAAACAGACGTGTCATTGTATATTGAGAGTTTTATTACAATACTCGACACCAAATAAAGACTATACATACAAAACAGTACAGTGGTGACCCCGATAACTAATACACCTACGCCTTCAGTATAAAGTTCGTGCATATATTTTTTTTCTGAAAAAATGACAACGGGTCAGCAACCATCGAGCGAAGGGGAGGTAGCGGTTGTTACAGTGTCTTCTAGAATTCCCGAGTTTTGGTGCGACCAACCACGCCTTTGGTATGTGCAGTGTGAAGCCATACTGGGACCACAGAAGCTCAGCGACGAGGCCAGATATAATTTAGTTGTCACGAAATTAGGTAAAGACGTAGTGCAGCAGGTCAGTGACATTCTTCTCAAGCCGCCCGATGTTAAGAAGTTTGACACGCTTAAAGAGCGCTTATTAAAAATCTATGAAGAGTCGGAAATCAGACAATTTCAAGAAGCCATCTCAACTCCTGCGTCGGATGAGGGACTTGGCTCGCGACAAAATACCCGATGACACTCTACGCATTATGTGGCAGGGACACCTGCCTTCTACGGTGCGAGGAGTGTTGGCGGTCAGTGAAGTGAATCATTTAGAACATTTATCGGCTATTGCGGATAAAGTCATGGAGACCACGCAACCATTGCAAGTGGCAGAAGTACAGGCCACGTCCAGCAGTTCTAGTGCCGATCATAGCTTTATTTTAGCGGAAATAGCTAAGCTGAGCCTAAAAATAAGAGAAATGGAACAGGACCGGAATCATAATCGTAATTTCAATCGATCTCATTCACGGTCACGCTCAGCATCGCGAGGACGTAATATGACACGGCGTTCACCGAGCAGCCCGGACTGGCTTTGCTCTTATCATTATAGATTTAGGCATAGAGCGAAGAAATGTATAGACCCACCCGTGCGCCTGGAAAAAAACAAAAAAATCCGGAAAACTAAATGTGGTGTACTCGCAGGCGGAGATATGCACCATTACTCCTATACACCGCCTATGTGTTACAGATAAAAATAGTGGTTTAAAATTTTTAGTAGATACAGGTGCAAATATATCGGTACTACCATTTATCAAAAATAAGTTCTATAGTGGAAAATGTGAAGACTATAAACTTTACGCAGCTAATGGTACAGAAATAAAAACTTATGGTGTAAAAACGTTGAACTTAGATTTAAAGCTACGTAGACCCTACAGTTGGACATTCGTTGTGGCAGAGGTCAAGCAACCTATACTCGGAGCTGACTTCTTGTCTCATTACACCTTATTAGTGGACGTTAAAAACAGAAAACTAATAGATTCACTGACTAGTCTACAGACTATTGCGTCTGTGGTTATGCAAGAAGAGCCTACAGTAAGGACAATCGACTACAAAAGTGATTATAGTGATATTTTGGCAGAAGTTTCCCAGTAAATAACAGTGTAGATCGTGTCCAATGGAGGCACCAATGTTGCGTAATTATTGTGGGATCGTCGTCTCTCGTGGACAATATATTCGATATGCAGAGTCAGTGACCGAACGTGTGATTTTTATGCCTAATAATAATATTCCTAAAACGCGAGAACGTCTATGGTTTATGCTTGGAAGGCGTGAGACCATACTAATATGTGTGGATAATGGAAAATTTAATTACGAGGAATTTGAAAAGGCGGGATTGCTATATCGAATTCCAGCTGATGTTGGCTTTCAGAATACGGATGCTTTTTCGGATTATGTATATCATTTGATCTATAGCTCCAGGGAAAGGATTAGATTATGTAACAGAATAAGGGACGTATTAACAACTACGCAACGTTCCTACCGTTGGTGCGGATCCGAAAATGAATCGCTTACTAATGAGAGCGTGATAAAACACGCTACTGAGATTAATGGTGGCACAATATTACATCAACACATTAAACTTGATGGTTCTCTATGCGGAGATTTAATACGGTATAGAGAACAACCGCTTCTTTCGAAACTACGCACAGATTTATTGGAAATTGAGTCATTAGGGCAGAAGAAGTTGTACTCTTGCATGGCCGGCTTTGCCTCCCCTCATGTACCAATCGTCTATGTAGGGAGCTCGCCGGGTGATGGATGGATCAAAGCCTTGAATCTTATTGGGTATAGCAGCATTGTAGTATCTATCGATCCAAGGCCGCTGTCCTCTGTGGAAACGCCCTCCTTTGAAGTAAAACATTTATCTATGGTGATACATGGTGCTGATGATTTCGCGAAAGCGGTATCTGATTTAACTTATTTTGATTTCGTGTGGGATGTCCGGGGTGACGCTACCAGCCACGACTTCGATGACAGGATGGAACAGATTCGGAACGAAATCGCAATTCTCAATGATATAATGACGAATCCTGACATGCAGCACAAAATAAAGCGGTTCCAACTTAAAATCAATACTCGCAACCTGTACGAGTATTTGCTCCCTCAAGACACGCGACTGTATATGCAACCCTACTGCGCCTTTCGCGAAATCTTCGAGATACGCGCTGTGGGAGCCTTACACGGACATACGCACTTGACTCATGTGACGCCCGATACTACCGAGCGCATTTTAGAAACAGTAAGAACATCGAGCATTCATATTCCAGATCTGGATTTAGTCGCAAATTGTTTAGGCATGCGGCTGTCATACGGTGATTTCATTTCTTCCGACCCTTTATATAACACTATTCTCGATATAGCGTTATTTTGCATAAACTGGAACACGCCTTCAGCGGTTACAGCGTATCTTGATAAGATTCAGACCCAAAATAGATTATTGATCTGCAGCTTCTTTACGGGAAGGACCCTTAAAGAAGGTGAGTACGAATTTCCAGAAGAGCGTGTAATAGATAAGGACGACTTCTTTGTTTTTGATTCACGACTCTTTATACCTGCCAAGCTCGACTGCTTATATTTTCTAATGCCTAGGACGGATTGGAAAATTTACGTTAATGAATTCCTTACTTCGGAAACGTATTATATAAAATCTAAAGAGAAGGAGTTATTACGGTAAAGTTATATTGGAGAATATAACAAATTGAGATTTGAAACGTGTAAAAGCAGAGGTTTCTGCTTCCCAAAATTCCCTCATGCCTTCTCGTATTCAGACAAAATTATATCCCCTTCAGGGCACGTATTGAGAGTCTTACTGTCATATTCCTCTGGACTTATAAGCATCTTCCAAATCTACGCCAAAATTATTACTAATTTCAAATCTGTGCTTCCAAGCAACGTAGTGCAATGCAATTGGCAGAATTTCCCAACGTAACGAAACCAATGAATTTAAAAAATACTCCATGTCATTCTACGGTACACTACATCGAGACTTCGGGACCAGCCGTACATACTCGTCCACGACCATTACCACCTGATAAATACAACAAAGTCAAAGCTGAATTTCAACGCATGCAAGAAATGGGGATATGTAGACCTTCCAAAAGCAATTGGGCGAGTCCTCTGCATGTAGTTATGAAGAAAAACGGTGAAATTCGACCTTGCGGTGATTATAGGCAGATCAACTCGATTACGAAACCCGATCGTTACCCAATACCGCGTATTCAAGACTGTACCTACTTGTTACACGGGAAGAGCATATTCTCCCGAATAGATATGCAGAGAGCATACCACAATATACCTATCTTTGAGAAGGATATCCCGAAGACTGCTATAGCTTGCCCTTTTGGTTTGTTCGAGTTTTTAAGATTAGGTTTCGGATTTAAGAACGCTGCAGCCACATTCCAACGTTTTCTTAACGACGAGGTACTGCGAGGCTTAGACTACATATTCATATATATTGATGACGTCCTTATTGCATCATCATCAGAAAGTAAACATAGAGAGCATGTACGTGAAGTATTGAAACGACTGAATGGATATGGCATTACAATAAACATGGCCAAGTGTGAGTTTGGAAAAACGGAGCTAAATTTTCTGGGATTTCGTGTATCGAAAGAAGGTCTTAAACCGTTAGATGAACAGGTCAAAAGCATATCCGAATTTCCGAGACCTAGAACAATAAGTGAGTTGCGTCGATTTCTCGGGATGATAAACTTCTACAGGCGTCATATACCGAAAGCAGCCAGTATTCAGGCAAAATTGAATATTTTCTTACACAACGCGAAGAAAAAAGATAAAAGTCTGATTCCATGGAGCGACGTAACAAATGAGGCATTTGAACAATGTAAACATAGCCTAAAAAGCGCAATCACATTATCATTTCCGTCAGCAGATGCACCGATAGCCCTCATGACTGACTGTTCTAATACCTGCGCAGGGGCGGTACTGCAACAAAAAGAAGGGGAGGATTGGAAGCCCCTAGGATTTTTCTCAACCAAACTAAGCGATACGCAGCAGCGGTATTCAACATATGACAGAGAACTATTGGCAATATATCTGGCTATCAAGCATTTCAGACATAAACCGATAGTGTACTCGCTACAAAAAAATACCATGGGTAAAAATGATACACCAAGGAGAATACGACATCTAGATTTTATTATGCAGTTTTGCACTGATATTAGATATGTTTCCGGGGAAGAAAATATAGTTGCGGATTCTTTTCGCGCATAGCAGCGATAGACGCATCACCTATGGATTACAAAAAGTTAGCCGAGATACAGAGTAAAGATACAGAGTTAAAGGATCTTTTGGAATCGAACACGTTACAATTTAGAAAGTTATTCATGCCTAATTGCGAGTTACCTATATATTGCGAGGTATCGACTAATAGGACGCGACCATATTTGCCTAAGGAATTTCGTGTATCAGATTTCAACGCGGTGCATGACATCAGCCACCCTGGGACGCGTGCAACTAGAAGAATGATGCAAGATCGTTATATATGGAAAGGAATGAACAAAGACATTACACAGTGGGCTAAAGCGTGTATAAGTTGCCAAAAATCTAAAATACATAGACATACTGTGTCACCTCATGGGCATTTTGTACATAGTGATAGATTTGAACACCTTCACATGGATATTGTGGGTCCTTTAACTTATAGCAGCGGTTATAGGTATATTGTAACAATGATAGATAGGAACACCGGTTGGCCTGAAGCCATTCCTGTAAAGGATATAACCGCCCAAACTATAGCGGATATTATTTACACCGGATGGATTGCGAGATTTGGAACCCCTTTATACTTGACAACTGATCAAGGATCTAACTTTTTGTCTAATTTGTTTTTCCAATTAACTAGAAGAATGGGTATTAATAAGATTAGAACCACTGCTTATCACCCGCAATCTAATGGTCTTGTGGAAAGATGGCATCGCTCGCTTAAAACCGCACTTATGTGCCGAGGAAACACGGAACATTGGGTATCAGAATTACCATCTGTTCTTCTGGGATTAAGAGCTAGTATGAGAGACGACACGCAGATTAGTGCGGCGGAGATGGTGTTTGGAGAACCTTTAAGGTTGCCTGGGGATTTCTTCGAGCCTATAAAGCGGGAAACTTCTGACAACAATTTATTTTTGCAAGAATTACGTAGTAAGATATCAAATTTAGTAGCAGTGCCCAAAAAGGCGAACCATCAAGGAAAAATATTCGTCCATCCCGATCTTAAAGACTGCACTCATGTATTTGTTCGTGTTGATAAGGTCACAAAACCTTTAACACAACCATCATCATAAGCATCTTCCAAATCTACGCCAAAATTATTACTAATTTCAAATCTGTGCTTCCAAGCAACGTAGTGCAATGCAATTGGCAGAATTTCCCAACGTAACGAAACCAATGAATTTAAAAAATACTCCATGTCATTCTACGGTACACTACATCGAGACTTCGGGACCAGCCGTACATACTCGTCCACGACCATTACC
The DNA here is from genome assembly GCA_902825455.1 of Arctia plantaginis. Classification (NCBI taxonomy): domain Eukaryota; kingdom Metazoa; phylum Arthropoda; class Insecta; order Lepidoptera; family Erebidae; genus Arctia; species Arctia plantaginis. The sequence continues at coordinate 5,035,820 of CADEBD010000289.1, read as the reverse complement.
ACCTGATAAATACAACAAAGTCAAAGCTGAATTTCAACGCATGCAAGAAATGGGGATATGTAGACCTTCCAAAAGCAATTGGGCGAGTCCTCTGCATGTAGTTATGAAGAAAAACGGTGAAATTCGACCTTGCGGTGATTATAGGCAGATCAACTCGATTACGAAACCCGATCGTTACCCAATACCGCGTATTCAAGACTGTACCTACTTGTTACACGGGAAGAGCATATTCTCCCGAATAGATATGCAGAGAGCATACCACAATATACCTATTTTTGAGAAGGATATCCCGAAGACTGCTATAGCTTGCCCTTTTGGTTTGTTCGAGTTTTTAAGATTAGGTTTCGGATTTAAGAACGCTGCAGCCACATTCCAACGTTTTCTTAACGACGAGGTACTGCGAGGCTTAGACTACATATTCATATATATTGATGACGTCATTATTGCATCATCATCAGAAAGTAAACATAGAGAGCATGTACGTGAAGTATTGAAACGACTGAATGGATATGGCATTACAATAAACATGGCCAAGTGTGAGTTTGGAAAAACGGAGCTAAATTTTCTGGGATTTCGTGTATCGAAAGAAGGTCTTAAACCGTTAGATGAACAGGTCAAAAGCATATCCGAATTTCCGAGACCTAGAACAATAAGTGAGGTGCGTCGATTTCTCGGGATGATAAACTTCTACAGGCGTCATATACCGAAAGCAGCCAGTATTCAGGCAAAATTGAATATTTTCTTACACAACGCGAAGAAAAAAGATAAAAGTCTGATTCCATGGAGCGACGTAACAAATGAGGCATTTGAACAATGTAAACATAGCCTAAAAAGCGCAATCACATTATCATTTCCGTCAGCAGATGCACCGATAGCCCTCATGACTGACTGTTCTAATACCTGCGCAGGGGCGGTACTGCAACAAAAAGAAGGGGAGGATTGGAAGCCCCTAGGATTTTTCTCAACCAAACTAAGCGATACGCAGCAGCGGTATTCAACATATGACAGAGAACTATTGGCAATATATCTGGCTATCAAGCATTTCAGACCTATCGTTGAAGGACGATTATTTACGGTGTACACGGATCATAAACCGATAGTGTACTCGCTACAAAAAAATACCATGGGTAAAAATGATACACCAAGGAGAATACGACATCTAGATTTTATTATGCAGTTTTGCACTGATATTAGATATGTTTCCGGGGAAGAAAATATAGTTGCGGATTCTTTTCGCGCATAGCAGCGATAGACGCATCACCTATAGATTACAAAAAGTTAGCCGAGATACAGAGTAAAGATACAGAGTTAAAGGATCTTTTGGAATCGAACACGTTACAATTTAGAAAGTTATTCATGCCTAATTGCGAGTTACCTATATATTGCGAGGTATCGACTAATAGGACGCGACCATATTTGCCTAAGGAATTTCGTGTATCAGATTTCAACGCGGTGCATGACATCAGCCACCCTGGGACGCGTGCAACTAGAAGAATGATGCAAGATCGTTATATATGGAAAGGAATGAACAAAGACATTACACAGTGGGCTAAAGCGTGTATAAGTTGCCAAAAATCTAAAATACATAGACATACTGTGTCACCTCATGGGCATTTTGTACATAGTGATAGATTTGAACACCTTCACATGGATATTGTGGGTCCTTTAACTTATAGCAGCGGTTATAGGTATATTGTAACAATGATAGATAGGAACACCGGTTGGCCTGAAGCCATTCCTGTAAAGGATATAACCGCCCAAACTATAGCGGATATTATTTACACCGGATGGATTGCGAGATTTGGAACCCCTTTATACTTGACAACTGATCAAGGATCTAACTTTTGTCTAATTTGTTTTTCCAATTAACTAGAAGAATGGGTATTAATAAGATTAGAACCACTGCTTATCACCCGCAATCTAATGGTCTTGTGGAAAGATGGCATCGCTCGCTTAAAACCGCACTTATGTGCCGAGGAAACACGGAACATTGGGTATCAGAATTACCATCTGTTCTTCTGGGATTAAGAGCTAGTATGAGAGACGACACGCAGATTAGTGCGGCGGAGATGGTGTTTGGAGAACCTTTAAGGTTGCCTGGGGATTTCTTCGAGCCTATAAAGCGGGAAACTTCTGACAACAATTTATTTTTGCAAGAATTACGTAGTAAGATATCAAATTTAGTAGCAGTGCCCAAAAAGGCGAACCATCAAGGAAAAATATTCGTCCATCCCGATCTTAAAGACTGCACTCATGTATTTGTTCGTGTTGATAAGGTCACAAAACCTTTAACATAACCCTACATGGGGCCGTTCAAAATTATCAGCAAAACGGAAAAAAATTATAAAATTATGCAACAGGATACGGAGAAAATAGTTAGTATAGATCGATTGAAGCCAGCCTTTGCACTTAACAACAGCGAGACATGCTCGAAGTTACCGAATATGGCAAGTTATAATGTAAACAATGAGCCGAGAGTGTCGAGTTTCGGCCGAACTATCAAAACTGTCGTGCGCTTCGCCACATAAACACTTAATATATTAAATATCATCATTTATTGTCGAGAACAATGCGTGTGATTATACAGTGGGAGTGATTATATAGTGTTGTGACGTGTCTAAATAAGTGCTGATAATGACATTAATAAACAATTGCATGAACTTGGACAGTGTTGATACAATGTGTAATCGGAATATTAGACGTATTTTAAACTTATGTGTAACTAAATTAAAAAATAACACTTATATTTTTAAGTTATGTTTTTTTTATTAGGGGGATGTACTGTGCCTACGGCACTTCAGTATTGTATTGACGGCTATATTAAACAGACGTGTCATTGTATATTGAGAGTTTTATTACAATACTCGACACCAAATAAAGACTATACATACAAAACAGTACATGTCCAACAAGTCCATCGCATCGTTGAGTTCACCAGCGAACTGCTCCAACTAAACCTTTTCACAGGAGTCCTATAGCGAAAGCCTTCGACAAAGTGTGGCACAACGGCTTAATTTATAAGCTACTACTACTACTATGGGAGTGCCCCGTATGATGAGTACGACTCATCATACGAGACTACTTGTCGAACCGCAGTTTTCGCAACCGCGTAGAGGGATCGCTATCCTCGCCCCACCTCATCCAAGCTGGCGTCCCGGTCCGTGCTCTCCCCGATTACTTGTATATTTATTTAACATAACAATGTTAATATTACAGGTTCATCTGCTTCTTCTAGTCAAGACGTATCCATAGAAATTCAACTGTTACCGCAACCCCTACCTGAATCTATGGATATTCACTCAGTGCTACAAACTTTACCCGGATGTTCAGCCCATGTTTCTAATCTTGACCTGATGAACAAAACTGGTAAGATATTGACACCGGTTTATACTTTAGTGTATTTGCCCAGTGTCCCTGCCTGCGTGTACGTGGGTAATCGCGATAAAAAGTAGACAATATCTTTTTTCAAGAATAAAATGATCTCCATACCAAACATTGGAAATCCGTGCAACGGCTTAGCTGCGAAAGCGTAAGAGACAGACATATATAACTACTTCCAGATTAATATAATATTGAGTATGGATTTTTTTAAATTAAAAAGCTTGTGTATTATTGGTATGATCAAAGGTCTGAAACTCATTATTTTAAAATTTATTGTATTAAATTTAATACGACATAAAAAAAAGGCAATTTAATTACACCGTTCTAATTTTGTCACTAGTTGTAGCCATGCGGGTTGAGCTATGTATGGAATAGTGTTCCGTACTGCGAAAAAGAAATTAGTAAGTAAAATATTAATTATTGTAATGTTTATGCTGTTTTTTAAGTAATGCCAGGAAAGTAAAGCAGACCAAACGAATAAAAATTATGATGAAGAAAATTATTAATTTAAAAAACAAACTGAAGGAGCAAAGAAATCAAATCAAGGCAGCACAAAAATTGTCCAGAACAAAATTATTTAATAAGGTTCTGAAATCTTTGCCTGTTCCCACTCTATTATTTTAGAACACGCAGTTGATACAGCATTAAAAGAAAAACCGTGGCAGACGGTTTAGCCCTCAGGATAAATTGTTGGCACTTTCAATGTATAAAAAGAGTCCAAAAGGATATCATTTCCTAAGAAAACTTTTTGCCTTGCCGTCAAAAAGAACTTTGCAAGATGTCCTTAAAAATATATCTTTAAAACCAGGTCTTAATTCCGTAATTTTTGATCAAATGAAAGATGCTACTGAGAAGCTCACGACAGAACAACGTTTGTGTGTGTTGATGTTTGATGAAATGGCTATTTCACCATCAATGCACTTTGATGTTCCGTCAGACCAAATATTTTTTTTGAAGGTTTTGAAGATATGGGATCAGTGCGTACAGAAAATATTGCTGACCATGTGTGCTTAGTGCTTATGGTCAAAGGCAAAAAAAAAACTATAAACAGCCCTTATTTTATGGCTTTTGTAGAAGTGCCACAAAGACAGTGATTTTAAAAAATATTTTAAAAAGTGTCATTGACAAATTGTTCCAAACGGGATTGATAGTTGTGGCGACAGTATGTGACCAATCTACTATAAACACAAAAGTAGTGCACGACCTCATTGCTGAAACGAGAGGAGAATATTTAAGAGAAAATAAAGAATTCAAATACAACGCATTTAAAATAAATGGTCACAAAATATTCCCATTGTTTGATGCCCCACATTTATTAGTGTATCAGGAATAATTTTTTAAAAAAAGAATTGAGATTCACTCAGGACGGCAAAGTTAAAACTGCAAAGTGGGAACATTTAAAAATGTTATTGGATCTAGATGATGGTGAAGATGAATTGCGAATGTGCTTAAACTTACTGAAGCTCATGTGCTGCCAGACAAGATTCCAAAAATGAAAGTCAAACATGCTGCACAAGTGTTTAGTCAACGAGTCTCTGGAGATTTTGTACAAGTAAGTATTTAGAAAATTGTTTGGTGTACCAATAATGAACTGTGATAGTTAGATAGTAATAACGTTTGCGGCAGCAGAAAAATCGAAAAAAAAAAAACGATGACTAAAATTAATTTACTAACTAAAAGTTAAATTATAACTTAACCCTAATGAACAATCATTTCACTTCTTCTTACAAAATTGTTTAACTTAAAATTCTGTACATGAACGTCGTAGATGAATCAGTGATTAACTATAGTAGTGAAATCAAAGTGCAAATGTCGTCAGCGGTCCTCTTAGAGTAGCGCTTTGTAATTCAGTTGAAAATTTCACAGATGCTGTATATTCTATTGCCGCTATTACAAGTATTAAAAAAAATTGCCACCTAATTATCTACTACCTCAAGAGTGTGAAGACACAGCTGATATTTTGTTATTATTTGATCAGCTCATTGACTCTTTTAACGGAGGATCATATAAGAAAACTTATAAAATTTATAAAAATGCCCTACAATCGAACTCAGAACATTTTGCGCTATGGAACAAACCTGTACCAATTTTAAGGTCCATGGGGTTCAAGACCGAAACAAAAAAAAAAGGTATGATAACATTTTCGTATGAGAAGGTTCCATCAATAAAAAATTGGATTCACAATATTCACACAATGAAGGATTTGTGGCAATATCTATCACAAGAATATGGAATAACAAGTTTAATAGCGAGAAATTTAAACCAAGACCCCGTGGAAAACTTCTTTTCGTCGGTGAGGAGCCACGGGGCTAGGAATATAAACCAGGAGCCTTCAATTTGAAAGTGTATACAAAACACTACTCGTGAACAATTTGTGTTCGAATCACTCCTTGGGGGCAAATTGTGAGGAGGATTCTAATAAAATTCTTCATAATTTGGATTACCTACTCCTAAAAAATCCTCCTCAGCCTTCAGGGAGTAATAAGGTTATAGAAAATTCTACTACAGATTTGTTGGCAGGTAGCAGTTCGGAAAATGAACTTGTTATAGAAACAAAAAAATATGTGGCGGGGTTTGTTATAAAAACAAAAATAAATGTTTGTAAATCGTGTCATGTATGCAACAACCAATTATGTGACACTACCCCGCCCCAAGCAGATAACTATATTCTTGCGATAGATATAACAAGAAAATCGCTACAATATCCTTCACTAAACTTTTTACATTGTGTTACAAATGTAATTAAAATAATAAAAAACAAAATTAAACATTATCCTCCTGAAAGTGGGATAACCGAAAAACTTAAAATTGCCATTCGGATTACTGTGAATTTTGATTTTTTATCATGTGATGAACACAAAGAAAAAGTTAAGACATATGTGTCAAATTTAATAATAAAAATTATTATAAATAGCTGGTGCAATAATATTACTAAAATATTAAAAGGCAGACACGTTAGAAATATAGACGATAAAATAAAATCTCAAGCATTAGAGTATTATAAAACACACAGGAAAAGTATTAGGAGTACAAATAAGTTTCCGCCGTTTTATTTTAGATGGCGTGCCACGGAGTTTCGGTTAGCTTTCGCAGATGATAACCGGCTTATAGTTTGGACATTCAAGAACAACATAACCTATTAATATTATTGATTTTATTTTATATTGGTAAAATATAATTTTTATAAGTTGAAAATGACAAAATTTGAGCCAAGTATGCGTCATTTGCGGGAAATATTAGTTCACTTCTTTAATTTAAAGAAATCTGCTGCTGAGGCGCATCAATTGCTCGTAGAAGCATATGGTGAGGGTGCTTTGAGTGAGAGAACGTGTCGAGAGTGGTTTCAAAAGTTTAAAAACGGTGATTTCGACGTAGAAAACAAAGATCGCAGTGGAAGGCCAAAAATTTACGAGGATGCAGAATTGGAGGAATTATTTGAGGAAGATTCATCTCAAACACAAAAAGAACTTGCTCTAACATTAGAAGTCACTCAGCAAGCAGTCTCACATCGTTTAAAATCATTAGGAATGATTCATAAACAAGGAAATTGGGTTCCGTACGAATTAAAGCCGAGAGATATTGAACGCCGATTATGCTTAAGTGAAATGCTGCTAGCTAGACATAAAAAAAAGGGTTTTTTACATCGTATCGTAACTGGTGATGAGAAGTGGATACATTATGACAATCCAAAAAGAAGAAAATCATGGGGATTACCTGGCCACGCGTCAACATCAACAGCAAAACCGAATATTCACGGAAAAAAACTTATGCTGTGTATTTGGTGGGATCAGCTAGGTGTAGTGTATTATGAGTTGCTTAATCCGAGCGAAACAATTACTGGAGCCCTCTATCGATCACAATTGATGAGATTGAGCCGAGCTCTGAAGGAAAAACGCCCTCAATACTATTCTAGACACGAAAAAATTATTCTTCTGCATGACAATGCTCGTCCACATGTTGCGGCTCCCGTGAAAAGGTACTTGGAAACACTTGATTGGGAAGTGTTACCCCACCCGCCGTATTCACCAGACATTGCACCGTCCGATTATCACCTGTTCCGGTCCATGGCACATGCTCTGACGGCGCAGCGGTTCACATCTTATGAGGATACCAAAAATTGGGTTGATTCGTGGATAGCCTCATAAGACAAGGAGTTCTTCAGAAGTGGGATTCGAATGCTGCCTGCGAGATGGGAAAAAGTGGTTGCAAGTGATGGTGATTTGAGCGGGATCTGTCATTTAATTTGTTTTAAACTACACTTTTTGTTGCTGATAGTTTTGAGTCCTCGGCGATTTTTACAATGGAAAATATTGTTGAACAAAGAGTGTGCCTTAAATTTTGTGTTTCGAATGATATTTCTTGTGGTAAATCACTAAAAATGTTGCGAAATACCTACGGCGAATCGTTTATATCGAAAACAAGGGCTTATGAATGGTATAAGGCTTTTAAAGAAGGCCGAGAAGTAGTAGTAGTCTTGCCTCGTTCTGGTAGACCTTCAACCGCAACGACCAAAGAAAACATCGACAGAATCAAGAAGCTAGTGCTCGAAAATCGACGTATGAGTCTAAGAGAGTTGGCTAGTGAGGTGAACATATCTTTTAAGTCCACAACATTCTCATTGATAATCGAAAACGAGCCGAAACCAAAAAAACCGCGGCAAAGTCGTTTCAAAATCAAGGTGATGCTGACAGTTTTTTTTTTGACTACCGTGGTGTGGTTCACTCCGTAATCCTTCCAGAGGGAGAAACAGTGAATAAAGAATATTATTTAGGCGTCATGAAGCGTTTGCGTGAGAGTATCCGCCGAAAACGTCCAGATTTGTGGCAACACAACTCATGGATGCTGCACCATGAAAATGCACCATCACACACAGCCATTATAGTGAAAGAGTTTTTAGCGAAAAATTCAACAAAAGTTCTCGACCAAGCACCGTAATCACCTGATATGGCTCCTTCTGACTTTTTTTTATTTCCCAAGTTAAAATTACCACTTCGAGGAAAACGTTTTGAGTCGATAGTAGCCATAAAAGAAAATTCGCTGAATGAGCTAAAGGCCATACCGCAAATAGCCTATGAAAAATGTATGGAAGACTGGGTGAAGCGGTGGAGATGTTGTATTGCAAGCGATGGGGCCTACTTTGAAGGCGATAAAATAAATTTAGATGAATAATTTGTATTTTTTGTTTTATTGACAAATTCCCGATACTTAGTACACAGAATGTATATCAGAGTATATACTGTACAAGAAGAAATCAATTTTAAAATTCTTGCCCAAACATTGCATAAACAATTTTAATGTTAACGGGAATGATACGAGTACTATAAATTAATTTAGGTTTTCACACAAAATTTTATTTACAGTAAGATTCCCCTAAATATTAATATACTACAATTGAATTATTTAGTAAACTATTCAAAATACTAAGCGAAATTTCTAATTGTTTCAAAAAAAATCTTGAGGACAACATTCAATGATACTTTACATATTTTATGTAATTTTAATTTTGACTATAACTTGCATTGTTTGTTTTGTTATTATTATATTCTGATGTATTAATTTATATTGATTCAAGTAATGGTTTCAAAAAATTCAAAAGTCAGGAATTTAAAATCTTATTCTAAGATCTCTCGAACTGTGAATATCAGCAGGATCAAGTGAAAACAAGGAATTTTATAAGCTGTTTGTATAAGTAATTTACTTTTAGTAACTTAATCAAATAAATATTCATAAATATATTTATGTTTTATTAATGACTGTGAATCCCAATGAATTAAAAAGAAATCAAAAATATTTTGTTGTAGTATATGGATGTACCACACATTTCAGTTGGTTTCATGTTGGTGTTAACGAATGGAAATTCAACCTGCCTCGGTACTCAAATAGCAGATAATTATAGTGAATCTGCCGCTTGGAACTCGGTGATCTCGGTATGCTTACCGAGATCACCGAGTTCCATTCAATAAACAAAAATATAAAGTAGAAGTAACAGTAGATAAGAATTCAAATTTTGGCGGCACTCTGAGCAGCGCCATCTGATTGTTAGTACGAATAAACATTAACAAAAAAAGCAAAGTTGCTCATCTATCTCTAGTATATACATTATAACCTATGCATTTCATTTAAAAGGACAAATAGCATTCGCTCTCTCTTTCTTTCAATGGACGAACTACACACAGCTGCAATGCTGTGTACTATTCTATCGCATGGAATGGTTCGCTGGGACCTCTCTGTCGCACGTATTCACTCGCAGAAATATTTCACTTTTTAAAATTCGACAACCGGAATTCAGGAATGATTTTTCGCAGAGAACCCTATACCACCGTGTTCGTAATAAAATAATCTTTATTTAAATTTAAATTTAATTCATTAACCAGAGCGGTGCAAGTTACTAGTATCAATTTACCTGTTTATACTTGCCTACCCAAGAGTCGTGACAAGAAAGAAGAAGAAAGAAGAATAGTCAACCTAACGTTTGCATATTCTATGGGCTTCATACTTTCGATTGGTACGGAATTTGTCTATTAACCAGTGAAATGTTTTTTAAAAAAAAAAAACAATTTTTTAATTGTTAATTAATCATATTCCGCACTGAATTTTTTTTGACAACCCATTTGCAATACATTTATTGACATATTTAATTGAATATAGAATACTTTCATCCATGAACCGGCTCGGTGAAGGTCGTTATATAGCGGGATCTTAGACTATATGTTGTTGTCTTTGTGAATTTGTTAACCATTTTTTTATGTTTTTATCCTTGTGACGATGAACACTGAACAGAGAATTAATTCGAGAAGTTATGAATCTGATGTGCGACCACTACCAAAAAAAAAGGAAAGGAAACTTTGAAGCTATTGTTCCTGACCCGACCTCGACACCTGCTCGACTACGAATGATGGGACTCTTAACACCACTCTTAACACGTTGAGACCATAGAACAATATATTCTTTAGTCGAAACTATTGATTTGCTAAATATGGTTTCACTCATTTTTCATGTACCAAATAATCCAATTTGATTATTACTAGTGATGAATACCATTGAACTCGTACTATGATACTACGAGTTACATTCAATCGAATCGATATTTTTTTTATCGATGGTTTTCACCTTCAATCAAAGATTTTGAAGGGTCACGTCGAAATGAGTCAGTCGCTCAAGTAACAATTGGGGCTAATTAAATTCGTATACATAATTTCATAGCTGAACTTAAAAATATACAGCGATTATTATTGCGAATAAAATTATTTATGTAACTTTCAACAAGTGCTACTCATACCGGGTTGAAAACAACAGAGTTATTAAAACTGTTGAAGATCTGTTAAAACTGTTGACTTTATCTTGTGAAGAACACGAAGACGCAGATACTAGAATTATTTATCATTTTTGCCAAATACATTTTGACCCCTAAGTTGTTACACGCTGCTCAGACACGGATATTTTAATATTACTTCTTGTCAATATTGACCACTGAAATGCATCTTTAATACTTTGGACTGATTAGGGTGTCGGTAATACTAAAAAATAAGTCCACACTATTGCAACTAGAAAAGCCTAAAAACTGAAGCGTCCAACAAACTATCGCAAGAAAATTGAAAAAACGTCCATAATATCGCAGATAACTGGTGAAATAAAACACTAACTCGAGAAGCTAGCTCATCTCAATTGACTATTCTTCAGTGTTGTTGAACGTTTTTATGTTTATTATTTGAAATCAACGAGCCCTTACACGTATCAATATTTTGAAATTAAACAATTTCAAAATGGCTTTGAAATGTGGAGATGCTCTTTTTATAAAAAATATATAATTTTCAATGTAAAAGTAAGTAATATTTTTCTATATATTTACGAGGGCAGTAGTGGGCAGTGCACTGTAGACGATCACTAACTTGAGTTATACTCACCTTATATGTTTATACCAATATATCACGAGGTTAAATATAAAATCTGAATAATATATACTTTCAAGACAAATGCATACTCAATACAAGAAAATACGTGCTCGCCTGATTTAGCCAAAAACGCAAAAGAAAATTTTCTTTTAAAAAATAAAGTAAAGGACCCGACCTTTACTCGAGTTGTATGAGAGAACTATTAACAAAGTGGCAACAAAGGGGCTAGATATTGTAACGTCAGTCTCAACTATAAGAAATGTGTCGGTTAGAAACAAAACTGGTCAAATCCAAAAATAAAGGTTTTGGAACAGAGTACATTTGAGTCGATTAGTATCAAAATTGGTCAGATCCAATATTTATCGATTTTAAACTAAAAATGGGAAAATATTCGTCTTCACGCGAAGTACGAATTGTAATATTCAGAAAAAGCCAAATCCACTTCAATCATAAGGAAATCCCGTTTAAAATACGGCTTTGGTATCAAAATCAGCCCAATCCGTCATCACTAAGTTTCAAATATAGTCAAATCCATTTCGGCCAATCAGCATCGAGTATTCTCTATGGCGAGTCGGCCATGTTGTTTTTAGTGTTATTGTGTTCTTGACGCTGGCCGCTTGTACTCCGTGCGTTTTATGTGAAATTATTAATAAAAATGGAAGGAAACCTAAACCAAATCGTTGAAACACCTCCCCAATTGTCAAGGAAGCCTTTGGTACAAAAATCTTCATAGGAATGCAACAGAAAGAAGATTTCTAGGTATGTAAACATACACTATACAATATTGCTTTTGTATTATCAGGGATCCTCAACTTTTGTGACCAAGAAGAACTTTTTTGGCCAAAACAATAGGTGTAGCTTAATTCTTGACATATTAATTCATATATCATCTTATTTAAGAAGCTGGACAGATTTTAACGAGAATATCACTGTAAAATATCTAATATCATCTGAAATAACCTACTGTTTATAATAAAGTAACATTTATACATGTTTTCTGTGATATAATACTGGAAAAAGTATATTTATATTTCATATAACTTTTTGTTTGTCTCCCTATTTATACTCATTCTGGACTTGTTTTTGCAGATACTCGCCTAAAGCACCACCAGACATCAGAATTCCGTGTCAACATTTTTCTAAAGCCTATAGATGTACTTCATTAGCAAAAAACGACATAATTAAATTTAAGAATGCTTTTTATAAATCAACAAAGAAAATAGATCAAGACAATTTTATCCTTCAACACATTAAAACATCTCCAATTCAGCGCCGACGTCCCAAATCAGGCACAGGTAATAAGAAAAATTTCAATATTACATACTACGGACGACGCAGAAACTCCTTGGTACCAATATGCAGACAAACATTTCTAACCATATTAGGACTTAAAAAAGGAAGAGTAAATGGTGTAATTATGCGGAACGTTAAAAATAATGGGGCATCAGCATCTGAAAATAGAGGAGGAAATCGTAAAGAGAAGAAGTACGCAAATGTAAGAAAATCGATTAAAGAATTTATAAAAAAATTAGTCCCGCTTGAAATTCATTACTGCCGCAGTAAAATAAAAAGCCGACAATATCTTGCATCAAATTTAAATATAAATAAGTTACATAAAATGTACATCGCACAAGCTGAAGAACAGTTCAAAAGTGTTAAGGCATCTTATTTCCGGCGATTTTTCAATATTTCATTTAATATTGGCTTTGGCACTCCGGCAACAGACGTGTGCTCCACCTGCTTATCATTTAATGAACAAATTAAACATGAAACAGACATTAACAAGAGGAAAGATCTTATGATTTCTAAAAGAGTGCATAATTTAAGAGCGAAGGCTTTTTACAATTTACTGAAGGAAGAAAAAGAAGAGTTACTCATATTAAGTTTCGACTGTCAAAAAAATCAGCCGATGCCTAAAGTGCCTGACCAGAGCGCTTATTATTCGCGACAGCTTTATGTTTATAATTTCACGATTGTAATAGGCAGTTCCAAAAGCAAATTGAGCAGTGACAATGTTTTCATTTACACATGGACCGAAGATATTTTACCAAAAGCCTCAAATGAAATCGCTAGTGCGGTTTTCCACTGTCTATGCTCTAATATTGAAAAATATGAAAATGTAACCACAATTCGACTAGTGGCCGACGGTTGCAGTGGCCAAAACAAAAATACTTCAGTTTTGGGAATGCTTTGTAAGTATCTTAAGGATTATGCTCCAGAACGTATAAAGAGTGTGGAATTACTGTTTCCAGTGGTGGGTCACTCGTTCCTACCACCAGACCGTGTATTTGCACAAATAGAAAAAAATATTAAAAAGAACGAGGTTATAACTAATCCGCAAGATTACTACAAAATATTCAACGAGCATGGGACCGTTCTGAAACTGGGTTCAGAAATTATAGTTCAGGATTGGAAAGAGGCAAGTACTGAAATATTAAAAGGAACGAACGCCATGCATTTTTCTATTAAGCAATGTAAGCGGTTTTTCATTAAAAGAAACAAACAGAAGCTAAATGTATTAGTAAGGGCAGAAGAATCTTATCATAATGCTTTGGGCACCTACAAAAATATTTGCAAGAAGAATAAAACCGTTAGTCTAATAAATCCTAAAAACAAACATATGAATGTGGCGGTTAAGAAAGAAAAACGGTACGATGTTATTAAATTTTTGAAAGCTCATTACGGAGACCAGTGGGAACTTTTGCCAGATCTAGAGTACTATAAAAATGTAATTCAAAGGTCAATTAGTGATAACAGTATTTCTTATTCAAATGAAAGATGTGAGATGGAGGAAGAATTGCCCAATTTGATTATTTAATACCTACCAAAATTATATTTCTTTATTTCATTCATAATTTCTATATTTCTAAAATGTGTACCTACCTAATTACCTTTAATAAAAATAAATATTTTCTTTGATTTATTTTATGGCACGTTTTACTTCGTCTTTGAATTTCATGACAAAAGTTTACAACCTCTGTCTTCCAATTACGTCATTTATAAAATAAGCCAAGTCCACACAGGTAACATTCATAGACAGTCAAATCCATAGACTACTCTATCAAACTTAGTCAAATCCACACTTCACTATCAAACTTAGTCGAATCCAATTTTTAAAACGTGATTTCGGTATTTTTGTGTTTAAGACGTTAGTTTGTTTTTATTTTAATATTTTTAAAAACCTTAATTACATAAGTAATTAAATTTTTAGCCCTCTATGATGTTGCCATTTAGTAAAATCGTAATCTTGACTGTGTTGCTAATTTGTCTTAAACGGATTTAACCAATTTTGATACTAATCGACTCACATATATTATACACGGGTCTAACACAACGACCATTCAAAAACGTCGATTTTTTATAAAAACATTGGGCAGATTGCTTGTTACCGAACACTTGAAGTTTCGCAAGGAAATACCTCAACTGCACAGACAGCTACGCAAAAGGATAAGAGACTTCAATGTAAACCTGAACAAGAAGCACCTGTCAGAGTTCCAGGTGTACGAAAAAGATGCCAAGTATGTCCTTATGCCCGCCATCGCAAGACAGCAAATGTTTGTGACGAATGCCATAAATATATTTGTCCCGAACACACTGTTTCGCTCTGCCAGAATTGTGTTGCAACTACAGACAATAATGATATGTAGTTTATAAAATGATGATAAGACTAAGTGAAACTGATTGATCTCTACTTAGGTAAAAAATTACAAGCTGATTGTTTTAAGTTTTCTATTTTTTGTTACTTTAGTGTTAGTTGAGTAATTTTAAGAAAAAATTTTTTTTTGTAGTACTTTGCCAAAACTGATTTAATTATATTTTATATTATATTGTATATGTACTATTATGTGTGTTTAATATTATCATGACATAAAAATAGCATGTAATTTTCATAATAATTATCTTATTTGTGGTTTCAAAATAAAAAAATGCCATTTTAAACGCAATGACATACAGGGTCAAAAAGACCCTCGACATCCTCCTCGTCACTATTTTCACCACATCCTCGCTGGGTTAAGCTAAATATGTAATATAGTTGTCGAAGACAATTTTAAAATAAATAGTTTAGTTTTTCCTTTTGTGAAATCGAATCGAATATGTCGAGCATCCCTATGCTCGACATATTCGATTTGGTAAATAACCAAATTAATTAATGTTTAAACAGAGGAGAGAGCTTTATACTCAGAAGAAATAACCTTTTATGTCAACTGTTGTATTTATCTTAAAACCTTAATCTTTACATTTCATAACATTATTTAGAGCCAGTGACAACCCTATTTAAATAGTTACTAGGATTGTTCAAAAGTAGTCAAATTACGATGGTCTTCTAATAAAATTGGTAAAATCCAGTTCACTTCTATTAAAATATAACTGCATTTAGTTTATTTCTCTGATTTTTCTAAGGATCCTGAACTGTACAATAATCTGTAGGTACCATCTTAACCCTCTGCGACTGACGTAGTAGTATGACAGACACCACAAAATGAAAAATTGTGTTGCGTCGTTTTTTTTAAATATTGGCGTCGTCACGCACGGGTCGGCAGCGACCGTTACTGTACCACGGACGATCGTGGCGTGCGCATGTGTCTTTGTGCGAATTAAAGTGTCCACGAGTCAACCACGTCGGTGTTAAACGTAAGTATCTGATAGACTACTACCTCAGTGTAATAGTTATATTTCCGTAGTGTCTCCTAAGCAACACGTCAGTAAAATTGTTTTATTGACTTCATTTGAGTGTTTTTTCTTAGATGGCACACTCAAGCAACAAAAGAGAATCTCGTGCGTTGAAAAAGACGTCATCTGGCACACTTAAAAGCCAGGAGCAGATTATAGAACAGTGGTTGGAGAATGAAATCGAGCACGAGTTCAGTGATTTTGACGATGAAGTGAGGACCCAAATTTTCAGCGCGAAACCGAATGTTTTGATGCTGACGAGATCTCCGACGAAGAAGTCGAGCTACAGAGACCAAGTACTCCGGTCATTGAGGTTATTAGAGAGCGTCAAGAAACCTCGAACGAGCAATCAGAATATTATACGGGTAAAAATGGATTCACTTGGAGTAAACAAGAGAGCTCCAGGACATCGCGGACTGCATCCCATAATATTTATAATAAGATTGCCTAGTCGATTGAATCATTTTACTTTTGAGGGTTATTTTGATCTTTGGTCAAAGGTTTTTGACCAATCAATGTTAGAACGTTTAGTAACATTTACAAATCAAAAACTCAATAGTTATCGAGCTCAGTTCAAAGAGAGCACTAAGGTTGAACTTATGGATACAAATGTCACCGAAACGAAAGCCTTTATAGGCCTTATGTATGTACTACTCGTCAGTACTGAAGTGCAACGATGCGGATCTCCGTATAATATTTGCAACCGATGGAACTGGCCACGAAATATTTCGCTGTGTGCTGTCCAAATGGCGTTTTTCTTGTTTGATCAACTGCCTTCGCTTTGATGACGCCTCCACCAGAATTGAGCGTTTGATAAAAGATCCGCTAGCTCCAATATCAGACATGTTCAACCAGTTTATTTTGAATAGCCAGTCTCAATACACCCCTGGCCCATACCTTTGCATTGACGAAATGTTACTGCCATTTAGAGGTCGTTGTAAGTTTATTATTTACATGCCCCAGAAACCTGCAAAGTATGGCATAAAAATATTGTTGTTGGTTGATACCCGCACATATTAATCTATATTACTTACATTTACCACGGCAAAAATTCTGATGGCATAGGCCTGACAGAACAAGAGAGAAAAACGGCAGTACCAACTCAATCTGTGTTGAGACTTGTGAAGGTTGGTTCAGTTAGGTCCCACTCACAGAAATATTGTTGAAAAAAGCCGAGATACCACCACATAAAGCAATAGAAAGTTCCATGTATGGTTTCACCAAAGATTTAACATTGTTATCATATGTACCGAAACAAAATAAAGCTGTCCTGTTGATTTCTCCTTCCCACCACAATCAAGATACTGATACAGATACTGGAAAACCAATAATGATTGTAGACTATAATCACACGAAAGGAGGGGTTGATGAAGTCGACAAGAAGTGTTTAATATATTCTTGTAGCCGCAAAACTCGTAGCTTTGTACTATATCAAATGTGTGCAGACAAAGATGATAAAATGAGAAGAGGAACCTTCATATTAAATACGGCACGAGCATTAGTACTTGATCATATGAAAATACGTGTATATAATGAACGGTTGCCAAGAGAACTAGAGTTTTGGGTAAGGATCTTCCGCCTCCACCACCAAAAACTCAATCTATTCCACAAAGTGGAAGAAAACTGTGCTCTATTTGTCCAACGAAAATAAAAAGAGTGACCAGATTTTGTTGCTGTGATTGTTTAAAGCCAATTTGCCTTCAGTGTTCGAAGTCACTGTGTGAAGACTGCCAAAAAAAGTTGTGATTTTGATCATGATATTATTGTTAATCAAACCGATGAATAGATCTCATTTTTTTTATTCGGATTAGTGTGTGTTCACTTTAATAAATATATGTATAACATTAGTGCAAAAAATAACTACATTTTTTTGTTTTTTTTTTTCTACGCACGTAAGGTTTAGAAGACTGAATTCATCAACAACCTTTAATAATTAAATTAATTAAAATAATATAATAATAATATTAATTTAATTATCTATTTATTTTTTGTCTTTTTTTAAGACTGAATTACGTTATCTTAATAAATGTTGTTTAACTTTATAATGTATTTTGAATTCTATATATATAATAGTGATACACACTCTGAACTTTAATAAAATAATAGTTAGAAACATAAATCTAAAATAAAATTTGGAAATACCCTCTTTCAAAATGGTGTCTCATGTACTACCACGTCAGTTAAATTGTGATAAATAGGGCATGTCAGTCGCAGAGGGTTAAGCATCATAATGGATTGCATAAACAGTGCACAAGTCGTGTTTACTCAACTTGGCATAAACTGGACTGACTACTTGAAAATTACCTTGATTTAGTTATATCTTTACGCAACTTCATATCTATTTTTCAGTTTTATTATAAGTAGAACTTTCTCTGTGACTCCTGGTTCTGTAAACAAAAGTATTTTCAATTATTGACTATTGAGTTGTACTTCAATGTACCTCAATCATGATGAATTGTAATTTTCATTCCTTATTTTCATTTTACCTTAGAATTAGGAGGGTTTCAAACAGGAAGTTTACATATGCAAATCAAAAAAGAAATTTATAAATTGCTTCATAAATTCTAAGGCAACAAACGAAAATAGGTAGACAACCAAATGTAGAACCACCCTTTTTAAAAGTTGGTTTAAAATTTAACTATAAAACATAAAATAGTGATGGTGGTTGGTTTAAAATTATCCATGTGCTGATGGAGTAAGAATACGGACTGTCATCCTTCCTATTCATTCCGTGGGTGTCGTAAGAGAGCCGACTACGCCAAAAGCACTGCAAAGAGACAGAAAACTTGAAACAAATCCAATGCCAACCCGACTGGCCAGCATTTAGTCAATTTAGTATAGTAGGCAAAAAACTCTTTTCTAAGGAGAGGTGTTTGTCCGGCAGTAGACTATTAACGGCTGTTCATGTGATGTGATAAAACAGCTATACCTTTAAAACCAATATTATACTCATCTGAAATACAAGTTATTTTGTCATTATTATGTAGATCCTGAACTGATATTGAGAATATTGGTCCTATGCACAACTGCAAGCTAAATTTGGCTTTAATTTAAATTGGTTTTGTTTTTTATGGAAGAGTAAGCAACTTGACAAAATCAATTCTAGTTAATCTGATATAGCACTCACCTTGGTACAACAAAAGCATATTCATTCAGTCTAGAAACATCATTTTGGTCAATTCCTAGACTGCGGCAATCAGCTTTACACCAACGGTTTCAATTAGGCTGTCATCTCATCATGTTCTGAAATAGTTTACAACACTAAACCTTTTTTTGCTACAACTGAGATGTTTTCTTAAAATTTTAGCTTTAACTTTTAAGTTTCTTAAACATTGTCTCTCGCTTATTTCCTAAATAATTACCCAATAAATAAATTAAAGATTTATTCATTTTTTTGCCATAAACATATTTTTTATAATGTTAGGGTGTGTGTGTCAAATTTAAACCCTCTCTACCCTCAATGCCCAGTTTTGAAGGGTGGGGAGAGACAGAAGGGATTTATTTGTTAGTAAAAACGTTTTATAAAGTGGTTAAACATAATATATTCACTTCATAGCAGTTTTGTATGTTTAATACATAGTATGCTTTAAATTTTAACATAATACAAATTATGTTCATTGATCTCCCTCCCACTAAAGTGAGACCTGACATTTGGATAGTCTTTAAGTGACCCTACTACATTCATAACTTATTTTATGCTATTTAATTGACGGAACACATAAACCCGACTCCATGAAAATTGTATTAGTACTCAAAAGCTGTAACTGTTTTAATAAAAACAAATAATTTCTACCTATTTAATTGTATAGATATGTAACTTTTTATTATTCTTAAGTGCTTGTTTGTAATAATTTATTCTTCTGTATTCTCTCTCAATTTTGCAATGCCTGGAAAAGGCTACTCGTTGAGACAAATTACTATTATAGGACCATTAATGTAAACTTGGTTGGCAAATAAAGATTTGATTTGAACTAACCTTCTCAAAGCAGCTTTTCAAGAGCTGCCAGTCTTGTATGAATCAATACTCAAAGCACTGTCTGGCAAGTGTTGGCACTGTTGTGGCCCCTAAAATGAATATAAAAATTGTTTAATTTGAGATCATATTAACTTTAAACAACCCGTTTAACATTTTAAATGTTCATCAACAACATCTCTATTAAATGTTCTTCAAGTTACTTTTATTTCCTAAAACGAAGGACCTAAGTAACTGAATACAATGAATAAAAATAGCCCTTTTCATTTTGTGTATGTATGGGAGTGTAATATATAATCATCTAATGTGTATTTAGTACATATCTTTGAATAATTAAGTATTTCAACAAGGTACCCAGTCTGTCTGTAACCATATTCCCATACATAGACATAATATGATAATCCTAGATCATGGAACGCAAGTCTGAAAGTTACTGTCAATAAAATGTGCACTTGTACACAACCAAAAAAATTTGCAAAAAGGGGTACTTACAACAAGCGGTAGTTAAAATGAAACGTGCCATGCTTTCGTGAAAAGTAATGGTAGTAGTAATAGTAGTACAATATTTCATGAGAATTAGATCGCTTGCCCTCCTGAAATAACATTACAACTGTTATTACATTTTCACCAGTTCCGCCATTTTTTTATTTTGAACTACAAATATAAAACAACGATGTAGGTACCTATTTTAAAAGTTGAAAATATTATAATTTATTGTGAATTTATTTTAAATAATATACTTCTATTAAATGTTATGTGCAAATCGCAAGACATGATTTACACTTACTTTACTAAACTGTTTGAAGTTATAAACGTATATCCAAAAAAAAACTGTTGTCTGGCTTATGATATAAATACAATAAGAAGAAACGACAAATACACTAGCTGATGTAAGATAAAAAACAAACATCAAAAAATTTAGTTTTTAGGGCAACCTTCAATGATGCTAAAGTCTGATCATTATAATCAAATGATTTAATAGGAAATAGATATCTACAGAAAAACTTAGGTACCACTGGTACCTAAGTTTTTCTGTAGATATCAGAAGGTAAGTTACCAGAATTCATCTTACCAGATATCAGGAATAACAAACTACTTGAGATTCGACGGATAATAATATTACTGCATCCTGTGTCTACAACACAACAGAATTACGTTCAATATTAAACTTCAATACTCAACTCAGTTAACTGCACAGATAACTATAATTTTTTTTTTTTTTGTTGTATTTTTATGGCTTGGTAACAAGACCTTTAAGCCAATAACTATACAATATCCTAGGCAGCAATGCTGCCAACAGTTAAATGAACTCTCCACCAGATTAAACTACTAACGAAAAACTACCTTAACCTGATAGGCACTAAATTTTCTACTAAACATTTTGTTTAGTAATTACGAAAGACAAATACAACTATATTAATTAATAACTAGTTTTCTTAATTAATTTTGTTTACTTTACTCATACTAATCGTTTTTGTCAGCACCATCATCGTCGGTTCCAGATTAATACGATTGTTTGGTACTGATTTGTTTTATGTTTTACAATTTGTATTTCATATTTGCTGCAGCATTCTCCTTCCAACATCAAACCATAGCGTATTCTTAACATAGCAGATAAAATATTTAACTTCATTCTATTCCTCTGCTTAATACCTATAGTCTCTCAACTCAACATTGGCATTTAAAAGAGGCAGTATTAAAAGAGTAATACCAAAGGTCGCTAATTCGTTAAATGTCGAAGTCCCTTGGCATTTTTGAAAAGCAATACCTCTTGTTCAGTTCCTTAACACGCTGGGAACTCGTAGACAATAACGGATCGAGTTTTATTGGTTTGCATGATATCAATCTTCATTTCCCTTCTGCTACTCAACCGAATCTTTAAAAATAGAGTTGGACCCTGATTTTATCGCTAGTCTGGCCAGACCCAATATTGTCATATCTGAATTTTCTCCTGTGCCTTCTGTTGACATCAAAAATATCATCCGGTCTGTGTGTTGTACCGCAATGGTTTTGCAAGCCGTAGGATGATAGTTACCATCCTGGATTACGTGCTCGAAACTATAGCCCACATTATTGACTACTTTTTCGACTTCCAAATCTTTTCCTCTCTTTGGCACAAAGCCTACATGATCCCATTGCCTATAAATAATACTCCTTTTCTTCCTTAGCACTTCTATGCAATCCCCATCCTTCCTGGGGATTATCCCTAAAGCAAAGTAGGAACGTGCCTAGGGGCGTTAAGTTACAAACTGTGTCAGTAAGTGTGCACATACTTACACAATATAAACAGTTTTTTAATTCTACAGAGATGTTGGAACCGATGAGACGGTTGCCTAGGCGCCCTTGATACTTAATCCGCCTCTGCTATCCTATCTAACATTCTTAAGGTTTGCGTACACAAACAGTTCTCAAAGTTCATCTTTCACCAGTATTTTCTAAGTCCTCTACAATGTTACTATTACTACTTAACCACTAAAAAAATCCACTAGGTTGGCAGCACTGCTAGTCACAGACTCCAGCGTCAAATCCATGGAGGTTAGAAAGAAGGAGAACGATCGTCGATGTGTACGTGCTAAAGCATTAGCGCGCCTGTCCCGGAAAACTTGTAGAATTTATAGTTCATTTTTCAGCCACCAGCTGCGTTGCCGTCGGTAAGTAGTATCTGTGAAGTTAGCTGTTTATGAGTACAAGTAGATGAAGTTAGTTGAATAATGTACAAATTTTCTTCGCGGCATTGGTGAGAAAATAATCGTGCTCCGTAATTTTTAAATTTTTGACAAAAACGAACATTAAAATATGGTGAAATATTGTATTGTGGGTGGATGTGCAAGTGGTTTAGCATCTGATCGGAAAAATAGACTGAAAAACAATTTGCGTCAATCATCGTTATTTAAAGTAGGTACCAAAGGTAATATCTTCATACGTTATCAATTCATAGCTGCACATTGAAATATTGAATGTGTAAAATTATTATTTGCTTAATCAAATTATCATTATTATTTAATAGTTTTTTTTAAATAAATTAATCTTTATTAAACTTTTCAAAAATTCATTAAATTAAGGTTACCATACCCTTTCCAATCGTTTATTTAACTTTTGACAGCTCTAATACTTCATCAAATAGTGATACCCTGACCCGTTACCGATTAGATTTATTTTATCGAATGATTTTATTCATGAAGAAGTTTTAATCTTTTTTTCTTTTTTCTTTTTTAAAAAAGACAACTCCCGCACTAGGAATAAATCCTGTGTCGCGGGGGACTTTACAAACATACATGAAACGGACACAAAGTACACCCAGACTCAGAACAACAATTTGTGGATCACACAAAGTGTTGTCCCATGTGGGGTTTGAACCCACAACACTCGGGGTAATAGGAAGCGGCGTGGCGACCGCTTAAACCACTGCGCCACTCATTATTTTATCGATAATTTCGTAATTTTATCGATTATTAAACGGCAACACCGGACGTTAATCCACATTTTCATACGTCGAGTTGAGTATATTCCTCCGTATTGATTTATTTGTTAATCCTCACGTTTGGTTGAGTTGAGCATATCGTTCCTCCCTTCGTTACTGTCAAAATGCCAAAAAATAAAGTACTTAAAGGACAAACAGGAGAGTTTGTCTTGCGACTTCGTGAATACTTTGAAAAGGAACGCCGTAAAAACGTTACGTAATAGATGAAATGGCAGCAGAGCATGGGCATACCGTCCTCGGAATTCCCCCATATCACTGCCAATATAATGCAATTGAAACGATTTGGGCACAAGTTAAAGAATATGCTGCGAGGAACAATACAACTCCTCCTTTCACCGCAAGAAAAATGTTGGATTTATTAAAAAATGCGTGTGTAAAAGTAACTCCTGAAAACTGGGCGAGTGTTGTAAAAAAAAACAAAAAAGGTGATAATGTCGGATTGGGATGTTGCATTTGACAATTTATCTGTCCAAGAATTGATAATCAATATTACTGAGAACTCAAGTGATGATGATTCCTGGTCATACGAAAAAGACGATTCTTTATAATTAAAAATAGTATTACAGTACCTCTTTTGGTTGTTTTATTTTTGAATCCCTAAAGTACTATGAATTTCAACATTATGTACCTGTTCATTACAAGTAGGTACCGCAGTTCATTCACATGCTTTTTATTTGAACCAACTACGTAAGTCTAAACGATTAATTTAGATTCATTAATTTGCAGCGAATACATTCGATCCCATTACTAGGTACGAGTACGATGGAACTGTTTTCATTACGCAAATTATTTATGCATTAAAACAGAGACATTTAGGGCATTTTAATGCAAAATAATAAAGGTTTTTACGTGATTTGATATAAAATATAATCACAACAATTTTATTGTATGCTTTATTAATGAAATCGATAATCGATTTATTTCAAAACCGTTTTTGATACATCTCTAAGTGGGCGGTACCCGTCCATGAAGTACAGTATTCCCTGTAGTACATTGTATCAAAATTATTACAAAACTTTATGTGTGTGATCTGTCAAAAGTTAAATAAACGATTGGATACACTATTACAAGATTTGCAAGTTAGTAAATTCTCAAAATTTATTCATTCACTTTCAGAGTAACGTATTTAGGGAAAAATGGGCAAATGCTTTATCACAACAATTGACTCCAAATCAGTTTGTGTGTGAGAAGCACTTTCGTGAAGAAGATATTAAAAAAGCTAATCGATTGATTATTCATGGAGCCGAAACTATCATTCCTCGCGAAAGGTGGACTCTTTTGAATGACAATGTCATTCCAATAAACCTTGTTATTTAGGAGTATGCAATTTTGTTTCGAAATTGTAACTAAAAAATAGGCTTATTTCATTCAAGCAACATTAATAGTATTGTAAGATGCATATTGGCTACACTTTTTCTGTAAGCTACAGTGTCTATAGCATGATATTTTTAATTGAAAGACTTCAAGTTAAGTTTTTAACTTTAAGTTTTATTATAATCCAATATATTTTAGATTTTTCTGATATGTTGTTGATTCTGTTGATGATTGTACACTTTAGTCATAATTGTCAATTTTGTGTATAATTTTATGTTCTTGGTAACATATAAGTTATATGTATGCATACTGATATGTACTATACATGAAATAAATGATAAATTAATTGTTACTGTCGTGTAAATTTGATTATTTACCTTCACAACTCTATATAATGTCTGAATGACTTCAAATAAAATCATTGAATTTAGTTTAAATACGTTTTGATTATGAATTCTACAAAATTAGAATGAGTTATTAATGCATATAAGAACTTAGAAATAATCGAATATTTTTCATTGAAATTTAACTTCAAATTCAATTAGAATTAATTTTGTTGTATTATTTACTAATGTTCAGAACGGGTGTGCTCAACGTTCCGAGTAAATTAATAAAAGCAAAATTACAGAGCTCCCAGAATCTCAGTAACTTACAGGTTTGACTTGCTTTAATGCAGCTAAACTAAATAATAATAAAATGCACCGTTACGATTTGTCTTGGACATATGAGTGTATATTATTCAGATTGAAAAGCAGTAATGCTTACAATTTTATTTGTGAGCGAGATCTACCTCTCCCTCACCAAGATACACTCAATAAATATATTCAAAAGATAAGTGCGTCGGCTTTTGGATTTCAAACCGCTCTTTTTGATTGCTTAAGAACAAAAGCATCGAGTATGAACGTGGAAGATCGCCGTGGAATTCTACTTGTTGACGAAATGCAGCTTGCATCAGCAATTTCGTTTGATAGGCAGAAAATGGAATTCACTGGATTGTAGATTTAGGACGACACAGTCCAAATCACCAAATAAATGTTGCTGGAGACCATGCATTGGTGTTTATGTACGTTCCATTCCGTGGTCGATGGGTGCAAGCTTTGGCCAGTTTCATTTCCAAGAATGCTACTAGCAGTTCAATTTTACATCAACTGATTTTGGAATGTATCATTCTTATGGAAAACGCTAATTTTCATGTGGATGCTGTAACAAGTGATGGAGCACAAACTAACCGAGGAGCCTGGAATATTTTAGGAATTTCTGAAGATTTCGAATTTTGTGAACATCCGTGTAACCCACTATTTATGTTTTCAGACTTCTGCCATCTCATAAAAAATGTTCGGAATAGTGTTATTCAGCATTCAGGTAAAATTAATAGTTATCTATTTAAAAGCAATAATACGATCATAAGAAACTAACATTTCTTTTGAAACTGAATAGCACTTAATACTTATACAATATTTTAGACTCACTACGGAATAGTAAAAAAACGTCACTGGGAAGATGTATTGAATATTAGCTAGCCATACACGCACAGACCTGCCCGATTAAAGAAAGAAAGAAGCTTTCCCATTGCTTCTACACTAGTTTAAAAACAAATTACTTAATTACAATTAACAAAAATGTACCTACAAAAGTTTATATTTACAGGTTATATTCACTAAATTACATTTGACTACGTAAATAGTTCAGGTTTAAAATACTGCATATCTCCTAAATTATTAAAAAATAACAAAAATGTACCTACAAAAGTTTATAACAATCGAATCACTATCTGTGTTTATATAACTGCTAAATTCATATCATTTCCTTTTCCGACACCCTTTTCCGACACTAGCGCCTATTTACAGGTGGACACTTTTTCAACCGATCCCCCATATTAGATGGTTCTCCTTACCTCTACCCTCCATAACTCGAAGTATTATACCTACATGAGTTTGATCACAGAAATGGAGTTTAGTGAAAATAAAGAACTTGGGACAAGTATTATGGAGCTTTATAAGTCTTTGCCTTGTTTGTGGAAAATCAAAGATAAGCAATTGTACCTTAATAAAGATTTAAAGGCACAAGCATACGAAAAATTGGTCGAAAAATGCAACGCAATCAATCCCGCTGCAGATACAAAGTGCATTAAAACTAAAATTGAATCATTGAAAAATGGATATTTTATTTATATATATATTTCTTGTTATTTGTGGTGGATTGTCATATTGTTTTACATTAAAATGTCTATTTTACGATAAAATTAACTGTTACGTGCATGTTTTTTGTTTAATATGTTGTAATTTAGGTGGCCGACTACTGGGTTTCTATTTTTTTATGTAGATCCAGTGCTCAGACATAAGTGGCCGTCTACTGGTTTTTTCGTGATTCTCTCACTTGTACTTAAAATTAACGGAGCGAATAATCCCAATTTTGATCATTACTTTGGACTTAATTTTTCTAAGACGAAAAGTATATTTTACCAGTAGTCAGCCGCATACAAATGTGATGCATGTCAGTGGCCGACCATTGGGTCTACAAATCCAGTAGTCAGCCGTCAGTCCTGTTGCACTAAATAGCACCTTGAAGCCTTTTTAATTAGAGTTTATTATATTGCAGGGATATTTTATAATGAATATCACTTGTTTTGGAGTTCCATCATGTCAAAGAGAACAATCCATCAATACAAAGAAGAGCAATTATCACAAGCTATGGCGGCGATGAGGAATGGGATGAAAATTAGGGAAGCCAGTAGAGTGTTTAGCGTTCCGCGGGGGACACTACAAGATCGGCTACATTTAAGGGTACCAGATTTACCTCGTAAAATGGGACCAGATTCAGTGCTGACAAAAACAGAAGAAACTGTCTTGACATACTGGTGTATAGCTTTAGCAAAATGTGGCTTCCCTTTAAAATGTGATGATCTCCTTAATACCGTTCATAATATTATTTCTGAAGATAATAGGCCAAACCCATTTGTAAATAATAGGCCGGGGAAAAAATGGTATCAATCATTTCTGAGACGAAATCCCGAGTTAAGTGAGAGGACACCCGAAAATATATCTAATGGTCGAGCAGCTGTAACCGAAGAAGGTATTCCCAAGTGGTTTGCTGAACTTGTAAAGCATTTAGAAGACATAAATGCGAGTAATATTTTGACCGACCCTGACCGAATATTTAACGGTGATGAAACAAGTTTTCATATATGCCCCAAGACTGGAAAAGTCATTGCCCCAAGAGGATACAAAAATGTCTACAAAATTGTAAAAGGCAAAGAAAAAGAGGCTGTTACTGTCCTCGTATTTATATATATATGTTATATATGTCCTCGGCTTCTGGGAAAGTTTTGCCTCCTTGTGTAGTCTTTCCTTGTGTAGTCTTTCCATATGTAAGACCACCAAAGGAAGTCATAAACAGTATGCCTGAAGGATGGTTATTGGGAAAGTCAGAAACAGGTTGGATGAAATCAGACATATTTTACGATTATTTACGATTATATTGTTAAAGGTCTGAACAAGTGGGTAGAAGAAGAAAATATACAAAAACCTGTTCTCGTTTTTGTCGATGGCCATTAGAGCCACTTAACAATGCGTCTCAGCGAATATTGTTACGAAAACGGTATTATCCTCTATGCACTTCCACCAAATGCGACACATTTGATTCAGCCTGCTGATGTAAGTGTATTTAAACCTTTGAAGGTAGAATGGAAAAATACAGTGCGCGAATGGGCAACTCAGCCTGAAAATATCAACAGCGTCTTGACGAAGGCAACTTTTTGTCCATTACTTAAAAAGGTCTTAGGTGAAAGAAAATTTATCTGTCACAATCAGCAACGGTTTTCGCAAATGTGGATTATATCCATGTAATCCAAACGCTTTGGATTATTCAAAATGTGTTCAGAGTAATCTTGAGAAACATCTTAACGCTACCAAGAATTTGAAATCACCAGGCATCAAAATTAAGAACAGGTATTTGAATACCGCCATCAGTGTATTAATCAGCTAAGTAACGAGCTAGAAAGTGCTGGAGTAGACACAACAACTGTTATTAATGTTTTGAATGCAGCAAAAAATATGACCGGAACTGAAAGTTTGAATTCACCTGAAAACTCAACTAGAGGTAGTGACGCTTTCAAAATTGTTAAGTGGACGCATTAGAAATTTTGGCATCAGTGATCTAAATTTTTGTCAGTAATTACGAAACGAATGAAAATATAAGTTGGTGAACTGAATAGTTCATGATGTTAAATATACGATTCAGACAATACACGATTAGGTAACTTTTGTAACACATCATACATATCAAACATAAATCTTTTTAAAAAGAGATTTACATTTTATGAGCAAACGGGACCGATTTAAGCCTCTTAACTTTCTCTGTAGACGAGTCTATACATACTCTTTAAAATTGTAGAATTAATTTCTCAAATTATCATTTCTAACTAATTAAAATATGTAGCAAGTATGACCACGTGTCTGCTTTACGTTCCCAGCTGCAATGGCTCCCAATTCGTCAGCGCCGCCCTTTACGAGCACTGACTTCTCTCTTTTCTTTCCTCAACTCTCCATCGTTACCTGAATACCTCGTACCCCACATCCGTTTCCTATGCTCCAATCACGATCGAAATCTTCGATCAACCAACAATATGCTTCTTCTATGCCCCTCATACCTCCAACTTCATCAACTCCTCCTTCTACGTCCAGTCAGTTCTTCTCTGGAATGCCCTCCCTGGCGAAATCAGGATGTCAACAAATCGGCTTGCATTCAAGAGAAAAGTGCGCGATCGTCTTCGGGGTGAATTGGCGGAACAGTTACAGCGCTAGTACCCAACTGAGTATTTATATATTTTATTAAATTTATGTAGGGTTATGTATGTGTATTTTATATTGTGTATGTTTTTGGACCTAAAATATGTTAAATTTCAAATTTTATTTTGCACCTACCGCATCATATTTCTACATCACCTGAAGGTTGACTGGGAGAGAATTCCTAATGGCATTAAGTCCGCCTTTGTACAATATGTGCATTAAGATTAAAATAAATAAAATAACAAAAAGCATTTTGTCGTTTACGTCCTTTAGTTATAAGCTAACGTGCGTATGCAATCCTCGCCCCGCTGAGACGCTCTGTCACACTTGACACTGTCACATTGCCCATTGCGTGAATTTATTTAGCGGTTTTATTAGAATATAAATACTTTTAAAAAAAAAGTTGAACCGACTTCAAACAACACCGACAAAGAGCACTAAAAATTAAAAAATAATTACAAATCTAAGTAAAAAACTATAATAAGTACCCTCAATGTAACAGGTAACATTATAATACCAATAGTCCCTTCTAGTCTGTTTGAAGTCGGTGCCAAGCTATATATTAGTCGAAATATGTTATCTCTGAAGTACTAAGCCCTAATTTTTTTTTCAGATAAGCAGACAGTGTTCGCGAGTGGTAACGTTTCTATAGAAATGACAGTTGAACGCCCTACTGAGGCACCAGTAAGTACTCGGTTTATATGTATAAAAACACAATAGATAAGTATATAGGAGATTAGGCGGTTTAAAACCATAATCAACGGTTTAAAACCGCAAATAAACCGTTTTAAACGGTTGAATACCCTACTGCGCCATAAAAGAATATGTTAAAATTTTGAACAAAATAGTTGTTAATTTAAGCGTATTATTTTATAAACATTAAGTATTATTTATAAAATCATAACTTTTTAGAATAGGTCCGTTCCACGACTTATGAAAAAATTGTTCTTAGTAAGAATATGCAGAAAACCTCTTCGAATTCTGAACAACGAATAGAAAAATCAAAGTGAGCAAGATCTGCGAATGCGATACGCGAGTGTAATATAACCAAAGTGGCAACGTCGCGTATGGACTCAAACCTTGCATTGCAGAGTCGGTTAGTTCAGAGATACAATCAAAGTGTCAACGTAGCACGCACGCGTGTATGCAAGCGCAACGTTGCCACTTTGGTTGCATCTCGCACGTAGCGTTGTTACAGAATTTGCATTGAAGAGTCGGTATTCACATAACGTAACATAGTAATCAAAATCACCTGTAGTGGACTTGTTTGTTTTAGTGACGTTGAGATCACTCTTCGTGTTTTTTTATACTGCCGCGGACTGTTTTTTCTTAAACTTAAGGATAGAGGCGGCGATACGCCAGCGTAATAGGATCAAAGAGGCAACGTCGCGTATACGCGCGCGACGTTGCAATTTTGACTGTACGTCGCTCGCTCGCGTATCGTACTCACAGATATTGCAGAGTCGGTTAGTTCAGATAGCGCAACTACCAGTTGTGGACGTGTTTGTTTTGTTTAAGTGAAGTGGAGATTACTCTTCGTCTTTTTTTTTATTATGCCGCGTCCTACGAGTGCCGTGTGGGAACATTTTTTGTCACTAAATGATAGTGACGGTAAAAAACATGTTGTTTGTTGCTTTTGTTCTACACAATATAAATATGCAATGGCAAATAAACTAAGACTACATATTTTAAGTTGCAAAAAATGCCCTAAAGAGGTGAAAATGAAGTTCAAGCCAGAAGATAACGCATCAACATCACAATCACCTCAAAGGTTGACTGTTTCCACATCACCGGCAGCAGCAACCGTATCACTCTCTTTAAGCGCACAACAGGCTAACAGCCCACAAAGTTGTCACGAAAATACGAGTGTGTCTTCGTCCGTTCATCCTACTTCTCCGGATCACGATGATATAAATGTTGCTTTAGCTAGGGCAATATATGCTAGTGGTGTGCCATTGTCTCTGCTTGAATCAGAACACTGGAAACATGTATTTCACCTATTCGACCCGACATATGAAATGCCGACGAGACACGCCTTGAGCAATACTTTTAGATGCCGAATACTCAAGAATAAAAGAAGATATTACTGTTAAAATTAATAATTTTTTGGCTCTTGCTCTCATTGTTGACGGCTGGACAAAAATTAATGGTAAAGGTGTGATAAATTTTATTGTAACAACCCCAGAACCAATATTTTATCATGCAATATACCCAGAAACTAATAGAGAAACGGGTGAATTTATTGGCGGTTAAATTATAAGTATCATCAATGAAATCGGCCCTGCCAAATTTATATTGGTTGTTACTGACAACGCCAGAAATATGAAAGCAGCGTGGAGAATTATCAAGAGTGAATTCCCTCATATTTTCTGCGTTGGCTGTGTAAGTCACACTCTAAATTTAATATATAAAGATGTTATTAATGAAATTGATGTTTTCAAAACAACATTGGATAAAATTATTCAGGTTATTAAATATATCAAGCAGACGCACGTCGTATTGGCAGCGTTCGAAAACTACCAGACAGAAAAATATGGAAATAAAGATTGCACTTGCACCTTAAAACTGTTTTGTAGGACCCGATGGAGTGGAGCCTATATAACCAGTGAATCGTATTTAAAAAATAGGGAAGCATTGGAACTTTTGGCTATATCGCATGAAGTCACAATCACACAAGAAATCAAAACTATTATTTTGAATACCGATATATGGGTAAAGCTAGACGAGATTGTAAATTTTACAGCCACTTGCGACGGCCATTCTTTCAACAGAGAGAGACACATCTGTACTTTCTGATGTTTATTACACTTTTGAAAATTTAAAAAAGGGCCTGTCACAGGTATTGGATGAGTCTGTGTTTTTAGATGCCGAAGACAAAAATCTACTACTAGGTCATGTTAGCAGTCGAAAAGATTTTTGCATGCAATCTATACATTTTGCTGCCTATCTGTTGGATCCGAGACATTGCGGCAACGGGTTGAGTGATGAAGACATTTCAAAGGCAACTGAATTCATTCAGGAATACTGTGTGACTAGCGGCTTAGATGTAACAAATGTTCTGACGAACATGGCAGAGTTTAAAACAAAAACGAATTTTTTTCAAGAATCAAAGCCTATTTGGTCTCCAGCGAAGAAGCTACAACCCAGAATATGGTGGCAAACATTTACCTTAAATCAAAGTGTTGGTGCTATAGCTATAAAAATTTTAAGTGTACCGCCATCATCTGCGGCTTCGGAAAGAAACTGGAGTATGTTTGCTCACACACACACAAAATTAAGAAACCGCTTGAAACAATCGAGAGTTCTCAAACTAATAAGTATCAGGTCGAATCTTAATTTATTGAAAAAGAAAGATGAGAAGATTTTATATAATGATTCTGAAGATGAGGATAGTGAAGATGGCGAGATTGAACATGTGACTACAAGTAACACTGATCCCCTTGTTTAAATACAAAAATAATAAGAACGAAGCAATATCTTGTTACATGATCTTAAGGAAATTTTTGAACGTTGATTTTATTGTGAAGTTTTGAATTAATATTATTGAAATAATTCTATTTAACTGTTGATTATTATTGATTTTATCTTCTTAGTATATTTCGAATATTATTTTCATTATAGTTAATTATTCTATATCACAAAATTGCCACTTTTCAAAATGATTGTGATTTCATTGTGACAGTAGTTTCTAGTACCAAATTTATATTTATATATATACTAAATTATTATATATTAGAACAAAAGAAACAATTATCAGTCACTTTATTATTTAACTGATTAAACACTAGTAACTCTTAAAATATGATTTTATTACTCGATCGATTTGTTATGATACACCTAAAAAAAATCTGATAAACCTGAAAAAATACGTTTTGGTTCTTCAGGGTATGGGAAACTTGATGACATAATGAATAATGGGATCATATTAATAAAACATAGTTTTCAACCAAAAATTTTGGTTTAAAATGTTTTAAGCGAAAAAAATGGTTTTAAACCGAGTAGTTGAATTGGTTTTAAACCGGCTTTACATCTATAGGCCGGAGAAATGTTTTAGGCGGCACTAGACTCACCACTATTAGAATAAAACTTTTGCGTGTTCGTATACGTGTATATTACTACACTTATTACTTAGTACACAACAATACATTTCCACTTAGTTATTAGCGCGTGCGGGCACGTCCTTCCTACCTACCTACGAACCTATGCGGAACTGAACCATCACAGCATAATGAAAATAAATTAAGTATTTCAAATTAATATTTTTTTTCAGATTAAGAAAGAAACACAAAATGTCAACCATTTTTTAAAGAAATTTTAAACATTTCTCAGACCAAGTCTTCGTTTGATTGCACTTCTCCAGGAAAAACTCTCGAAGTTACATCTGAGAGAAAAGTAATGTTAATACCTAAGTAAGTAACTTAGGTATTCACATTTCTCCTCACCACACATAGACCCCCGCGCCATCACATTCCATGCACGAAATTGATACTTATTTTTTATATTTGTTTCAGATTCAGCGGGAGGTACAAGATATAGGCCATAGAATAATAGATGTGAACCATTTTGTAACAGAACTTGTAAAATTCTCCGAACACAAGTCTTTGTTTAATTGTGGATTAGCCACATTAAAATTAGAGTCTGAACATCGCGTAGGCTTGCAATCTGAATTTACATATGTTTGTTCATTGTGTGGTTACAAAAATAAAATAAAATCGTCATTGGCTGATGTAAACAAAGACGCCGTTGCTGGAGTTATGGCTGCTGGTTGTGGTCAAGCACAGCTCAGTCAATTTTTGTCTGGAGTAGGTTTACCCAATATATCTGATTTCACATACAATAAAATGTATAATGATATCTGTGATGACCGGGAAGAGACTGCATGGGATGAGATGAAACAGGCTGGCGAAAGAGAAAAAGAAGCTGCAATAAAGGAAGGGAGAGTCAATAAAGACGGTATACCGCAGGTAGATGTCATTGTAAATGGCTGCTGGTGTAAGCGATTTTACTGGACTAATTATGCGGCATTA
Organism: Arctia plantaginis; assembly: GCA_902825455.1. Taxonomy (NCBI): domain Eukaryota; kingdom Metazoa; phylum Arthropoda; class Insecta; order Lepidoptera; family Erebidae; genus Arctia; species Arctia plantaginis. The sequence continues at coordinate 5,001,294 of CADEBD010000289.1, read as the reverse complement.
TCAGGGGCTGCAGCCATAATTGGTAGACGATTCGGCCATTTCATATATGTGCGTCAAAAATAAATATTGTTGCATTTGCGTTCGAGCTGAGACAAAAAAAGAAACGCCAAATGAGCAAACTTGTTACAAAAATTTCAATGGTGCGTCTACTGCTATGGAGTCAACAATAATAACCGAAGGATTCAAACAATCTATTGACATGCATGGATTGATTTATTCAAGATTCATCGCCGATGGCGATAGTAGTACATATTCAAAAATAATAAATACTCGCCCATATCCAGGCATTACAGTCGCAAAAATTTACTGTCGCAATCATTTGCTGAGGAACTACTGTAATAAACTGCAACAACTGGCCTCCAATACGCAATATATTGCAGCAGACAGGAAAAAATTAACACAAGAAAAGATATTGCAAACAAGAAAATATATTTGTGATGCTACAAAGCTTCATAAAGAAACAAAAAATGAAGATGGTTTATACAAAGACATCAATACGTCTGTTTTCCATGCTTTTGATATTCATGAAATTTGTAACCGCCAATTATGCAACCATATGGGTCTAGCTGATGCCACAAACCCATTTTTAGGCAGTCTTCTTTGGCAAAAAATTAAAACAGTTGTTGCACAATTAAAACAGTTGTTGTAATTGAAGACGTAGACAGCAATGTTGTGGAAAGATTTAATGGAGTTATAGAAAAAACTGGTCAGGGGTAAACGTGTTAATTATGCTCAAAGATGTTCTTATCAGGCAAGATGCGCAGGAGCTCTGATTTCATTTAAAATTGAACAATTAGAAAATGCAACTATTTCGCAAAAAAACCATAACAAGGAAAATACTGATTCAACTTGCTATGAACAATCAGATGCTAACATTGAATATGAGGCTGATAATTATATTGAAAATTTCAGCCACGTTGTTCCATTTTCAGAATTTTAATTTATTTTGTTCTTAGTTTTTTTAATGACTTCTTATTACGATAGTAAATATTGTATACATAATATGTGTTTTATCACACACACACACACACACACACAATAATTTAATACTTACTATGAAGGTTCCACCCCTTTTTTTCCTGTGCGGAAATCCCCTCGGATACAAACCGCCGGTCAGTTTTGTGCAGTTTTTGTCGGATTCGAACCGACTAAAACTGCACGCCGTCTCGGGTACCCGTAGCCGGGGAACCAGGTGTACCCTAGGAAGGAATCCCTGGAACCCCGACGGACCCCGGGCCATCCACGACTTTTATTGAGCCCCTCGCGTGTGAAAACGAACCCGGCCGGCTTCTGCTAGGATGGCAGGTGGCCTCACCTGTCACCCCCAGGCCTGCGCTTATGGAGGACGGAGGTCGTTCTGCGACCTAAGTTAAAAGGAGAAGAAAAGTACGACATGTACCATAAGCAGAATAAGATGCAATCATTGTGAAGAGGAAATGACTAGCGATACCGAAATCAACGATTTGAAAAATATTGCCCTGCGTGGTACCATTTAAAATGCACCGAATACGCTGGAGATACGTATGAATATATATATAATAAGAATTTTCTATGCCCAATATGTAGAAATAAGTGAGAGGCTGACTATAGGGTAAGCCATGGCTGACTTGTGGAGAAATGAGGCTGAGCACTGGGGAAAAGTGCCATAATTTGTTTATTGTTTATTTTTTCTATAATTTTATCATAAATATATTATTTTGTTGATTTCTTTAGTAAATTTAATAAGCAACCTTTTAAGGAAATATTATTGTTTTTATTCATAGTGTTTAATATTTAAATTACTAATTAATCAAATTTTATTACTCACTAAAAGGCTGACTACTGGGTATTTTACCCTATTAAGAACATATCTCTAACACGTACATATCTCTTAATCTGTGCTTTCGAAATTTCGGTGTGTTCGTGTGCTTTTGTTTAATCTCTATCTAGTGACTTAGGCGGATAACTGGACTTATTGTTTAATATCTTCTTTAATTGACCACTGGCATCCTTGAACTGGATTTGGATCTTATACGTTTTATTTGACTTGGCTTTTTCTACTGGACTCTGTTTTGTAACTTAATCACTGGGTGGCGTTTTATCTCCTTTCTCTTCGCTGTTTTTATAAACTCCATCTCTAATCAATTAAGTTCGTTCTACCACCTTTATGCAGATGACTTACAAATATATACACTTAATTTGTTATCGGAGGCATTCAACAAAATCAATGGTGACGTATTGCGCATTGGCGAATGGAGTCATAATTACGGACTCAAAGTTAATCCTGGAAAGACGCAGGTATGTGTAATTGGTAGCCCTGGGTTAGTCTCAAGAATTAACTGGACACAATTGCCCTTAATTCAATTCGATGGCAGTATACTTGAGATCAGGGCCTCAATTCTGCTATTTTATGTTCACGCCAAGCCAGTGTCATACCACTGACACGCTATTGAGATGCCATCGAGTGGCCATTGGCATCAGTATAAATATCGGTAGTTGAAAACACACGGTAATTTTATAGGCGTTTTGGAAACGAAACATTTTAATTTGGCATCATCTATAGTACCAATAAAAATGATTAAATCAATTGTAATGTTGTCTAAAAAAAAGTTTCAGTTTTAAAATTCATTTTTACTCGATCGACTTGGAAAGTAGTAATGGACTGATCATTCATTCATTATCTTATATGAATGAAACACGTCCGTGGGCGTTTCGGCGGCCGCTGCGCACCGATGACGCTAATAGCAGCTGATAAAAGTATACCTATAGGCGCGAGCTAGCGAGTACTTACGTAGATAGACTCCGATTTGTCCTTCATACCTTTACACGGGCTTAGGACCGTCGGAAATAACTATTTCATTTAAACTTCTTTTCGATTATTAACCACGATTGTTCTTTTCACAACAAATCAATTTATCAACGGACTGTAGGTATAAATATTTCAGGCGTATTTAAAAAATCGGAGCTATCTACAGAATAATTAACTTACATACCTATTTACACTTCTCTGTATCGAAGGAACTGCTCAAAATGGAGTCCGCCGCATTCAATACACAAACGTCCACGTTTAATGCAATTGTTTTTTAATTTTCTTAATGTGTCTCTATCACTTTTCACTTTATCAAAAGCGTCCACTATCGCAATGCGTAAATTATCACGGCTTTCATATTCCCGTGTATAAACAAGTCTTTTTATTTCCGACCATAAGAAAAAATCCAGGGGCGTTAAGTCCGGGCTTCTAGGTGGCCAAGGCACTGGCCCTCCTCGACCTATCCACCGATCACTAAACTCATTGTCCAGGTATGCACGCACTACACTCCGGCGAATAATAATTTAAACGTCCTTGACCTTGCGCGTGAGTAGGCGCACGAAATTGTCCGTGGTCGAGAAGACGTTGGGTTGCAGCCAAGATGGTAGGTGTGGAAGGAATTTGAGGGCTTTCAATTCCACGTAGCCGTAATGCATTTAAATGCTCCGGCTGGGAATACAAACGCCGAGCCTCTTCCAAGTTGTAGTTGGCGGTAGCGTACAGCTGTACCATTGCCAAGAAGAATTCCACGTTTGAAAATTCGTACTGTCGACTCATTTTAGCGCTAATCAATGTAGCGTGCCGTCACGATGTTACGGTATTACTGACCGAAGCGAAGAACGCCTGACGATTACAGGTGAGTCCTGCGCATGCGCCTACGGGGCAGACGTCATTGGTTGGACGACTCCGGCGCAACTCGGTAGCTTTGGCGAATACGATTTTATGTGACTCGATATTAAAACGCATAGTATTTCTATTCGTAGTATTTACCTACGTGTGATTGAATATCGACTTATAAAAAATATATATATTTTATCAAATTAACGTTATATATAGCTTCTGTTACTGATAAATAATTCAAAATTTTCTTTTCCAAAACGCTTTCAAAATCACCGTGTATATTACGTTTTTTGAGGAAATGATTTATTTATTTTTTATAACAAATTATTAAAAAAATAAATAAATTAATAAAAAATTAAAATTATAAAAAAACGAAATAAATTATTAAAATAAAAAAACAAAAAAAAACATTAAAATAAATCAATCATTTCCTTATAATTTGAAAATATATTACGTTTTCTAAGGAAATGATTTTTTTATATTTTATTTTTATTTATTTTAATAAATTCTTTTTATTTAATTTTTTTTTTCTTTTTTTTTATAATCTTATTTTTTTAATTATTTATTTATTTCTTTTAATAATTTATTATAATAAAAATAAATAAATCATTTCCTCAAAAAACGTAATATATTTCCAACTACCGATATTTATACCGATGCCAATGGCCACTCGAGTCAGTGGTCTGACAGTGGCTTGGCGTAAACATAAAATAGCAGAATTGAGGCCCAGTACTGTTGTCAAAAATTTAGGTATCTATATAGATAATACTTTATTTCGGGGTCCACATATACAAGAAGTCAGTCGTAAGTTATTTGCTTCTGTCGGGTCCCTGCGAAGCCTGCGAAACTTTCTTAAAACTGCCACTAGGGCTGCACTTGCACAAGCGCTTCTCCTCTCAATTCTCGACTATGCCGATAACAGCTATCTGAATCTCACTGAAGCACAACTTCATAAGCTTGAGCGACTTCAAAATCTCTGCATACGATTTGTATTTGGGTTAAGAAAATATGACCTTACCTCGCAGAACGGTTCAAGTTCCTTAATAACACACATGATAAATGTCTGAGGTCATCCGAGGATTTGGGGCTGGAGATGCCTCTGCATTCCACAAAATTCTACGACCAATCTTTTACTGTTGAAGCTGCACGTTTGTGGAATTCATTGCCGATAAACATCAGGCAAGCGCAAACGATAAACAGCTTTAAGATAATGGTTCAGGAATTTTATAAACCTTGATTAAGTCAATTACGCGTCAAGGCACGATAAGAACGTTCCTTTTCTTTTTTCGTCTCTTTTATGTGATATACTTAACTAGCTATTTATATATATATGTATATATATAAGTATATGTATATGTATGTATATTGTATATGTGTTTATGTGTAAATATTTATTTAATTTTACCATTGCACCTTCAACTACTACTGTCTCTCCAAAACATTTTAATCCATCCTAAGGTTGCCTGGAAGAGATTGCTCTTAGCAATAAGGCCGCCCTTTGTACATTACATGTCTAAAATTTTTATGTACCATAATACCTGCAAAATGTGTGCAAATAAAGAGTTATCTATCTATCTATCACTACATAATGTCATCAAAAACCAGTGGGAAGTGTTATTTTGATTCAACAAGTACATAACACTCACAGACTATTTTGCATGCTCACGAATGATCATTTGCTTAATTTATGGATGTCATTGCTAGTGCCGACAAATCCCAGTCTGCTTGGACTTACTAAGAACTAGCTTAAGACAAAACGTTTGCGAAATACATTTTGATGAAACTTAATTCGATCCGGCTGGTGTTAGAATACGTTATTCATACCCTTGTTTGCTGACTGAAAAAGAGATCTCCCATGGCATACAACTTTCGAAGGGTGCTAAGTGCTTATTACTCATTACCACTCTATAATGTGTTATGTGTAAGAATTTCCTGTTGGAAATTCTCAGTAGATCTATGGAGCCTGAAATCTGTATGATAAATGCCAATATGTGGGACCGATATGAGTTTATGGTGTAAAATCAGCTAACGGACTTATGAAGCAGTTTCTATCTTTTTAAAATTAGCTTATACCTAATACTAACTCATTCCAGGTGTTTTACATCGTTTTCCAAATCCTCAACATAATGAAGAGAGGTTTAATTTATGGATGAAAGTTCTTAATAGTGAAATGCAGAAAAGAGGTGTTCAATATATTTATAACAACGTGCGACTGTGTGACCAACACTTTGAATTAGGCTATCGCACACCCTGTAGGAAACTAACAAGGAATGCATTCCCAACTTTGAATATTGGTAAGTAGTTATAAAATGCTCGAAAAATTGGGAATTTGAAAAAAAAAAATTTTTTTTGTATTGCAAAACTTTATTATTAATTATATTAATATTATGCCAAAAATTTAAAAAAGTTGATAACATTTAAAAAACAATAATAAATAATAAAATAGTGTGGGTAGTTCAACAGTAAACATAGTAAATTTTCAGCTCCAAATTAAAATTTAAAATATATTTACAATATCATAACTTTGTACAATTTAATGACTTATTATAGTTATTGACACTACCTTCTGCCGGTACAAGTGTTATCTCCTGGATATATCTCCTTAATACCTTCAAGTCACACTACTAATACTAGTCAATTTAAGCTGCACTATGGAGTCGCTCTTGAAAGCTATTGCTGATATGAACATGATGTTCAACAATCGCATGGAAGAATTTGAATCCAGAGACCGTCTGCATAAAGATACCAGCACTTCATCAACACTTCAGGAGGACTTTGTAGCATTCAAGAAGTTTGTTCTTCAAGCACTGAGTGATCTGCAAAATCAAGTGCAAATGTTGGCTCACTCTGCTGACAACATGGAAATGCGAAGTAGACGAAAATAGTTGCTGTTCCATGGTGTTGTCGAGGACAAGAGTGAGGACACTACATTGTTGGGTTCTAAAATCATCACCGAACATCTTAAAATTAGTGGTTTTAACGTAACTGATAAAAAAAGAAGCCACAGGATGAGTCGGAGCCCATCAGCAAGTAAGCCTAGACCTATTCTCATTAAATTTAACCAGATCGCCACCCGGGACTCAGTATGGTTTGCTAAAACTAATTTGAAGGGTACCGGATTTACCATATCTGAATTTCTAACCAAATCGCGGCATGGTGTTTTCATGTCTGCACGTGAGAAATTCGGTGTAAACAAGTGCTGGACCCGGGAGGGCCATGTCTATGTTATGGGGCCTGGAGATAAGCGGCATCGGGTCATGTAATTGGTGGATTTTGGTGCTATTTGTGAAGATGCAGTGAAGCCGGTTGCAGCTTCTAAGGCAACAGCGACAAAATCCAGGCGTGCCGCAAAGAAATAAGGTCATGGTATTCCAACAATGTTTTGTATGCATTGCTTGTTTGTTTGCAATTGTATGTGTGCAGGGACTGTATAGTGTGCATAAACTAGTTAGTAATCTAAAATGGTCACTTAAATGTCACTTTCATTTCTGTTTACCCTAAATTTACATTTTATGCTTACCGAACATACAATGACATTATTAAATTACCCTGTTCTTAATTATTTTATATACGTTCACCAATTAATCAAGATGTTACATACATGTTATAACAGGCGGTACAATCTTAGTCGACAATCCTTGGAATGTTACGAAAATAATGAAACCAAATACAATGGTTTTTTATTTGTTCTAACGTTTTAACAACATTACGTACACTTCATTTAGGCGTATAATACGTGTGTACGTCATGTAATTTCGCCAGTCGATACTTATAGATGTCGTTACTTTCGGTATAATCCACATAAAGTGAGTTGTTTTAGTTTTTATTATCTCGGAACGTATATCACTATTTTCTGAAATCATTATAAAATGACTTTTGGAAATGAAATGTTGGCATTATTTTTTTTATACATTGAGTTGGTAGTTATTTTGTATGATAAAATTGATAAATGTAGACTTATATTAAAATTTTTGAAAGCTTTAAAAATTTTTTAGCACTTTAAACCACACGATTCTAAAAAATCCTAACTTAGTGCCTGTATCATTTCATTATTTCCATTGTTTTGGTACTTTTCATCCGCGTTAATTTCTATAATTTAAGGCAGTCTGCAACAATTACCTTGTGCAAGCAGTTTTTTATTAACTTTAATTCTATTTATACTGTTAATTTACTAAAAACATATATCAATGCAAGCTTGCAAAGGACTAGCTAAATATTTCCACTTAAAGTTGGAAGAAAGATATGTCTTTACTGTATGTATGTATGTACTTTACTGTCTGTTTCATGTCCGTTCATAGAAAAATAACATTTGAATATTTCTTTTACAGAAAAAGGAATTCTCCCAGCTCAATGTGAGGATACGTCAGACATTCTGTTATTTTTTGACGATCTATTCGACTCACTAAACGGAAGCTTCACTGGTGACCACATAGCAAAACCGCTTCAGGGCTCAGTGACACCAGCCTCACCTCATAAAGCTAAATGGACCGAATCGATACAAATATTAAAAAGTATGAAATTTGAAGGAAAAGCTTACGTGCCGACTATAGATGGGTGGGTGTGGACTCTAGAAGGTGTACAAAAATTAATTAAACATCTAAAAAATAGTTATGACGTAAGCTCCATTTGGATGCGTCACCTAAACCAAGACCAACTAGAAAACTTTTTCGGCTCTATAAGGAGCCATGGATACCGCAATACAAATCCCACTCCGGAAAAGTTTGAAAGTGCATTTGCGAGCCTAGTAATTAACAGACTTACTAGTGTCCACTCCCCGTCCGCAAATTGTGAAATTAATGACTGTGAAACATTATTTGCCCTCGTCATTTCTAAGGGTGGCAAAGCCTCGAGCAGTAACAATTTAATACCATTACTACAACTTGACGAGATTACTCTTACGCCATTAAGCGAAAAAAATAGTCCACAAATAATGGGGCCGCTACAGTATATGGCAGGGTATTTCCTAAAAAAAACTCAAAAATAAAGTCCTGCAAAAAATGAAAATCCAACCTCTGTACTGAGGACGAATTGGAATATATTAAATATAGAGAGTATGGTGGTGGTCGCTGGCTTTGCTACCCAGATATACATTTCATAACCTGCATATCTCATTTACAAGACATTATTTCATATTTAATCAACAAAAACGTCCACATACCTAATTTAAAAGAGTTTATTAAAACTATGATATTAATACATTTAGATTTTGATTTTATTGAATGTAGCAAACATAGAGAAAACATCATTTCTTTTTTAATAAATTTTGTTACCACATTTTTCCTTTACAATTACTGTGGGCCAAGTGCGAGTTTATTTCACTTCTACTCGATCGTCACGGTGACCGCGTTCGGCGCTACGATTGGCCCGCACTGAAATCTCCACCATTGGCAACGCTAAAGGCGCTCGCCGTCGATGTGAAATAAACTTGCACTTGGCTCTCTGTAAACGATTTAATAAAGTTATGGCAGGTAAAGAAAATATTGAGAACGAGGGTGATATGTTACAAAAAGCCGAAATTTATGCACAAAAAGTCTTAAAAAGAAGAAAATAAACGTTTTTTTTTACATTGTTTTATTTTACAAAGTTCTAATGGCATAGGTATGTTTGTACATAATATAAACAATACTGTATACAATAAGTATTACCTATATTATAGATGTGTAGGTATAAATATATCCTTTCAAATGTTGAGTAAGAGAAAAGTTGTTGCTCGCTCCTAACAGATGGCGTTGTTTTGTAATTTCCTCCAAAAGCGATTGAGATATACCTCTATTTCAGTATATTACAATGTACTCTGTGATGTTATAAATACACATAATGTCATTCATTGCTGAGCTGTCATAACATAACCATGCGTTCCATTTCACTGTGTAAGTTTCGACTGATTTATCTTGACATGAGTACTAGCCTTTTCAGCCATTCATTTTTTACTTTATTTTTCAAATTAATTATAATCTAGCAATAATAATAATCATATTGTAGAACCAACATCTTCTTCATTACTTTCATTGGAACGCAATCTTAAATATTTCTCAAATATGTTTCTTTAAATTAACTGTTTATGCATACTGTTTAGTGCCGTTATTTTGTATTTTGTATTGTTCACTTTGTTTTTCATGTGCTTTTTTGTTTTGTTTTTTGTTTCTTTTTTTATTTTTGACATACAACCGGCAGACGGATAAATGATTGGAGAAGTCTTAAAGCAGAATTTTAAAAGTATTATACTTTATATTTCTTATTTTATATTTATAATACATTTACGTTACATATATATATATTATTTATTCTATACAAGAGACATATTTTCTTTTGTAAGTTACACCAATGACTTCATCTACCGATAACAGTGATACTGAAGATTATTTTTCGGTATCCAGTAGTGACACCAGTTTCATAAGTATTCCTTCACTTGCGGATACAATCTTGGCTCAGTTCTCTGATGTGCCCAGGAACTTCAATGTCATTCATATAAATGCCTAAAGCATTCCGGCACACTTCAATGATATGTGGTGGTGGTGTTGCCATATACATCCGCACTCACATTCCTTTCTCCGTTGTCAGTATGTCATCTCAACCACCCCCCGCAAATGCTGGCGAGCATATCTTCATAGAAGTCGTTCTTCAACACTCAAAAATACTTCTCGGTATCTATTATAGTCCCTCTCTGCGAGTAGATTATTTCTCTTCACTTGAAACAATTTTAGAAAATTTAACACCTTCATACAGTCACACCATAGTCATGGGTGACTTTAACACCTGTTTACTTAAGAACGATTCTCGCTCTTCCGGTCTTCGATCTGTCATGAATTCTAACAATCTTTCTATTCTACCACTCAATCCCACACATAATATGCCAAACCGCAATTCTTCGCTCCTTGACCTCATCATTGACTCTTCAGAAGAGCATGTGGGTAGACATGAATCGAATATTTTCGACCCTCGAATAGAACTGCTTTAAAGCGTCGTTCGTCTAACCCGCCTGAGCTTAAAAAAACAACCGAACAAATGCAAGACGCATTAAAAACTATCAATACCGTATTAACCAACAAATCTACTCAAAAGGAAGATATGTGTGATATGTATGGAAAACTAATAGCTTCCAAATTGAAGAAATATTTCTCAGCTATCGAGCAGCAGGAAGTAATGTTAGAATTGGATGAATTGTTGACAAAAAGAATTAGAAATAGCCTCAAACAACGTCCTACTTCATCCTTGAGTGCAATGAGCTCTACCGGTTCTTTTGATAGTACATCACCGGCTGAAATGCACCGTCTTTCTCTCAAACATTCTATGTTCTTCCAGATTCACCTGTACAAATACCACAACGGCCATTTTCGTCTCATAGCTATCCAATATTTGTGCCAGAGCAAAATAACATATTTACTCAAAGCATGATATTGTCCTCACCACAACACGAACAGCTACAACAACCAACTGACCAACAAAATAACCAAGTCCAAGTTTTATCTGATGAAGACATTGATTCAGCACGACTTAAACCTCATGCTTGAAACAGGCGTTTCCCCAGATGATTTAAAAATAACAATAATTAAACCATTACATAAAAAGGATCGAAACAGGACATGAACAACTACAGACCCATTGCACTATTACCGAGCTTCTCAAAAATATTTGAAAAGGTTATACATAAAAGACTAAGCACATTTTTTAATAGTAATAACACCTTAAATGCAAATCAATTTGGGTTCCAAAAAAGAAAAACAACTTCACTGGCCATTTTCAAATTGTTTCAAAATATATGGGAAAGTATTAACTGCAAAAGGCGATGCTGCGCTTTGTTTAGAGATATGTCAAAGGCTTTTGATTGTGTGAAATATAACATTCTATTCAAGCAATTGGAAAGCATTGGCATAAGGGGTACAGCGCTTCAGCGCGTCGTACTTGAGTAATCGAAAACAAGCCACAGAGATAGAGTTCTATGATGGTTCTTCTAAATCAATCACGAAAATTCGATCAAGATTTGAAAAAGTTCTCTTAGGTGTGCCACAAGGCAGCATACTCGGCCCTTTGTTATTTTTAGTTTATATAAATAGTTTATATAAATAACAAATCATCCCTGTGTATTGTATGAGGATGATGCTACCATATTTTTTACAAATGATCATTTAAATGATCAAGAATTTGAAGAAGAGATAAAACTTACGTTAAAAACAATAAACAATTGGCTAGAGTCCATAAACCTGAAAGTTAACCTCACAAAAACAAAACTTATGCAATTCAGAAATTATAATTCAAGGCAAATACCAGTAAATATCAGCAAAGATAATATAAACATTGAGGAAGTTGTGCAAACCAATTTCTTGGTTGTCACACTCGATCAAAACCTCAACTGGAAAGCGCACGTTGAAAAAATTAATAGAAGAATTTCAAGCTATTGTTATGTCTTATCTGTCCTAGTTGAAACTATGGCTATGTGTATCCTTTGTTGTCATATGGTGTGATTTACTGGGCAAATTCAACAAACGCTCATTCAACGTTTGTGCTTCAAAAAAAGTGTTTACGAATTATTTATAGTATGCAAAGAACTGAATCTCTACGAATCTTATTTAAAGAAAAGGGTTTCCTTACATTAACAGGCATCTATATCATGGAGCTCTGCGTATTCATAAAATGCAATTCAATTTTTTTTTCCAATTTAAATCGGATTCAAAAACAAATATTCGCAAACGATATAAATACAATATTAACATACCGAACATTAATAATGCCATATACTACAAAAGCACATATATCACTGCTATACGTGTATTTAATCACATTCACACATTGAGCCTGATACCAATATGTAAAAACACCTTTATTTGTACACAGTTTTTATGCAATAAATATATGTCTATGTCTAACCAATCTTACAAAAACCAATCTTTTTTAAAGCAATGAGGAAGTGAGCCAGAGGCAATATTCCATAAATTGATTTTAAGTGCATACCTGCATATCATAAGTTTTTTTTTAATGTTAATGTCCTTATTTCTTTGTTAATAAATTAATATGTAATATGTGAAGTTTAATTTACATACCTTAACAGTATCCTTCAGTACATCAATGAGGGCTTGACAAACTTCAGGAATTATTTGAGATATTAATTGACTGGATATTTTAAAGGTGTAATATGTAAACTTCTGTAACTGTCTCCAGTTGCTAGATATCTGAGTGTCACGGCAAGTCGAATCTTAGCTGGTATGCTCTCTCTGAAGTCGGTATTTGTTTGCTGATGGCTGGAGAGATGTTCTGGAGTAAATACTCAAAATCGCTATCCGACATTCGAACGAAATTTCGAAATTCCTTTGATTCAGGTTCTTGAAGAAGCTCAGATAGCTGACTTTCCATACTGTTTCTGTAAAAAGAAAATTCAATTAAAAAAAAATGCAAGCTACAACGTGTGAGCATCTCTTCAAAATTCGTCTATATTGGCCATTTGCATTGGTTTTCGATAAACTTGCTGAACGTGTAGGCAGTAGCACTTGCCTTGTATTAATTTGCCTACGCTCGCGTTGGCCTAAGCTCGAGCAACATGTATAGCAGGCTTAACCAAACGCAGAGTAGTCACGTGTAGTGAATTATATCATTATTACGAAAATGCCGTCCTGTGTGTTTAGAAAGTGTACAAATTATTGTTCTAAAATTAATAAAACAAGAGATTTCCTATCACATGTAAGTACATACAATATATTTCGATTTATTAGTGTATTTGAATAAAATTTGTTTACTAATATTCTTAAATAATGGTGTTGATGAAAGATGAAATGGCACTTCGGCATCAAACCACGTGGACTGGTAGAAAAACTGATGGTCTTGTTGATTTTGGTATTGATTTTAGTCCCAATATCGAAATCGCAATACAAGTGTACGTTTTCCTTTTAGTGGGTTTAAATGAAAGCTGGAAGATGCCAGCAGGCTATTTTTTTATAAAAACTATTTCAGCTGAAACACGAGCAAATTTAATCAGTACTTGCATAAGTAAATGCTACGATTCAGGTGTTGATGTGGTGGCGGTTACTTTTGACGGTTGTCCAAGTAACTTAGCTGCAGCTAATCTCTTAGGCTGTAATTTAAATACCCCAAATAATTTAAAAACAACATTTTTACATGCTGAGTGTAGTATCGAAGTTGCTGTAGTTTTAGACCCCTGCCATATGATCAAACTAGTTCGCAACACCTTCGAGCCAAAAAAAACACCACCAAAAAAAAATCATATTCGGGAATGATAAGAAAGAAATAAAATGGAGCTTAATTGATGCTTTGAATCAGCTTCAAACCCGTGAAGGCTTAAACTTTGCTAACAAACTTTCGCAACGACACATAGATTTGCGAAACGAAATCATGAAAGTTAAATTGGCCACCCACTTGTTAAGCAGAAGTATAGCCCATGCTTTAGAACTCTGTGATCAATTAATAATCTCATCCATAATTAAGAATAAAGAACCAACCGTAGAATTTATCTCCATATTTAATAATTTATTTGATATTTTAAACTCCAGATCCTCAGGACAGTATGATTTTAAAAAACCCATCAGTCCAAATAAAAATATCAAAAATATTCGAATTTTTAGAGAAAGCCAAACAGTATATTTTGTCCTTACGAATTTATAGTAAAACTAAGCGAATTAGGGGAAGGAGAATTATTATTAACATATCAAAAAACCAATAGTTGAATGCAAATCAAAAACGGGCTTTTTGGGCTTTTTGATTTGCATCCAGAGTTTGAAGCATATTTTTACTACTTACGTTACTGCAACAATATCACCATTTTACGATACACCAGTATTAAGGTATATCGCAACATACCGATTAAGTCAGGACCACATTGAAATTTTTTTTGGTATTATCCGGCGCCAAGGTGGTTACAATAACAATCCGAACACCATTCAATTTAAAGGATTGTACAAAAAAAAATTCAATCACTTAGAGTTACGCAGTTCTTTTAGTGGCAACTGTATTCCTTTGGAACTATACTCACGTGCTCATCGTCAGGTATTATAAATATAAATTGTTCATCAGGACTTCGTACTCTAGAGGAAACTGATAATATTGTAGATGCTCCTACAACAAGTGATAAAAATTTCGAAAACAATGTTAATATTCTTTATGAAATGCTCAATAATGAAAATTGTTCAGAATCAGCCAAACAAATAACAGGCTATATTTCCGGTTGGATTGCGCGAAAATTATCAAAAACTTTAAAGTGTGAAACCTGTATTAACACTTTATATACCAATAAAAAATTGTGGTTCCATAAATTAGTTACGATTAGAGATATGGGAGGTTTATGCTATGCATCAGAAAAATTGTTTTCCGTATGCCTTAAGTCTGGAAATATTATAAAATCTCATTTAAATGAAAAAGGAGTTCATTTTGTAAGTATTCAAGATATTGATTTCATATCTTTGACACATTACAATTGACATATCTTGTATATAAAATCATTGGGTTTACCCTAGTTCAGGCAGGCAGCGACTAAAGTTTTTAACAAAATCGTAATATCTTTTAGTGTAGAAAATCATACAATATGAATCATACAATCCTAAGAATAAAATAACACTACTACGAGTAGTAGTAATAGTAGGCCAAAACCTCCTTTCTAAGGAAAGGCTTATGTCCAGCAGTGGACTATTAAAGGCTGTTGATGACTACGAGTAATATATAATCTGTGTTCGACCCCGGTTTGAAGTTCATTGAATTTACGTGTGCTTTTATAGTAATTAAAACCTAGTATTTAATATAATATACAGAGTTTTATTAATATATAATACATATAAAAACAAAATCTGATCACATTTAGTTTTAGCTTTATTTTGATATTTAATATGAATATTTTGATATTATACTAAATGATTTGCCTTCGAGTCCAGAAGTACAAAAGAATACCACGAAGAAATGGATGCAAATAAATTCTTAGAGTGGTTTACTAAGTTGTTAATAAACCTCCCCGAACAGTGCACAATAATTATGGATAATGCACCTTATCATTCAGTTCAAATAGATAAGGCACCTACTCAAGCAAGCAAAAAGGCAGATTTAGTGGCGGGGTTACAAAGAAAAGGTGTAGAAGCTGACATTAATTTATTGAAAGCTGAACTGCTGGAGTTATTAAAACAAAATAAACCTGCAAAATTAAGAGGGCGTATAAAGCAAAATTACCAATCTTATTTTTGATTTTACATGAAAAATTCCGGACCAAATCTTAAAATAAAAATGTATGAATAACTACATGATATTTCCGAGGGTTCACTTTGATCAAAAACATGAAATAATAACATTTCCTCGATAGAAAAAAATCACGAAGTAACCTCTAATTCTAATATTTTTCCGTTTTGTACTCGATATGGTAATGCCTATTGTGACAAAAATTTGATAATTAATTATACTTATACAAGAGTAAAGGCTTTGTTTAGGCATTTTATGTAATTCCTTTTAGTTTTGGATTTTGACGATATAACAGTTTTGGCGAATACTACGTTTTTATTCCGCGCAAGAAGTCATCGTCCGTCGCACGTTTCGGGAGCTTCAAGCTTATTTATATTTCAGACATCAGTCGCTACCGCTCCGTTGAGACGAGAGGACTGCGCTCAAGTGTTTAGGCGCGTCGAGTTATTATCGATTCAATCATAATTGTTGTTGTTGTTCGAAATAAAAGGTGAAATGGGTAACAAGAAAAAAACATTAAAAAGACTTCTAAAGACTAAAAAAAGTTACAAATGGACAAGATGGCTAATTGTCGAAGGTAAGTTGTGAGTTACCAGTTTGTTTTATATGAAAAGTTAAAAAATACAACATTTCATACGTTCGATAAAGTTTGTACAGGCGATGTTAGATTTTATTTTGAGAGAAAACGGATCTAAATTCGTTTACCTACTCCCACTTTCGCGGGCCGAGTACCTAGATATGACGCGACGATATCAAAAATTCATAGTAGGTACTTTATTAGATTATTAGGATAGGAGGTAATAAATAAGATATATAATAGGTAGCTATTTACTTTTGCTTTTTGTTATATTATTCTTCACAATAAAAAATTCTGATCATTTTCCCCTAGTGTAATTATGATATCTTCCAAAACTCTAGTATTCTATAAAAATATTAAAATAATAATAATTACATTCTCCATAATTCTTTGATCACTCATAAGTAACGCGGGCAGTATAGTTTGGTATAGTATATGCAAAATAAACACAAGCTTTTAGTTGGTGTCTGTGTTTGTTCGATGAAATATATTTATGTCGATTTCGAAGCTATTTAAGTATGTCCATTAGGTATTTAAAACCTATTTTTAACCGACTTCCAAAAGAAGGATGTTATCAATTCGACTATTATGTTTTTTTTTGTGTGTTTGTTACGCTATTACTTCACCAATTATGAATGGATTTTGATTGTTCTTTTTTTATTTGAAAAATTATACTCCTGAGGTACTTTGGAGATATACAATGGAACTCTTCAAAAATTCTGATTCTTCAAAAATAGACGGTAAATCGGTCGTGATGGCTGCAATCGCTTGGATGTTTATATGCTTGTCAAATATTTTTGTAGGATATTACAAATAAACATGGAAAAATAAAGAAAACTTTTTTGCAAAAAAAAAACCGACATCAAAATAAACACAAATCGAACACAAAAAGAAAAACACTAAAAAGTGAAAAATAACTTTAGCTTCAGAAGCCGGTGACAAAAATACCACATCAATCAAACAAAGGTCAAGCTTCGAAGTCGGTGACAAAAACACTAAATCTATCAAACAAAGGTTACGTTTAGAGATGTTCTTTTCTTAGGAGTTAGGAACAAGTACTGCTGTATCTGAGCCCGTGCTCAGAATAAAGGCATAGCTCCAAGTGAACATAAATGTTTCAAAAATTATACTGGTAGCTCATCTGGCATGGAGGCCGAAATAATAGCAGAGGGTTTCAGAAAATCAGTAGAGATGTACAACATTATCTACGGAAGACTGCTCGCAGATGGCGATTCAAGCACCTACTCGAAGATTCTCGAAGAAAGGCCATACAAAGATGTTACAGTGGAAAAAATCTAATGCAGGAATCATATTTTACGGAATCTGTGCAACAAATTAGTTTCTATCAGCAAAGACACAAAATGCTCACTGCCTATGAGAAAAATGCTAACTACGCAGAGAATACTCGCTATTAGAAAAGTCATTTGTTGTGCTATAAAAAAAACATAAAGCAGAAACTTTGGAATTGGGAGAAAGAATAAATAAACTCTATACTGATATTTCTAATTCGTGCAATCATGCATTTGGACATCACACCAAATGTCTTGATCACTACTGCAGCAGTGAAAAGAAAAATGCAGATCTCGTTCTAAGAGTTAAAATTCTGCATTTTGGGCCAAAATGCAATACATTGTAGGCATAGTTGCCGCACATTCTCGAAGCCTTATTAATGATTGCAATCGAACAATTTAATAGCATAATTGCTAAGTCGCACGCTGGGCAAAGGAATTTAAGCTGGGCAGAACCTCCACTGAAGATGAACATCGCGAGGAAACATTCCACGTCCCTTACTGGAGAAAACGTCAAAAAAGTGGAAGATATCGTGTTGGCCGATCGAAGGGTGACCGTAAGGCATGTAGCTGAGGTCACAGGGATCTCCTATGGCAGCGTTCAAAAAATCATTGTCAACAAAATGCATATGAAAAAGGTCTCTGCGCGTTGGGTACCGAGAATGTTAACCGACGAGCAAAAAAAGAAACGAGTCGACATTTCGAGGGTGAATCTTCAAAAGTTCCAGGCCGATAAAGAATTTTTTTTGTCGCGTTTTGTGACCATGGACGAGACCTGGATCCACCACTTTGATCCCGAAACCAAACAACAATCAATGACTTGGAAACGAGCTTCCTCACCAACGCCGAAGAAATTCAAAGTGTCAAGTTCAGCGGGAAAGGTTATGGCGTCTGTTTTCTGGGATGCAGAAGGAATTATTATGGTGGAATATTTGGAAAAGGGGGCCACTATAACAGGCTCTTACTACGCAGGCCAAATAAGAAGATTGCGAGAAGCTATTAAGTCAAAAAGACGCGGTAAACTGCGCGCTGGAGTGCTGTTTCACCAAGACAACGCCCCGGCTCACAAAGCCGCAGTTGCAATGGCTGCCATTGAAGAAACGGGGTTCGAACTGCTCGAACACCCTCCCTATTCGCCAGATCTAGCTCCCAGTGACTTCTACCTCTTTCCTCGGCTCAAAGAACACCTCCGGGGCAACAAATTTGAGGACAATAGTGAAGTGATGGCCGCAGTAGAGGCATTTTGGGAGGGTCAAGACAAAGAATTTTTTTCTAAGGGAATCATGGGCTTAGAAAAAAGATACACTAAATGTAGTAACTTGCAAGGAGACTATGTTGAAAAATAAAATACTTTTTTTAATCTAATAGTTCTGTTTCATATTGATTATCATTACTTATTGATCACCCCTCGTACATTGCGAAGTATTCAGAAAAGTAACGTGTGTTATGTGTGTTGTTGACAGACAACGCCGTCCCTTTAGTGGCGATAATGACGATTTATTTTATAACTGTGTTTTTGATTTCATTTCGCTTTTTTTAAATATTTCTTTTTGAATTAAACTGCTATATATATTTTTTTACAAAATATATAGATAAGGTCTATTTTTTTACCAAAAAGAACGTCTAAACAAACGAGAACGTCTGTTTTTCCTAAAAGATATTGAGCTTAGTTGTTCGTTTGTTGCTGTTTCGAGTTTCGTCTGATACCTGATAGAATTTAAAATTTTCTAGTAAATATCTCATATTTGGTTATGCTTTGGGTGCGGTTTTGCATGTTTTTTTTGCATTGCTTGTTTCAGAAGCTAAAATGGCAAAGAACGCAAAAGATAATGGCTTTGGTACCACCTGAAAAAGCACCTTCGTCAGACAGCAGGAGCGCCTCTAAAGAAGAAATGTTGTTTCAGAAGCCCAATGATGATGATGACGATTTGAGGTACTGTAGTTCTGAACCGAGATCATATCTATCATCTTTAGATCGTATGAACATTTTCTCAAGTTCCGATGAAGACGAAAATGTTGAGCCTGAAAATGCAGGACTAGTACGAGAAACCCCAATTTTATCCGATGAAGATACTGTACCACTATCTCCTGTTATTCAAGAAATGTTTCCTACTGGTCAACCTCAACAACTACTCCCTTTCATGCTTCATTCAGTTTCATCCGTTTTGTCGCCGTTAGACTCGCCAGCTAATAAAACTCGTTCATAAAGAGCAGCTAATACTGTGCCTCGACTTACAACCAAACGAGTAAAGAAAATTTGTAAGGAAACCTGTAAATAACAGCTAAGTATTTAAGTTAGTCGTAAAATAAATACCTTAGTTATTTATAAAGTTTAAGTCCTCTTGTTTTATAGTTTAGAATCTAATAAGATTATACCTCTATTGTTTGTACTTAACTTATATTCTAATAAGACTATGTTGTAATAAGATTCCTTTTATATGTTTTGTGTATCAATGTTTACAATAAATAAATACGCTGCTTCTTCGAACACTATACACTATAACACTGCGCATGCGCGCGCCTGCGACGCGTCCGCGGCAAAGGTATAAAATGAGCGCGCCCGCGCCTACATACACGGGTTGATTCGGCTGCCTGCAGACGCCCCGAGCGGACGTCTCACTCCGCGCCGACCCGTCCTCATCACGCCACGCCGCACCTCACCGCACCTCGCCGCACCTCGCCGCACCCGCCGCTGCTGCTCATACGACGCAGCCGTCGCTTACGTCACCTTCGACCGGTACGGGTGTTGTTCGCTTCGTGTGTGAACCCTTCGCACAATAAGATCGGCGAAGGGATACAAGCTTAGGGCTCACCCTATTTTAAGTACATCCTCCCAACCTATCCCGGTTGGGAGGGAAGAAAACACTCACCCCCGGGCCGATCCACCCGGGGATAGCGTTCCTAAAAAATATTTTTAAATCGCCCTTAAGGCCTAAAAATGGCCCTTAAGGCCCTAAATTTAGAAGACCTCCTTTAAGATAAGGAGGTCTACGCCTTCTTAAAACGCCGCTATGGCGACAAAATCCCCGCCTCGCCCGATAGCCCCGCCTCGCCCGCCAGTGTTAGCGATAGGGTTGCCTGTCCATCGAACGCGATGGACACAACAGCTACTAGTAGCGAAGAGTCCGCAAGCGAAGGCTCGCAATCAGACAGCTCGTGTAGCTCAGACTACACAGTTGTCTCATCAAGAAAGCGTAGCAGGAAAAACAAGGAGGGCCCAAACAAGGCCCCAAAACTGACGAGGACAGACCGACCGACAAACCGATGTCGGCTGTCCCCCGCCCTTCCCTCACTACTCCCGCCCCTGCAAAGCCGAAGGCACCATCCCCCGCCCCTAAAGAGACTGCAACTCCAGCTCACAAGGAGCCCACCCCTCCCCCAATTTACGTCCAGGACAAGTCCAAATGGACTTGCATTTCTACGTGGTGCAACGAACGTCGCATCACGTACCACTCCGCCCGCAGTACCCAACAGGGCATAAAAGTTTCAGTGGCCACCTCTAGTGACCACAGAGCCCTATCAAGGCTCCTCCGTGAAAGGGAAGTATCCTTTCACACCTATACTCTCCCAGAGGATAGACTACTACGTGTAGTCATCCGCAACGTCCCGAAGGAGCTCTCCCCCTCTGAGATCAAAGACTCCCTCCTCCGCCAAAACTATCCGGTGCATGAAGTCCACCGGATGGTTAAAGGCCGCACCCATCTCATTTACGACATGATTATCGTGTCGCTAGATGACACCCCCGCGGGGAAGGGCATCTTTAAGATGTCATCCCTCTGCGGGCTCTCCGGTATCACGATAGAACCACCTCACCGTAGAGGTGGTCTATCTCAATGCCACCGCTGCCAACTTTATGGCCATTCCGCCAGGAATTGCTTTGCGCGCCCCAGGTGCGTCAAGTGCCTGGAAGATCACACGACAGCGGAGTGCAAAAGGCCCAAAGACAGGGCCCAATGCACGGAGCCGGTAGCGTCCTTTGCGGCGCAACAGGCCACCCGGCGAACTATCGCGGGTGTCCGCGCGCGCCTAAACCCCCAAAGGCGAAAGGCCCTCAGCCTCCTCGCCCGACAGGAACCTCTGTTCCCTCTTCTGCCTTCCGCCCAGCCCCTCCCCCCCCTCATCAATCCATGGGCCTCCCCCTTAATTAAGGAGAAGGCCTTCCCCTCACTGCCACAGCGGCCAGGTCGGACTCCTAGCGAGCCCACCAAGCCAACTGTGGAACACCCTAAACCTCTCCCGACCCAACCCAAACCACCCAGTCCACCCAGAAACCCCACTCCACAAGGCGTAGATCCAGATCTAGCCCTTGTAGCACGGTTCGCTAACTTAATTGATTTTAGCGAAGTACGTCAGTTAGCTAAAACTATCAAAGAAAACGAGGGCAATCCATTGGCCCTCCTAAATGTTAGTATTAGGTACTCGAGCGTGCTCGAGAAACTAGGTACATTTAAAGTTAACCCATAATGGATAACACACCCACAGGCAGAGTCAAACCACGTTCACTCAAGCTAGGGTTTTTCAACGCCAATGGCATTGCGAAACAAAAAGACGAGATAGTTGAATTCCTTAGGGCACACCAACTCGACATCTTGTTGGTGCAAGAGACCTTCCTTAAACCATCTCAGAGAAACCCTAACATTGCGAACTACTGTGTGGTCCGCAATGATAGGCAGGACTCTCCCCTAGGTGGGACACTCATCTACTACCGAAGGTCCTTGCACTGCATACCTATGGATCCGCCCACGCTGACGTACATTGAGACTTCGGTCTGCCGACTGGGCATGACTGGACACCAACCCATCACCTTAGTGTCAGCCTACCTGTCACCTAGCTCCACTGCTAATAGGCCAAGACAACTACTTGAGAGCGACCTCAGGGCACTGTTAGATCTGAGCAACTCAGTCATCATAGCTGGCGACCTTAACGCTAAAAACACCTTGTGGAACTGCCACATAACTAGCAGCAGAGGCAGAACCCTGGAGTCGCTATCAAGAACGTTAAACTTCGATATCATAACTCCATTAGAGCCAACTCACTTCCCAACTAACGTGTCGCACAGACCAGACATCTTGGACGTGGCACTTCTAAAGAACACAAACCTACGCTTGTGTTCTATAGAGGTACACCACGAACTAACATCAGATCATAGACCTGTAGTCATAGAATTCGCACCTAGACTAGGCCCCATAGACACAGGCCACACCCCTAATAGGCGGATTACAGACTGGAAACGGCTTGGGACGAAACTCGAGTCGATCTCGTCTGTACATCTAGACAAAATCCCCGACAACATCACTAGCCCCGAGGACGTTACAGTGGCGATCGACTCTCTCACAGAACACGTTCAATCGTTAATCAACGATTGCACTCGGGAGGTACCAGCGACGAACGATCGTCGATGGAACTTACCCAGCACCCAGCTGGCCCTCCGCAGCACCCACACGCCATCGCCCAAACGCACGACCCTTCGGGCAAGGGTTTAAATTCACGCCGAAGGACGACGCTGAGTTCCGAGTCATCCAAGCGTACCTAGATGATCTAGGCCAGGAACAAGCGCCCTACTACGCCATCGCTCCGCCTCACCTGAAACCACTGAAAATGGCCATTCGCGGGCTGCCAGCCAACAACCCCGCGGAAAAAATCATAAAAGACCTGACCGACAAGGGCGTGCCGGTCAAGTACGCCAAACACGTCCAGGCCCGCACTGGCAGACCCGGATGTATATTCTTCGCGGAGGTGGAGAAGACCTCAGCTGCCGCTAAAGCCTACGATATCGACGAGATCCTGCTCATGCCCGGCGTCGTTATCGAGGCCTGGCGAGGCAAAAAGGGCCCCTCTCAGTGCCACCGGTGCCAAGGCTTCCGCCACAGCTCGCACAATTGCCATTGGCCCCTAGCCTGTGTGCGATGCGGCAGCGATGCAGGCGCATGCCTGCCCTCGCCCCAAAGATCAGCCACCATCAGACCAGACCTTATCCTGCGAGCAGCGCCACGTGCCCCGCCTACAAGCGTGAAGCCCGCAACAAGAAAGTGGGCCTGATCCCCAAAACAGGCCCACCAAAGACAATCGCACAACCCAACACCGTCGGCGACTCGGCCCCAGCCACCCTAATGGCCGCAGCCAACCCGGGTCACCACAACCAGAAGGCCAAAAAAAAACGGAGGCGCCGCAACAAAAGGGCCGCGACAGTTGAGACGGCAAAACCAAACCCAGATCCCTCCACAACCAAAGCGGGAGAGGACGAGCCGAATAAGGACCCCGAGAGGGACCAGCTCGTCGCCCTCCTCACGCTGTTTGCACAGCGTGTGAGGACTGGCGAAATAAATACAACCGGACTACTGCAATCACTCCCCTCCAATGGATAGTCTTCGAGTGGTACACTGGAACGCGGACTCCTTGAAGGGAAAGGTGAGCCTTTTACGCCTCTTCCTCAAAGAGCAGCGGGTCGACGTCATGCTGATCAGCGAGACGCACCTCAAATCCAAGCTCCAGCTCAAGATCCCGGGCTACTTCGTGTACCGCCAGAACGAGGTGACGCCGCAAGGAGAAGCCTACCGTGGACTGGCTGTCCTGGTGAAGAGGACGTTAGTACACCAAGCCGTGGAACCCAAAAGACTCGACACCCTCTACGCCCTCGGCGTCGACATCCAGGTGGGCGTAGGTGAGATGCGCCTGTACGCCGCATACCGGGCACCTTCAAGACCCCTTCGAGTCCAAGAGGTCCGCGACCTACTACTAACCGCACCTCCAACAACATCGACGATCGTAGCGGGTGACCTGAATGCCAAACACCAGGCCTGGCAGAACACCACCAGCAATACCACGGGCGAGCAACTCGTTCGCGATGCCAGCGCGTACGACTATGAGATAGCGGGCCCCCGAGAGCCAACACGGCTCGACCCGGTCGGCCCGCATAGAGATAGCGTACTGGACATCGTTGTGTACAGGGGACTGCGAGCGCCTCCAACACAAGAGGTGCTTACAGACCTTCCCTCGGACCATCGACCAGTCCTACTGGTATTTAGAGAGCCCGCTACAACAACCGGCCCTCCCAAGAGCCTAGTCCACACGGACTGGGCAACCTTCCACCAAACCTTGGCAGCGTTCGAGCGACCGGCGCTAGTCAAGACACCGGAAGAAGTCGACGCAGCGGCGGTCGAAATATCGAGAAGCACTACAGACAGCACTGCGCGCCTCCTCAAGCACCAGGCCGAGATCCGAGACCGACAGGACCCACTGCCACACCTAATCCGGAAAATGCTAGAGGAGAAGCGCGAAGCTAAAAAACTGCTGGCAACGTACTAGGACACCCTAGGGCCAAAAGCCCGGTACAACCAAGCCACCAACAAGGTTGAGGCCGCACTGTGGGAACATAGAGGCGATGCGTGGGAGGACTTCCTGCTCACCATCGAGGACGAGCAACCCTCCATCCACCAGCTCTGCAAGAAACTATCTGCAGAGCCTACCTCCACACGCCCCCTGTTTCGCACACGACGGCCTTCTGCCGGTACCAAGCACAAGACCGAGCCTCGAGATCATCGCTCACAGCCTCGAAAGGCAGTTCATGTCCCACGCAGACCAAGACGAAGACCACACACGGCGGATAGAAGAGGCAACCAAGACCTACCTCTCTACCCCCTATGACCAAATAGTTGTCACACTAATGACCCCTACGGAGGTCGCAACGGCGATCCGCAGAACCAACCCAAGGAAGGCACCCGGTGAGGATGGCATCCCCAACGCAGCTCTGCAACGTCTACCCCGCAAGTCACTAATCGCCGTTACCCAACTTTTTAACGGCATTCTCAGAACCGGCCACTTCCCAACCAGTCTGGAAAAAAGGCAGGGTCATCGCCCTATCCAAGCCCAGCAAAGACCTGAGGAGGCCCGAAAATTACAGGTCCATTACCCTTCTCTCAACGACGTCGAAACTTTTCGAGCGTCTACTGTTGGGAAGGATCCACACCCACATCCACCCGAGGGAGGAGCAGTTCGGGTTCAGACAGGAGCACTCCACCACACTACAGCTGACCCGCGTCCTACTCGATATGGCCACATGGCTGAACAAGGGCGGACACACGGCGGCCGTGATGCTTGACATGGAGAAGGCCTTTCGACAGGGTGTGGCATGACGGCCTCATCCACAAACTGTCGACTACCTTCCTGCCACGAAGGAATCGTCGAGATCATCGCGTCGTTCCTTTCCCAGAGATCCTTCTGTGTGGCCGATGGGAACGCCACATCGAGCGAGAAGGGAATCTTGGCAGGAGTCCCACAGGGAAGCTGCCTGTCACCAACCCTCTACGCCCACTACACGGACGACATGCCCGTCATCGGAGACGTGAAACTGGCACTCTTCGCCGACGACGCCGCGTTCTTCTCCAGTTCCCGGAACGCCAACCACGCTGCCCGCAAACTGTAGCCGACATTGGAAGCACTTCCGATCTGGCTGAAAAAGTGGCGCCTCAAATGCAACGTGGCCAAGACTCAGGCGCTAATAACCGGCAGGAAACTCCTGCCACCGAAGATAAATCTGATGGGGGAGGACATCCCCTGGTCTCCCAAAGTCAAATATCTGGGTGTCACTATCGACAGGAACTTGATAATGTCGCACCACGTGGAAACCATCACCACGAAAGCAAAGTTGGCGAGGACGAGGCTGCGTCCCCTGTTGTCATCAAGACTGCCACTCTGAGCGAAGCTCGGCATCTATAGAATGTATATCAGGTCGCGCCTTACCTTCTCCGGGCCGGCCTGGTACAACCTGACATCGGGGTCGATGCGCCAACGCCTCCAAGCTGTAGAAAACAGCTGTCTCCACCTGACAGTCGACTGCACCCAGATACCTCAGGAACACCACCATCCACCGATGACCTCAAATGGGAACCCATCGAGACTTTCGTGAACACGCTTGCTACTGGGATGTTTGAGCGGGCCGACCGCTCAAAATTCCCCCACTTAGCAGGCATTGCTCCCCTCCCCCACCCAGAAACAACACTCGCCATCAGAAGACGACTGAAACGCCCTGCTCGGGAACTTATCTCAACCTGCTTGAGCGGGGCACCAAACCTTCACGGGTGTAACAGTCAGACCCCGCCGGTAAGGTGTGGACCGCTTTGGAGCCACAAGTTGGCACGCAACGACGAGTGTGGACATTCCCGCCACACTCTGATGCACCCGTAAGCGCCCGCATACTCTGCCGGGAGGTTCCTACCCTTCCTTACCTAAATCGTTCCCATTCCTGGTCCGACATCACCGCGGTAGGAGTTCGGCCAGGCTGTGAGGCAAGTTAGATACCAGTTCAACAGTAGAAAGTGACAAGTGAAAGTGAAAGTGTTAGTTTTAAGTAATTATTAGGCGTAGGGACTCCTCGTGCGCAATGGAACATTCAAGAATGTTACGTTCCGGCAAGTCGACGCCCGTAACAGACGCCACGCCACAGTCGGGCCAAACGGGCTCGACGGAAACAGAAACGTGGAGTAAAGGCACCGGCACAGAAGAGTCGTCCGGTAACAGCAGCACGCATACCGATAGGGCCCACAGAGTAGCCAGCGATAAAAACCCGACGGCAGATTTAGATACTTAAGTCGTAAGTGCGCCGGCCACAGTAGTAAATGTCCCCTCGGACCGAGCGAGTAGTCGATTGTCCGTATTAAAAGCCGAATTAGAGTTGCATAATTCCGAGTTAGCACAGGCTAGGGCGGCGTCCGCAGCTGCCTTAAGTCGTTCGGAGATAGCCAGAATAGAACTGGAAAGCTCCAACGGCGCGGAACCGCCTAATGTTGAAAAGTCTCGTGTTGAAGGATGGATCTCGGATCAGCACATATTTAGTAGGCTGGAAATAGGAAACAACGCTCAAACCTCGGGACAGCCCATACGGCCACTTGGAGCGAGTAGGAGCGAACCACGCGTAGACGCGAACACGTCGCATAATAATGTTAAAGACATGACGATGCTAGCCAACGCGATAGTGCAAGCGGTTAACTCCAACAAATCTAGCTCAGCGGTACCAAAGTACATTCACGAACTGCCCCATTTTGACGGGACAATAGCGGAGTGGATGTCATTTAAGGCGGTCTATAATGACACGGAGGACTAGTTTACAGACGTTCAAAACGTGGCCCGCCTTCGAAAAGCGCTGCGAGGCGCGGCCCGCGAAACCACTAGGGCATTATTATATACAGTCTCGGATCCGTACGAAATAATTGATACGTTAGAAAGACGATACGGCAGGCCGGAGTTACTCGTCCTATCCGAATTAGAAAATATCCAACGCATGTCCGACGATGGACGCAACTTATGTAGTTTCGCGAGCAAAGTTGCGAATACGGTAGCGGCAATAAAAACACTCAAACAACCGCAATACCTATATTCGCCCGGGTTAGTAAATAGAATAGTAGATAAGTTAAGTATTATTCTAAAATATAAATGGTACGAGTTCAGGTCGGAGCACAGTGGCGCCCCCGAGCTCGAACTTTTAGCGCAATTTTAAACCTCACGGCGGATCGATGTGGCGCTATGTTCGCATATGAAACGGCGCTGGAAGATCGCAAAATTAATAAACAAAAACCGCGGGCAGTAAACACGGCTCGCGGGAAGTTTCGTGGCCGCGATCGCTCATACAGCGAAGATAGCGACAGCTCGTGTCATTCGGATACGGAATCTCGTAAGACGGTGGCTTCGTTACATAAACCGTCTACGAGAAAGCAAGCGCCGAAGTCACAAAAGTCGCGACCGACTGTGGAACCGACACAATTAAGTAAATGTGTTACATGTGCAGTAGGGTGTCCCGAAATTTTTTTATTCTTATTTTAGCTACTTAAGACCTCTCAAAAGTTGCGCTGTTAGGCGTAGATTAGCGTAAAAATAATTCAAAAAATATTTAAAAATATCCTTAGGGCTCTACCAGCATTTTTATTTACTGAAAATTCGCAAAAACAACCTTGTAGTCAATGTCGTATATTCTATGTTTTATGAATCAATCCTGTTTTGTCTTGTAATTTTATCAATAAGAAAAGCCTCGGCTATGATTTGCAAGTATCGACAGGTTGTTTTAGCGATCAATCGGTTTGGATCGGACTTGCAAAATTCCTACAAAATTCATGTTTTGACTTGATTTTCGTACGTGCGCTACTTCTACAACAAGACAGTTCGTCTCAATTCTATTTCGATTTTACTCTTGTAAGGAGTTGTTCTATTCTTCTTTGAAAAAAAAAACGTAATTTGCGTTACTTAATCATAAAAATGTGTTCAAGGCGAAGTGAGACTACTTGTACTATATTGGGACCTTATAAAGAACTTGACGATCGCCAATTACCTGTTATAAAAGACGTTATTAAGTGCATTTTATTTACTAAAAGTGAATATATATAATAGTTTCTGGAAAACTTAACACAATTTGGACCAAAGCTTCAATTCCCATCGTTTCTAACGTACGGGTTACTCAACTGCTAACCGCATATTTTAACAAATATTTATCACTAATAAAATATCCTAAAAGTAAGAGAAACGATAGCTATGACAACAAAGTTAAGTGCTTTTTGGAATCGTCAAATAAGCTTTTTGACATCGCTGCTTGTAAGTGCACTTCGTTTGAAAATTGTTCCTGCACTAAACCCAAGAAAGTTCCCATTTGTTTTTTTACTGGACCAAAGAAATGATAGGAAAATGGCAATAAGCGGCGTAGACGCAAAAGAAACTGCAAGGCTTTTAAAGAAACATCAAAGACAAGAAAATTTGAAGCGGACAGAGCAAGCATGTTTTCCGAGTACTTCACAAACCGATACTGTACCGGTACGCGTGTTGCCGCCTCGTTCACAGTCGCTTTCAATAGAACCTTCTACTAAAAGTGACTTAAAGGAGTCTCCATCTAATTCATTTAGTCGGAACACTCTGACGCTGCCAACAGTAGCTAAGGTATGTGATCGATACGGACTATCAACGCGTTCGGCAGCTGCAGTCGCTTCAGCAGTCTTAGTTGACGTAGGAATGGTATCTTCCGAAGATCTAAACCTTGTGATTGATAAAAATAAGATTCACAGAGCTGTTTCAAAGTCACGTACCCAAGCCAGCAAAGACATCGATCAAATTATTATAAAGAGTATCTACTTCGATGGGCGAAAAGATAAAACTCTCAAGATCAATAAAATAGACAGCCGGTACCACCGAAAAGAAATCTTAGAAGAACACATTTCAGTTCTTACAGAGCCGGGATCTATTTACTTGGGACATACGACGCCGAGTCGAGGTACTGCGAAAGGGATTGTCACTTCTATTATAGAATTGTTAGAAAATCAAGGATGGAACTTAGAAGAAGTAAGTTGTGTGGGTTGCGATGGCACTCCTACAAATACAGGTTGGAAAGGAGGTGTCATTAAATACCTGAAAGACTATTTGAAGAGACCGTTACAATGGTGTGTTTGTATGCTTCACACAAATGAATTACCGCTTCGCCATTTGCTTATGTCTCTAGATGGTAGCACATCTGGGCCGAAAGAATACTCAGGACCTATTGGAAAACAGCTAAATGTTTGTGAAAGTAAACCACTAGTGTCTTTTTGTGCAGTGGCTGGCAATTTGCTCGAATTACCTGATGACATTGTGAAGGAACTAAGTACGGATCAAAAGTATCTGTATGAAATATTTCATGCTGTGACGACTGGTTCTTGTTCCCCTGAGTTAGCGAGCCGCCAACCTGGAAAAATGGCGCATTCAAGATGGCTAACTACTGCCAATCGCATACTCAGACTTTATGTAAGTACTGTTTCGCCATCAAATAATTTAAAGCTGCTTGTCAATTATGTGGTCAAAGTTTATGCTCCAGTTTGGTTCCTCATTAAGGAAAACTCATCATTCAAAGATGGAGCCAATCATATTTTTCAAATGGTTACATACTCCCGATTTTTGCCTGATAAGCAAAGATCTATTGTGAATTCAGTGATCGAGAGAAACGCTTTTTTTGCTCACCCTGAAAACTTACTTGTTACCATGCTATTCGACGACAGAGAGCATATTCGAGAGCTTGCAGCTCGCAAAATATTAAAGGCAAGAGAAGCAGAAATAAGCAATACTCGCAGGGTATTTAAAGTACCAAAACTTAACTTCAATGCGCGATATTACATCGATTTGATATTTTGGCAAGAGTGTGAGATATCCGCTCCACCGATTTTGCGACAGATGTCTGACGACGAACTGAGAATTAAGGCTAAAGAACAAAGCTTCGATGTTATTCATTTCCCCTGTCATACACAATCAGTGGAAAGATGTGTAAAGCTAGTGACGGAGGCTAGCTCGGGATGGTTTAATCAGAAACAGATTAAAATCTCGCGCGGAAATGCCTAATTTTGGCCACAAGAACCAATTTCGTATTTGAAATAAGCACTAATTATAAGTATTTAAACTTTACTGAACATTACCTTGTGTCTTTGTAGTACCTATAAATTTGATTAAAACCTTTAAAACATTATTTTTGTATCATTCATAGTTTATGTTCGAAACCTCTAAAAATGGCAAATTTGAAAAACTTCTAGGATCGGTAGAGGCCTAAAGATGACAAATATTTAATTAAATTTTGTTATATTTGTAATCTATTCACAAAAACGCAACTTTTGATACCTCTTGCGTAGCCGTCGCTTTAAAAAAAAATCCCATACATTGACGGGACACCCTAATGTACATATCTTTTAATCTGTGTCGCGCAGATGGCTACGCAATGACTTTTTTTCGGAACAATATGGTGGCATGAGGCGAGGTACGGGGGGCGGTGGTCTAGGCTAGAGATTGATCATCAGTAAACACAATCGACCCTTTACTCAATCAAATATCGTAATCGATTAGTTTTATTTAGAAGTTATTGATTTTTGTTTGTATAAGATATTAAACGAAATAGATTTACAAATATTAGTGAATTTTGTAGTTAATAAACGAGATTTCGACTTTAATAAAAAAAAAACATTAAAATTTTATTTTCTCAGTTGAAAGACATGATTTACTTAAATATTACTTATCTATTAACGTCTACTTGAGTAACGCTTGTTTAAGAAATTTTAAAACTTCCTTATAAAATTGAAAAAAAATATATTTTTTCATGACTTAATTTCAATCGATTTGAATAGACATCGATCAAACAACATCCTCAGGCACGCGTATTGGACATCCCTTTTTGGTTACTTCGCGCTTATTCGGCAATGCTCGGTACAGTATTTTGTCTCAGTCACACGTTAGCATCGGTGTCGTGTTCGTGTCGCTGTCTCGGTCTTGAGCACAGTCGGTTTCAAAAGTTTTCGTTGTTATTGTTGTTCATTGTTATTATTATTGTTAAGTTCTTTTTTGTTTAGTGTTAAGTTTGTTTTACTTGTGTCATTTGCAAGTGTCAGTTGGCACTTATATATTATACGCCAAATATGCCACCAAAACATAATCGTGTGTTAAATCGCCAGGCGAGAAAAAATATTTACGATTTAACGCAGTATATGAAAAAAGAAAAAGAAGAAGGCGTAAAAGATGTAGATAAAGTTTATTTAAGAGTTGCTAACGCAACTGGTGTGTCCCAACGCACAGTACGGCGGATCGCAACTGAAGGCAATATTTCGGGCTTACTTTCTGTATTCCGCACGACTGCTAAAAAAAGGTCAAAATCAAAACCTATTACTGATATAGATCTTTTTGACCAAGGAGTAATAAAAAGATGCATACACAACTTCCACAAAACCGAAAAAGAAATGCCGACAATAAACAAATTACTAGCGAAACTCAAACGGGATATAAATTTTCGAGGTGCTAAAACGAGCTTAAAGACAATCGTCAAAAATTTGGGTTTCAAGTGGCGAAAGACCGAAACCAATAGAATGGTTCTTATAGAAAAGACCGAAATTCGCCTGAACATCCCCTGAACCCTGCTGTCATGGCAAAATGGATTGAGTTTCCGAAAACACGACAAGACAGAGCATTTATAAAACAAGAGTGACACTTAAACAATTTAACAATATTTTAATTATTAAGTGTATGTTATGAAATAAACATAGATATTACTTTTCAAGGTTCCAAAGAAGATTTGGCTTGCCTGGTGTAATTGGGTGCATAAATTGTACCCATGTAGCTTTGTTAAAGCCAAATGTTGAAGAGCATCTTTTTTATAATAGAAAATGGTATCATTCTCTAAATGTTCAAATGGTAGATATATTATTAATTTATACTGTATGTATAGCAGATTACAAATAAATAAATCACTTCTTGTTTTATTTTCAGATTTGTGATAGTAATCTGCGTATTTTAAATGTGAATGCAAAGTTTGGTGGAGCCAAACATGATTCACATATATGGTCTTCAAGTAGAGTTGAATTATTACTCGTATATGCGTGAACTTCATCAAAATAATGAACAAGTGTAGCTGTTAGGTAGGTATTTGTAATAGTAGAAAGATCTAATCTATAGGAGTTTTACAGTGTCTAACTATTTTTTAAACTAATTTTACAGGTGACTCTGGATATCCACAACGCCCTTGGTTTATGACACCTATCCTTAATGCAGTTCGTGGATCTAGGGAAGAACGATACACTCAAAAGCATGTGCAAGCACGTAACTGCATTGAGCGCTCTTTTGGGTTACTCAAGGCACGGTGGAGATGTTTGCTTAGAGACAGGGCTCTTCACTATCATCCTAATGTAGCTAGCAACATTACAATGGCATGTTGTGTGTTACACAATATAGCTTTGCAAGCTGGCTTACCACCACCACAACCACTTCCTGCTGCACATGACAATGGGGATGATATAACTATGCAAGATCCTACACCTGCTGCAACTGTGGTTAACCAAAGTGAAGTACTACAAGGAAGAGCCATGCTTACTTCTTTATTGAATAGGTTATAATAAGATTTTTTTACATTGTAATTATAAATTAAACTTTTTATGTTCTCTATTCGCCTCATTCGCCGTTAGGCCACTACTGCGAGCGCACGCTTGTTTGTTTAAGGTTCGAGCACATTATGCCGGGCCGCAGCGTGTCGGGGCGGAGCGCAAAAAGCCGCTCAAATCGCTTGAATACACTTTGTAAGAATTATCGCACACTGTGTCGGGCCGCAGCGGCTCGCATTATTGCGACGCGGATTTTCGTCCGTGCGATGCGGCCCGTGCCGCCCCGTCAACAGTGTGCTATAGCAAGCGGATTGGTGTGCACGCGCGCACGTGTTTATTTTACGATATTTGCGTTTTTTGGTATTTGTGTGTTCCTGTGGTGTTTACAAAAATGAATGAAGAACTTTTGATGAATTTAGTTCAAGGATACAAAGAACTTTATGATTTGCAAGATCCTCATTACGATGATCATAAAGAAGAGGTAATATTTGGAAGGAAATAGAGGACATAATGAAAGAACCTGGTAAGTAACGCTGACAAGTATTTTTTTCCTAAGTTATTAGGAGTACAAATAAGTTTCCGCCGTTTTATTATAGATGGCGTGCCACGGAGTTTCGGTTAGCTTTCGCAGATGATAACCGGCTTAAAAAATAGTTTGGACATTCAAGAACAACATAACCTATTATTATTGATTTTATATTGGTAAAATATAATTTTTATAAGTTGAAAATGTAAAAATTTGAGCCAAGTAAGTGTCATTTGCGGGAAATATTAGTTTACTTCTTTAGTTTAAAGAAGAGAGAGATATTGAACGCCGATTATGCTTAAGTGAGATGCTGCTAGCTAGACATAAAAAAAGGGTTTTTTACATCGTATCGTAACTGGTGATGAGAAGTGGATACATTATGACAATCCAAAAAGAAGAAAATCATGGGGATTACCTGGCCACGCGTCAACATCAACAGCAAAACCGAATATTCACGGAAAAAAACTTATGCTGTGTATTTGGTGGGATCAGCTAGGTGTAGTGTATTATGAGTTGCTTAATCCGAGCGAAACAATTACTGGAGCCCTCTATCGATCACAATTGATGAGATTGAGCCGAGCTCTCAATACTATTCTAGACACGAAAAAATTATTCTTCTGCATGACAATG
This sequence comes from Arctia plantaginis, assembly GCA_902825455.1. Taxonomy (NCBI): domain Eukaryota; kingdom Metazoa; phylum Arthropoda; class Insecta; order Lepidoptera; family Erebidae; genus Arctia; species Arctia plantaginis. Next base: position 4,966,625 of record CADEBD010000289.1, on the reverse strand, counting down.
CTCGTCCACATGTTGCGGCTCCCGTGAAAAAGTACTTGGAAACACTTGATTGGGAAGTGTTACCCCACCCGCCGTATTCACCAGACATTGCACCGTCCGATTATCACCTGTTCCGGTCCATGGCACATGCTCTGACGGCGCAACGGTTCACATCTTATGAGGATACCAAAAATTGGGTTGATTCGTGCATAGCCTCAAAAGAGTTCTTCAGAAGTGGGATTCGAATGCTGCCTGAGAGATGGGAAAAAGTGGTTGCAAGTGATGGGCAATATTTTAAATAAATTTATATTATCGTTCTTCTATAATAAATTTTTAATTTGTGTTAAAAAACGGCGGAAACTTATTTGTACTCCTGTATACAATATATGAAAAGTGTCAACCAAACTGTCTGATACCAACAACCATGGTGTATCTTTCATTATTAGAGTAGGTATTACTTTATTAATGATGACAATAATCTATACTAATATTATAAAGCTGAAGAGTTTGTTCGTTTGTTTGTTTGAACGCGCTAATCTCAGGAACTACTGGTCCGATTTGAAAAATTATTTCAGTGTTAGATAGCCCATTTATCGAGGAAGGCTATAGGCTATATATCATCACGCTAAGACCAATAGGAGCGGAGCACCAATGAAGAATGTTTCAAAAACGGAGAAAATTTATTACTATTGAGAAACCCAGACGAAGTTGCGCGGGTCAGCTAGTAAAGAATATAACTAAGTAATAAAAAAGGTATCAACAGATTAGTTTCTTCGAATACCTCGTCTAATAACCCTCGACAGCCACCCAACGGTACCAGTTGGAGATACGAAGTATCTTTTAAATTGATCTCGGACACACATTGCGTCTAGTGCTGCATGGCCTCCAATATATGGCAAATCTGTTATGGCTTCTGTTACCACATTTCTCTAAGCTTCCTCTTCAGACCAGTAGCAAATGTCGTTTCGCAGTAAATTGTGCAAACAACAAGTGGCTAATATAATACCATTAACATGTTTCGGCAATAACGAAAAACGTCTTTCGTGAACTTTAAACTCTTTCACCAATAGACCAAAAGCATTTTCGCTCACACGCCTAGCTCTACTCAGCCTATAATTAAAAGGTTTCTTGTCTTCGTCATTTGTCAACTGATTTGCCGGATATGGTCTCATCAAATGTCTGGTTAAAGGAAAAGCTTCGTCTCCAACAATGACATGTGTTAACATTAAGTCTGTACCCGGTATTAACCCTTAATAACCTAGAGTTTCAATTTTGATACCAATCTTTTAAACCGAATGTTCACATTACTATTAGTTTTTTTTATAGGTTGGCTGTACGTATTTTACTATTGTATAATATTCTTTCCAACGAAATTTAAAAAAAAAAACAAATGTCATTATTGTTTTATTTTATCTATGACATATTACTTGCGCGGCAAAGTGAACAAGTAAACACATTTTACTAAAAGTTTTGTTGAATACAAATTTGATATATTTTCTTTTTCTGAAGAATATAAATACTTTTGAGGTAAGTGAATATATTATTTTCGCTATGATATAATTATTTTTTGCGAGTGCATGTTTTACTTGAAGAAACTAGTGCTATTTTTGTGAGTATCAATTTTGATACTTCAGGCATTCCGCCCTACATAAAACCTACCTACAAATTCTTTAGCTATAAAAACTTTTTGAACTTCCGATTCATTATTTTTCTGCATAGCTTGGTGTTGGGATTACTTTTATTTTTATTTTATTATAGAAATTTATCAAAAATGCGACCAGAAGAGATTGAGGGCATATTGAAGCAGTTAGAAAATGGTGAAATTTCGGAAGACGATTCCACCGACAATGAAGATGACATAGACTATTATTCGAGCCAAAGAGATCGTCTGATGGAGCTAGAAGATGAAGAGGATGTAGGTAATTTTCCCACTGACCCAAACTTGGATGCAGATCCACCTGCAGCAAACGTAGATACCGACATGCAACATAATTTAGAGACTGTTGAACGAAGCCCAACTCCTACAACCAGCAGCCAGAACAACCTGCAAACTGCACCTTTCAACTCTAGAAACTTAGTGTGGAGAGTAAAGAATATGGACATAGTCCAAAATGCTTTAAAGTTTGCTGGAAACACTGAGTATTCACAAGAAATTATGAACTTAGACACTCCTTTTCAGTTTTTTTCTTATTTTTTCGGTGAAGAAATTTTGAGATTTCTAGTGGACGAGTCAAATAAATATGCCTTCCAAAAGAATCCCAACTTTACAGAACCTGTAACTGTCTTAGAATTACGTAAATTTATTGGAATTTTTATTTTTACTAGTGTATATCATTATCCTAGTGTCAGGTCATACTGGTCAAACATTACAAAGTTTGAACCCATAGCACAAACAATGAATCGCAACAGATTTGATAAAATTCGACAAATTTTTCACATGAATGACGACTAAACATTTGCCCATTGATCATCCCCAGCACGACCGACTGCATAAAGTAAGACCAGTGATAGACTATTTGAACAAGAAATTTATTACTGTACCATTTGAGCATCGTCTATCACTAGACGAGCAAATGTGTTCAACTAAAATTAAACATTTTATGAAACAATACTTACCCATCAAGCCCCATAAGTGGGGATTCAAATTATACGTTTTATGCTCTCTGTCTGGGTATGCCTACAGTTTTGAGATTTACTCAGGAGCTAAGGACATAGACCGTTTACCTGGCGAACCAGACCTCGGAGCTGTATCGAATACAGTTATTCGATTGTTACGACCAGTACCAAGGCACGTCAATCATATAACTTATTTTGACAATTTTTATACGAATATTCCTCTGCTACATTACTTGACTAACGAAGGTATTTATTGTCTTGGAACAGTACAGAGAAACAGGCTTGGAAAGTCGTGCAAGTTGCCGGAGAAACGGGAAATTATGAAGTCTAACGTACCCAGAGGAACATAGCACGAAAATGTGGCCTCTCACGAAGGCCACGAATTTTCGGCCACAAGTTGGAAAGACAACAAACAAGTACTATTACTTTCCACGTATGTTGGCGCTGAACCAGCGGATACTATAACCCGCTACGAAAAAAAACTAAAGGCCAATGTTCAAGTATCATGTCCTCGGGTCATAAAAGAATATAATGCACACATGGGCGGCGTTGATTTGATGGATAGCTTCATTGGTCGATATCGCATCCGCATAAAGTCGAGAAAGTGGACAGCGAGGCTCTTCTACCACTTGTTAGACATGACTGTCATCAATGCTTGGGTACTATACAAAAAGGTAAACACAATGAAAGGAAAACTTCAGAAGAATATTATGAAGTTAGCAGATTTTAGAACTGAGCTTGCCGATACTTTATGCAGATATCAAAGTCACTCGAAAAATAAAAGGGGAAGACCCAGTACCAACAGTCGACAAGACACTACAGTACCTTCGAAAAGACCCCGGACAGGTGTACAAGTACTACCCTCTACTGACGTGCGTTGCGATTGTATTGGTCATGAAAAAATATTTATGAATTCTAGAAATAAGTGTAAATTTAATAATTGTAGGAAACTTACCTCCTGGTTCTGTAAAAAGTGTAAAGTGTCGTTATGCGATAATAAAAACAATCAATGTTTCGCATTATTTCATGCATAGGTATATCTGATTTCTTTATGGCGTTATCAAAATTGATACCTGTTTTTTTTTCTAAATAAATATGTAAAATAAATATTGTGATTTTTTTAACTATTTTTCGCTTCATCTAGACCCTCAAGCAAACACAGTAATATTAAAAATAAATCACTTTCGTAAATCAGGCTACTAAGGGTTAAACGATCAGCAGGCAAATTTAACCGTCCATGTTTAAAGCTTTGCCAAAATTAGAGTTATTAAGTATTTGGCTTTCAGAATTTTTACCCAAGGCACCAACGATGACTGTAAAACGGTAGTCCGCATCGACTAAGGCCAATAAAACTGTAGTAAACGTTTTTTTGTAAGAAAAGTAAAGGGAACCGCTATTCGGTGGTGCTTCAATAATAACATGCTTTCCATCCAGTGCCCCAATGCAATTTGGAAAGTTCCATTGCCTTCTAAAACGCTGTTCTTTACGTTTCCAGTCTGCTTCTGTCGGCACGGGCATGACATTAGGTGATAGTTTCTTAAATATGGTTGTACATGCCTCGTAAATAATTTGTCTAACAGTTGATTCACCAAGTCGAAAAGTAGTGGCTAATGACTAAATTGAATTTCCTGTTGCCAAATATCTGAAACATAAAAAGCAATGTAGTTCAAACATCTTGCATCTTTTGGCCGATCCTTACGTTTATGCAAGCCAATAAGGTTGTGTTCCTTGGCGTCCTTTAATAGCATCATCATCAGCCTATTTATGCTTTATATTCTAACTTTACGGTTCCGGTTCCGGTGTTCGAAACGTAAACACGTACGTTAAATTAAACGTACACGTAGTTAAATTAATTAAAAAATGAATTATTATTTGCGGAGGGCTTTGCCCTCCGCAAATAATAATAATAATTCATTTTAACGTAAAAAGTGTAAAATAACAGTGTCTCAACACGAAAACTATCAGACTAGACAACAAAAAACGAAACAAGAAAGTGAACAAAGTGCTAAATAACCATTAGTGAACAAAAAAACTACAAATAATCAGGCAACAACTTAACCTAAAAGTGAAAATTATTGCATGTCATAGTAGTGCTGCCAACATAATCAACATACTTCACTTTGACAACCAACCAACGTCATTTGACTGACATACGGAGTCAGTGTTGCCAGCAACGACAATCTAAATCCTACCAGCATTGTAAAACCAAACAAAATGGAAAAAAGTATGGAGTTGTTGCTATCAAGATTGGATGAGAAATTGAATCAACAAGCTAAACTAATAACAGAGTCGGTCACGAAAAACGTTATGTAGGCATTAGATGAGAAACTAAAGTTATTAACAGAGGAAAATACTATGCTCAAAGACAAAATATCTACACTGGAGCAAAAACTTAATGTCATGGAAAGAGAGAAAAAGAAATACAACCTGGTCTTTTTTGGCTTTGAGGAGATTGGCAAAACATAAGCGGAACTGGTAGACTACCTCAAGGACACGATTCTAGAAACAGGGACGCACCTAAGTAGCCAGGAAATTAGCAATATGTACAGAATTGACAACAAGGAAACTGTTAAAAACCGGCCTATCGTAGTCTCCATCACGTCCCTTTGGAAAAAACACCTGATTCTGAAAAATAAGTCAAAGCTTCCTCAAGGTACTTATGTGAAAGAAGACTACACCAAAGAAGTGCTAGAAAAACGGAAGAAATTACAAGTACAAGTGGAAGAAGAAAGAAAAAAAGGAAACATAGCCTTTTTAAGGCATGATAAGATAATAGTTAAGAAACCACCAGGAATAAACAGAGACAAAAGGAAAAGAGACGGTTTGGACTCACCGAACTCTTCATCACAAAAAAAAAATAGACTTAAAGGACAACCCAGCTACAACATCAATGAAGGGAAGAGAAATCTTAAAACCCAACATACTGAACTACATTGAACGAGGCAGATCTGCTTCACTCTCTGAGATCCCAAAAAACTTATAAAGACCACCGGCACCAGGAACCAAAATAGAACAAGTATCATAACTTCATACAAACCAACAAAAAAATGCACCCCAAGCCGGTTGGTCACCGTGGGGGAAGATAACCAAAACCCTCCTGTTCCTGAAAACCAAAAAATTAAGAACAAAAAGGTAAATCTTACCTTATTTAATATCTGTACTTTCAACGTAAGATCTTTAGTGAATAAAACTAGATATTTGGAGCTAGAATATATGCTCGATAACCTAAAATGGGACGTGATCGGTTTATCCGAAATTAAGAAAGCGGGAAAAGAAATAATAGAGCATGAAAAGTACATTTTTATTTATTTTGGAGAAAAACCTGGAAGAAATGGCGTTGGTTTTTTAATAAATAAAAAATGGAAACTAAATATTATCAACATTTACGCCATTTCGGATAGAGTTATACGGCTGGATCTACAATTTAACAATATACATTTGCATCTAATTCAATGTTATGCTCCAACGGAGAAAAGCATAGACGATGAAATTGAAGCCTTCTATAACGACCTGAGAAAAGTAATGGAGAACACTGGTAAACTTACTCTAATTATGGGAGACTTTAATGCAAAGATTGGCCAGCCCACCTATGATGATAAAACCATTATGGGACCATGGGGATATGGTGAAAGAAGCGAACACGGAGCTCTTCTTGTCAATTTTTGTTTCGAACAAAAGTTACACATAATGAACACTTATTTTAAGAAAAAATGTAAACGTAGGTGGACCTGGCTCTCCCCCGATGGCAAAAATAAGAACGAGATTGATTTCGTTTTGGCAAGAGATAAGAACACCATACGAAACATACAAATTATCAACACAACTTTTCCGAGTGATCACAGGTTGGTGAGAGCAAAGCTATATATTGGACAATGTAACAAAATATCACGCAAAAAATTCGGCACAAGACGTAAAGCATGCGACTTAGACGAAATAGAGCAAGAATTTATAAATAAAGCTTTTAAAGATCTATCGAAAGCATTATAAATAACGAGCGATACACAAATATCTTACGAAAGACTAAGCTCTTGCATAAAGCAATCTGTAGAAAAACTTCCACTGAAAGACATGAAAAAGCAGACACCAATAAACGAATATATAATACGACTAATAGGCGAGAGAAATAGACTAAAGAATAAATCAAATAGATCAAGATCCGAGAAAAATAAATTAAGCGCGCTATATAAACTAGTAAAAAAACAACTAAGACACGACAGAAAAATGTACAGATACAGTGTAATAGAGGAAGAGATTGAGAAAAGAGCTTCGTTTAAGAGAGCCAAGAAAAAATTGAATAATGGTAAGAAATGGATTATGTCGCTTAAAAATAACAACTCACAGAAAACATCAAACAGAAGTGAAGTAATCTCTATAGCGACAGACTTCTACCAACAGCTATATGATGACAAATTCACAGATTATAACGACTGTATTGAAGAGCAAAATTGTAATATTGAAGATTTACCACCTTTTTTGAACAGCGAGATTGCCTCGGTGATAAATCATTTGAAGTCCAACAAAAGCCCAGGAGAGGACGGTATTACAAATGAAGTTCTACGAGCTATCAAAGAACCTTTGACTCCTCTTATTACGAAATTATTGAATGAAATATTGCATAACCGAATCATACCCAAGGAATGGAACACATCTATAATTTCTCTTCTCTACAAGAAAGGCGATCCACATGATATTTCAAACTATAGACCGATTAGCCTACAACAAACAATTTACAAGGTATTTACTGCTGTCCTACTTAAAAGAATCATTAAACAACTAGAATTCAATCAGCCCCGATAACAAGCAGGCTTTCGTCAAAGGTACTCTACCGTTAACAACATATTTACCCTAACACAGATCATTGAAAAATATGAAGAATACAATAAAACGTTATACATCGCTTTCGTCGATTACTCTAAAGCGTTCGACACAATATTACATGACCCTTTATGGAATGCACTGAAAGAACAGGGAATAAATGAAACATATATTGAAGTTCTCAGAGAAATATATAAAAACAGTTGGGCAGTTGTGAAACTGGAACGGAAAGGAAAACCATTTCGAATGAGAAGAGGAGTACGACAAGGTGATCCAATCTCTCCTAACTTGTTCACTGCACTCTTGGAGCATATATTCAGAAAACTAAACTGGGAAAAAATAGGCATTAACATAAACGGCGAATACATTAACCATCTACGATTCGCCGACGATATTGTTCTGATGGCGGAAGGATATGAAGACTTAGAGTACCTACTAAAGACGTTGAACATAGAGAGTCAAAAGTGCGGATTACATATGAATCCTAATAAGACCTGCGTTATGACCAATAGAGAGAAGATCCCTCTGGTTATACAATCAAGAGAAGTACAGTATGTTGATGAATATACATACTTGGGACAAATTATATGCTTCAATGATCAGACGAAAAGAGAAGTTGAAAGTCGCGTAAAGAAAGCTTGGGCTAAGTATTGGTCGCTCAAAGAAGTATTTAAATCGAAACTTCCTGTCAAACTAAAGAAAAAAGCAATGGATACTGTAGTTTTACCTACTTTACTGTACGGCTGCCAAAGCTGGGCGCTTACAAAAGAAATAATACATAAAATTAGAGTATTCCAGTCTGCGACAGAAAGAAGCCTGCTAGGTTTTAAGCTAAGCGATCGAAAACGAAACACCGACATAAGAAAAATAACTAAAGTCATAGATGCCGCTGAGGTATTATGCAGATTGAAATGGAGATGGGCTGGACACATAGCGAGAACAACCGATGGACGATGGAGTGAGAGAGTCCTGCACTGGTACCCACGAGATGCAGTTAGACCACGCGGCAGGCCAAAACGACGATGGCGCGACGATATCGTGGCCCTTGCTGGGCCAAACTGGACGAGACTAGCCAAAAACAGAAACCTATGGTCAGAAATGGAGGAGGCCTTCACCCAGAAGTGGGTTCCCCTTTAAAAATTAAAAATGAAATAGAGAAAATGAAATAAAGTAAGAATCAAATAAATAAATAAAAATAAATAAAAAGATATACCTATGTAAATTCTACAAGTGAAGTGAAATTAGTTTGTTGTTATAAAAATCTACCAAATGTTGAGTTATTTGTTATGGGAAATAAAAGGCTATTATTATTATTATTATTCTCTTTATTAAATTATGTTTACATATTAATTACATTTTTAAATATATTACAAAAGAAATAAAATACATTTAAAAATATAAAAAATAGTAGACCACCGACATCGGGTACAGGTACCAAGACACCGGTGGTTAGGACTGCAAAGATAGGAACCTCCTCACTATACGAGCCGTGTCAAGGAGGACTGCCTTCTGTATCAGACCCTTGATCCAGCCGTCCAACGTGAGCCTCTTAAGGTGTTGGTCGAGGCTCTTGGCTATCAATCTGTGAGCAGATACGACTATCGGAACAATTATCACTGAATCGACATTCCACATATCGACAATCTCGTGAGATAAATCCAAATTTTTTATTTGTTTTTCTTTTTCAACTTTCACGAGATTCTCGTCATGAGGAACGGCGATATCAACAATCATTATTATTATTATTATTATTATTATATTTTTTCTTCCACAGCTAAAACTTGCAGAGACAGATGGAGACGTATAAGAGATAAACGTGAAACAACGTACGCATTCGAGTAGAAACGGCTAGCTCGTGAAAGACTCTACTAGAAGAACTCAGATAAACCTGAACCATGTCCAGTAAGACGAAAACCGCCGAATCGAAAATTGTTTCGAAAAACGAAAGTAAGTGTTACTTTATCGTTTCTCTGTATTTGGAATCGAAGACCAAAAAGTATATTCTGACTACTCAGACATACAACTACGAAGGTCTGCCTGAAGAAGAGTTCTTCTCTTCCTTCGCATTAGTCAAGAATAATGTATTACAGGAACGTGTTCGACGAATCGTTATTGTTTCGGGAGATGCAGAGCACGTACCTATATATCGCTCGCGTACCCACTTTCTGAGAGGGGCGGTCGTACCCGCCTTTTCTGGCGTTTTGCACCCGTCCTCAGCCATGACACACAGCGAGTTCGACGGCAATCGCGTGACTGTCGTTAGAGTACGCAGTGGTATATTCAACTATAACGAGCATCAGGCTCATGGTTAAAAAGTTAAAGAAATTAAAAAGTGGACAAGCTGCTACAAATATGAAGAAACCAAAATGTGAAGATTTATTGTCATTCCTTAACCCCTATATTAGCAACGAGGATGAAACTTTTTCAAATTTTCCACCAAATAATGTTTCCCAAGACTCAAGTAATGAGGATAATAGTCTTTTAGATGATACTCATAGCCGTGATAGCCCTGGTTTAAGTGTTGGTACTTCACAAAGCACTATAAGAAATCGTGCTGGTTCTTCAGAAGACAGTTCACCTCGTCCTTACAAAATAAATTCCAGAAGTTTAGATACTCCACCACAACTTTCACCAACACACTCGTTATTGCAAGAGTATTTAGAAAAAAAATACAGTGCTAAGAAAAATAAATCGGACAAAATTGTTGACTTTTTCAAGAACTTGGGGGAAACTGTTTCAAATTTTCAACTGTTTCAAGTTATTAAAATAGTTACCGATGCAGAGGAGATGGTTTTCAGGGACAAGTCTAAACCACAATATGTATTAGAATTATCTAAAGAGAACTCACCGCCCATAAGGGTTATTAATTCAAACGATTCGACTGCACGGATGGCGTAGTGGTTTAAGCGGTCGCCACGTCGCTTCCTACTACGCCGAGTGTTGTGGGTTCAAACCCCACATGGGACGACACTGTGTGATCCACAAATTGTTGTTCTGAGTCTGGGTGTTCTTTGTGTCCGTTTCATGTATGTTTGTAAAGTCCCCCGCGACACAGGATTTATTCCTAATGCGGGAGATGTCTTTTTAAAAGAAAAAAAAAAAAGATGTTGATGCGCAGTCTTCAAACAAAATAATAACACCAACTTCAACAAACATTGATAATCCAAATGATATTGAGACACAGGAAGAGATTGGTCTTGATGATAACGCATTAAATGCTTTTTTAAATTCTATTCAACAACAAAAAGATAACCAATAAATGGTATTATTAGTGATGGGCTTTTGTTCCTTGATTTTGTGATAATATAATATTGACATGCGTTTTTAAAACATACCGTACTCGTAACTAGCGCCGCTGCTATATATTAAATAGACAAATACTTACATACCATTTTTCAGATTAGCTTAATTAAGTTTATTTCATTGAAACCTTGAACACATTCATTAATCACATTCATAGATATTTTCGACATGTTGTATTTTCTGATTAAACTTTAAAAAACGTAATAACTTATTTTATTTATAAAGATTTTTCTCGATTGGCGACTCTAATGACGGCCTGTTTTTAACTTAAAACAAAACCACAAGAGCCTAACGTACCACCTCACTAACAAATTTAAGATACATTTTACACAGTTACTTGCCAAAAAATTACGGGGGCTACGCGAAAATGAACGTGCTATTTTCATGTACGAAATAGACGGCATGTTCATAAACCGTTTACGCAGTAATAGTAGCCCATCACCTAATTTTTGTACCTCTGAAAACATCTCACAACGACCTACTTCTTCTCAATCGTCTTACTCAGAACCTATACATAACATTAGAATACCAAAACGACGCGAATCTTGTTGCACATCATATTCAGAACCTGCTGTACCGAATAAAATGGTAAAAAATTATAATATGAAGGCTCCAGTTACATATCCACCAGTTCTTCAATACATTCCTCATACTATGTCGCTAGAAACTACGAATCCGCCTGTTTTACACATTCCAGATCCGAATTATAACCCAGTCGACAACACACAATCAGTAAAAATTTTGTCCGATCAAATAATAGTTACACCGGCCAGAGATTATCTCGAAAATTTTAATAACAGCCTGGAATGATGGTTTTGTTTTGTATTGATTGATTGATTACTTTTCTAAAAATTATTTTAATTGTAATAAAACAATTTACCTTTACCTGGTCTTTTAATGCTTCGTTGATTGCAGCACAAACTTCTGGTATAATTATTGAAATCAGCTGACTCGAAACTTTAAATAAAAAATGTAGACTTTTGTAGCTGTCGCCAGTAGCCAAAAACCTTAATGCAATGGCAAGTCGTACTTTGGGTGGTATAGCGTGCCTTAGTTGAGTATCTTGCTTGGCGATAATAGGAGCAACTTTGTTCAATAAGTATTCAAAATCGAAGAAAGACATGCGCACAAAATTTTCAAATTCACCAGATGATTCAGAAAGTAGTTCTGTAATTTGTTTGTCCATAGTTTGTCTGCAAAAGAAAGTAATATTTTAAAATAAAATAAAAACGTGGTGCATATTTTACTCTTAAGCATCAAAATGCTTTAGGACATACATATGTACTTTTTTTTGTTGTAGTCTAAAATAACATATTGAGGATTTAAGGATGAATTTTCATCCGTTTGGATTGCCGATTACTTAGGAATAAATTAGGCATACAATAATAAATTCATAAAAAATCATCAAATACAAATACTTACATCGTCCTGTTGCGGTGTATAGACGTCATCCACCATCTTCTCCGTTTTGAATTTCTTTTTTTGGTTAGGTGTAGAATCGTAAGAAATTATAATATTGGTAGGCACATAAAGTAACAAGTAACTGAAGATAAGAAACAAGACAAAATCTGGCAGGTTCGTCCTCCAAATAAAAGGTAAAAGGTAAAAAATAGGGCTCAAGAAATTTAGACAATCCCCATTAAGGCTGAAAATTACCACGAATTGTTAATTATATTTTTTTTTATAAGTAATAATAAAAAAAATGATTGAATTAATTTACATTTGTTTTATTGTTTACCAATAGTAAAATACAAACACAATTTTAAATCATCCACCTGCAATTTTGTCAAATTTTTAATTTCGAAGTAGTAGCCCGTGAGACGTCATGGCCCTTAGTGTTATATTTTTTTTATAAGTTTATAAGTTAGTATGCTTACAAAAATACCACCGTCACCATCAACTCTGACTGCTCCATCTTGTTCTTCGGTTAGTTCTCCACCTGTAAGTGACTTCACAATCAGGATCATCATCGGAGGGTAAGTTAGCTGACATTGTTTCTAAATTACAGCTCACTGAAAGAACAAACAGTGAAGTAAGAGTAGCTTTAGCTAAAATATATAAAGTTCGTATATCCGAAAGTCACTCATTTAAACAAAAGATGGCTGAGGCGCAAGAAGAGGCAAGGATTCGCAACAATTCGCACAAGAACTTGTGCTAAGGAATCAACAGGAACTCGCTCGTTTGATCGGTGAGGCACTGGCTCCTGTGTTTACAAATCTCGCTAACATAACTGCTAAAGGGGAATGCCCATTTTCGGCCATGAAACGCCCAACAATTTGCTTTTGTTAGAAAAAACCATCTTATTTTCTATTTATTAATTGGGGTATTCATTTATCCTGACAGGTCTGCAACATTTAAACAGAAAATAAAAGTACCGAAAAGATAAAAGTGAAATTACGTTTATCCGTATTTCATTGGTTTCTGACAAAATATTAAGTGTTCCCAATTACTAATTTTACTATTTTTTGGACTGACATTATTATTTATTTTAATATTACTTGAAACTAATTGCACAAAACATCTTATAAATTCTACGTTTAAAACAAACAAAATAAATAAGCAAAATGGCGGTTTGTGTCAGCGCTACTGAAGTTAGTAAACGTGTCCTGGCCGAAAACTGTGTCAGCGCTAGTAAGCCAGTAGCGCTCATAAGCGCTTCCTAGCGCTATTTTCTGCCAAAGACAGACATTATTTTATAGCTATATTATTCGATTTTCGGTAATTATTATGATTTCATTATGTTAGTGCTAATATTATTTATTTATTTATTTTAATAGAGCTAGGGCAGACTTTAGAAATATAAACGTAGGCTCCGAAAATGTTAGGGAATTTCCTATTTTAACTTACAGCGACTTAGTACTAATTGCTTGTGGTACATACCAATTAAAGCAAGCTCGCTCCTATTATGGTGAGCATATAAGAGCTAATGGTTGCTACCACATAGAAGTATGCAATGACCATAGGAGCAGCATTATGGAAGGAATACACCTTAGTCCTAACTGCTCTTTACTTAAGAATCGCAAGTCGACAAATCAGTCGAAAAATATATTTTATATATATTTTAATTAGTGGCAATGATTCTGGCAGAAGTGCAATTAAAAAGTATTGTTGTAACTGTATTGTTGGCCGTCGAACGGTAGGATGTTGTGCCCATATAGTGACAGTAATATTTTATTTGGGTTGGGCACGACATCAAACAAATATTTTTCCTCCGGCTCAATTCCTGGATGATGTACTAATTGTGTATGACACAAATGATGTATGATCATAAAATACCTAACAACTACATATAACTTGATATTGTATGTGAGAATTACAATAAAATGATGAATAAGAAAAAAAACTGTAGATATTTCTGAAAATTAAAATCATTTTATATCTTAAAAATCCCGACTTTTTTTAATACCAATTCCTTAATCATTTCATTCTTTAAATTGTATATTATCGTTTCCATATGCTTTTATATGTGTGCACCTAGGGCCAAAGTGTCTATGGGTAGTGGGCATTCCCCTTTGAGAGTTCGTTAATGGCAAGTGCTCATAGTAGATCCGTTGGTCAATGACCAGCGATGGTAGTTGATGAGACCGCGAGGAGTGGTTACATCAATTGGAATGGGAAACATGCTGTTTTGAGCAATCAAACGTACATTGCTAGAAATGACATACTCAAGACCATAGCTCAAGCCCATCGAGTGAGATTTACAACTAATGTCGGACGTGATGAAATACGGCAAATTTTTTACGATTTCCGTAGTTTTGTCGTTGGTAAGACTGAGAGGTGTCCCTTAAACGACGAATATATTAATATAAATGGTCGTTTAGTATCGTTGTACATAACTAGAATTTTAAATGCTTGTGATGTTGGTGAACGATCAATGGAACATTCTGAGAATGTGGTTTCGAGAACATTTTCAGGGCTCGATGAAGCTAAGCAGAGTTGTTTCAATAATTTAAAATCTTTAAATTCTTTGATTACCGGTTTACGTGATCCGGATAGAGTTAATGATTTTTATTCAGTAGATACTTTTGAATTTACTTTCGACCTTAGATGGTCTAATTAGAATTGTTTATTTTTAAATCAAATTAAGTTGGGTTAATGTGTGCCTTAGATTTCCTTTATTGTTTATTTTGTTATTATATTTGATTTTGCGTGTTCAATTTGTTAAAAACACAAACAAAAAAAAATGTTCGCGAATTTGTCTACGTGCATTTAGTATGCTGACAAAAATATATCAATAAAGGATGTACAGCTGACCATGACCAGACATGACCAGACTTCATGTTGTCAACATTCTTGAACCTGTTGATGATAACTTTTCTTGAAAGATTAACAAATCATGGAACCACTGTATGCAATATCACGGTTTTAAACAACTTTGATCACGCATCTTACAGTCCTATACATAAACAATATAATCAAGGGGCGAAGAGACCGCTGAGAAACTATTTTGTAACGACAGATATGGATAATGTTCTCACATGCAGGCGTTGATCAATCATACATATTATACATAGAAACACCCAGACCAAATCAAACATCAAATGTTCATGCACAGAAATGTTTGACTTGAGCGGGAATCGAACCCGCGACCTTTGGAATAGCCATCCAGTCGTCAATCTTTATCTCCTTGTCACTTCTGGCGTTGTGTTCCTTCTGCCGCGGCGCCCCCACTTGAGGGTGGAAGAACAAGGAGATGAACAAATAACTAAATTTCATGGATACCAAAATTAAATTCGAAACAACAACCACTAAACCAACCAAGCCGGCACCGAGAGTGAATAACCCAACTGCCAGGCCATAACACCAACCGATTGCCCCCCGGGTTAACAACCCGAGCGCGAAGCCGACTAAGTGTACAATTACAGTGGCAGCGGGGCGGGCAGTGGAATCCGCCCGCAGGTAACGCAAACACGTAGTTTTTGACTAAGGTGCACCAAGTAGGGGCGGGGCGGGTGAGCGGGAATCGCAAAGGGACAAGCGGTTGTCGCGAGCGGGGCGGGTGGACGCAAGTCAGTTTGCGTTTCCTGCTCTGTTTGTTCGGACATGCCGTTGACGAGTGAAGATTTAATAAGTGCCGTATTGGAGTCATTCGAATCGAGAAGTGATTGACAACTATGGGAAGAAATAAAAATAATAAGCGGAGATTCTGATGGTAGTTAACTTTTATCGTTTATTTTTATTGTTATCATTATAAAAGTAATCAGTGAAGTAACTTCGTACTGCTCTAGCCCTCATTGCGGAACTATTGTCTTGTCTAGAACTTGATGCTGAGTTTGTTGAAGATATTTGATTGATCAAATGCGTATTGCGATCGGCGTGAACATCTTTACTCATAGTGATGTTATGAAGCAAACAAGCAGTTTTTATTATTAGACGTGGATGTTTAACATTTGGTGCTATCGATTTATTAAGAGTACGCCATTTGGTACACAGAATTCCGAATGCACATTCAGCGCACTTTCTGGCCCTTGATAGCCTCTTGTCAAATTCTTCTTTGTTGCGATCAAGATTTCCTAGAGGATTTGGGCGCATGAGGTATTATTTTATTGGGTAAGCTTCATCTCCAATCCAATCAAGACCAAGGGTAGCTGCTTGTCGGTGCCTGGAAGCGTTAGAGGAGTTGGCATATTAAACCTGTTGTTTTCTAGTTGTTTATTTAATCTTGAGTAGTAAAACGTGCCACCATCACTCTATTTGTTTCGACCACCAACTTCAACTACGATGAACTTTTTTTTTATCAGCATCAGCAACTGCTTGAAGCACTAAAGAAAAAAACTTTCGGTAGTTAGAGTATTCAGATCCTGAATGTTTATGTTTCTTTATACGATAATGCTTCCCGTCAATTGACCCCATGCAGTTCGGAGATTGCCATTTTTCATAATAGTCATTTACAATTTTCTTCAATTGTTCCATTATGGGTTCAGGTATGTTTATATGTACTACAATGGCCTACTTGGCCGGAAACGACAGGGAGAGCGGGGATGATGTTCCGCCTGTCCGAAATTCGGAGGTTGGGGCGGCTGTTCTACGGATTCGTTGCAAGAAGACCGCCCCTGGGCCAGACGGGATACCGGCCCGAGTGCTGGCCCTAGCCCTCAACCACATGGCAGACCGCCTCAGGGAGGAGTCCGACGCTAGTTTGGTGTCCGGACGTTTCCCTGAGTGCTGGAAGAGCGGGAAGCTGGTCCTGTTGAGGAAGCCGGGACGGCCTGCCGATTCGGTCGCGGCCTACAGGCTCATCGTGTTGCTGGACGAGGCGGGTAAATTGTTTGAGAGAGTTCTCTCTGCCCGCATCGTCCGGCATCTTTGCGAGGTGGGCCCCGATCTGTCGGACGCCCAATTCGGTTTTCGAGCGGGGCGTTCGACGGTCGGCGCTGTGTTGCGCCTGAGGGCGGTGACCGAAGAGGCTGTGGTGGCGTGCTGTTGACGGTGTCATTGGACATCGCCAACGCATTCAATAGTCTCAATAGCCATTCAGCTGCATCAGGGAAGCCCTGGGAAAGGAAAGTGGTTACAAAATAAATGCAAACAAATTCAAAGCGTATTGCATTAAAACGGCTTCTTTTTTTTTTGATGAATCATCCATGGTATAATATGTCAACAACACTTCACAAAATACTTATTCATGGATCAGATATAGCAGAAAATTCTGAAGTAGTTATAGGATTAATGAGCGAAAATGCTCAAGAAAGTAGGAACAAAGATTTTCGTAAGTACAGAGAACATTTTCAAGATTTTTTTTTTGGAAAGTGAGCCATTGAAGACACTTTCAAGAGACTTATGGTTTCTTCTGATCCGTTTATAACGGAACTGAGAAAATAAATGGCAAAAAATCTGTTCCGTTGTGCCAAGAGTTTTTAAATCTATTATTACTAGTTACACACCTTTATACTTGACTGCACGGATGGCGTAGTGATTTAAGCGGTCGCCACGACGCTTCCTACTGCGCCGAGTGTTGTGGGTTCAAACCCCACATGGGACGACACTTTCTGTGATCCACAAATTGTTGTTCTCAGTCTGGGTGTTTGTATCCGTTTCATGTATATTTGTAAAGTCCCCCGCGACACAGGATATCTTTCCTATGATAATAATCTATAATGTTTAGGTTGAGTCCGACTTTTATTGATTTTTCGCCTGTGTGCAGCGCCCACAGGCAGACGGCTGTCCAACAGACTGACCAAGACCAAGAGGATAGAGACGGCAGGACTGACCAACCGGACTTTTCGGGTGGTGGTGGAGGGGGAGACCTCATGCGTCCGCAACATAGCAGCCGCCGTCCCACAAGGTAGCTGTCTATCGCCTGTGTATTACTTACACGACGGCGACGGCGGACCAGCCCATAAACACCACATATAATATACGCCTGTTGTTATATATTCACAAGACTTGCTGTCGCCGCGACCGCGAAGGCGGCAGAGAGAGCACTTTGATTCTAACCATGAAAATCTCAAGGAAAAAGATACCAGTTTTTTTCAAATACAAAAAGAGACGTATGAAGCCACAGTGACGAATTTGCAAAAATTAATAATGAAAGTGCTACTGAAGCATTGTTCCGCCTAAGTTACAGGATAGGCTTGTCTGGTAAATCACATGCAATTGCAGAGAACTTAATTAAACCATGCATGTTAGAAACAGTCGGCTGCATACTTGGAAAAGACGCAGCAAAGAAGGTTGTAGCAATGCAATGCTCAAACAACACTGTTTCCGATAGAATTCACAAAATATCTGACCATATTGAAGATGAACTTATACAGCGATTGTATGCTTCCGAATTGTTTGCGATGCAACTTGATAAAAGTAGCTGGCCTATCTATATTACTTGTATTCGTCAGATAAATGCACGCCATTGGAAACCCATACAAGGCGAGAAAAAATATTTAAGGTCATAGATTGTTACATGAATAAACACAACATTGATTGGAAAAAATGTATTGACATATGTACCGACGGGGCTGCAGCAATAGTAGGTAAGATAAAGGGCACAGTATGAACAGATCCTATTAATTGAAACTGTAAGTTGGGAAACACGAAATGTTCAGTAAAAAACACAATAGCTTCCTTATGGAAACCTTATTACCAGATGACAAGGGCACCTTGGATGGGAATGATTCACATAAAAGAGTATTCGACAGTGAGCTAACAAACAACTTGTCTTCTGTTAGTGCCCTATATATCTACACTGGAACCCCATCACATGGATATGGAAGCCAAGCTCCGAAAGTTGCAGAAACTGTAAAAAGATCATTGGAGTACAACAGAAAGGTTAACACCCCGAGAACCATAACTATAGGTGATGTAGAAGTAGAACGACTCCAATGGGAAAAGAGAGATGGACCCTTTGTTCATGACAAGTTTCATGCCAACTATATTACCTCGGTATTGAGACAAATGAGTCAATCTGTGTTGGTTTCACATCACACACAAATGGATTCGGTGGTTAGGAGGGTCATGGACAAACTTCTGAATCAGAGCTCAGACATACTTACTCAAGGCAGGCAAACATTTTGCCCTTTCAGGGAACAAAGTGTAACAGCTGCACAGGCTTATAAAACTGCTTTTGATTTCCTCAGTGACAACACTAGAAGAGACTGTTTTAGTTTGCTTGACTGGATACAAGCAATAATTGAGTGCTTTGAAAAGGATAGGATTAGATTGATCCAATGCGAATCATGTGAGACGGAAATCAGAATATTGGACCCGGAAACCAAGTAAAGAGTAACTATAAAGAAAACAATTTTCAAAATGGTTAAAAAAGAAATCAACGGTAAGGACAACGTAAGAAAAATTATGAGAAAACTGGTTTGCAGTTTTGCCTCATATATAAAACACAAAGAGAGGGGCAAAAAGGACAGAAGAGCAATTGCTTCGGCAACTATGTTGATTAGACCGTTTTGAGGCTTTTCATTTAGAATTGTCAAAGGATTTGCCAGGGTCTACTATTTCTATAGGAGGTGAAGAAAAGAAGGCTAAAATAACATCCAATATGGAAATAACTTCACTAGACACTGACCTAGCTACACACGTATCTCAAGGAACTGAAGATGCTACCAAATGGAACGAGTGCTTGTCCCCAGCAGTGTTTTATCTTATGCATTATTACTTTTTTGAGAACTCTTCAAGATTCAGTGTAAATGTTGACCCTACTTCGAAAGAAGGCAAAATATTCAGTCAAATATGCAAATTTGGCCACTTATTTCAAGCCTGGAAAACTATTCAAATAGGTTCAGGGCTCCTGGCTAACAATGGAATCAATTATACAAGACTTGAGTGGGTAGATGAGCACTCCGCATCCATGAACACCATGACAAGGGAGTGGTAAAATCACTGAGGATAGGAGATACTTCCAATCTAAAATTCAATATTCCCCTTTTACTTATCTAAACTTTGTTCGCTCACGCGTACTACGCTAGTAATTTTGTAAGACCTCGGAGAGGCAATTTATTACAATGTCGAATTATTACGGAAACAACTTTGGATATGATAACGAATACCAACAACAATATCGCCCAAACTACCACGGTGGCAGAGGCGGAGCACAGTGGGGCGTTGGAGGGTTTAACCGCCATCCACGGCCTAATCTGGAAGCGCCCGTACGTGGGAATTTCAGAGGCAGAAACAATAGTAACAGAGGAGGACCACGCCCTCAGCAGGCTGCTACACCTGCGGCCCCTGAAGTGGCTGAGTTGCCACCTGTACCCGCTCCAAAACATTTGTCAAAAACTACATCACCTTTAACCAATGATCCTCTTTATCTTGAAAGTTTTATGAATGAGCTCGGGACGGAGATGAGAAAAGCTCCGATTAACAACGAAGTCCACCCCGGCCATTATGGTTTTGCCCGCATCGTAGAGGAAGACTTTAAGTCTGTTTGTGCACGTTCTCACACTTACGGAAAGAATATCTCTGAATCGATGCACAGTTATTACATGGGCATGATTACCCATATAAGGATGCTTGAAATCCATAGGCAGAACGGAAACATATTAACTAACGCAGAATCCGATTTATTAATGCAGTTTAATTGTGAACCTTATCCAGTCACCAAGCTCTTTGAGCAATATTTATCCGGTTTTGGGAATACGTCCATACCAGGATCAACGGACTGCGAGTTTGTATTTAATAAGCCGCCCAATGTCGCGGCCAACAATATCATTGGCTTCTTTGGCCCCCTTAATGCGAATGCTGTGGATTATGGCACATACGTATGCCCTGGCGTCTTAGCACAGAGAATTGTAGAAGACGTTTTTTACTTCCAATCTAGTCCGGGATGTTAATAGGAATGCTAAATGCTGCAAGCACTACTGTTGGACTTTTGCCAATGAATTACAACATGCAAAGAAACAAGATAAAAGTAGAAAATAACATAAAGTGCGTTATCCAGAACAAGCAGAACTTGTCGTTAATAGGAATTAACCTGAGTCCTGACAAAACATTTTTCTTGCCTGAAGGAATAGCAGAATACACCTCATGGTATATAGATGGAAAATTTGTATCACAATATGGGACCGAAGTCCCGAGTATAAGACCACAAGGGAAAAAGCCCTATGATGACCTATACGCAATTGCAAAAGGAACTGCCACATTACTTCAGACCCCTGTAATCAATCATCTAGGGGCAACAGCTACACTGCGTATAGGTGTGGCAGCCTGCAAACGAGTGTGGAGGCTGAAAGAATACGCCACAAACCTGCGGAGAATGTTTCCTTGAAGGTGCAACTAATTGAGGACGGAGGTGAGAAACTATGGAATTGTTGTAATTGCCACCTCAATGAAATATCCATGAAGAAAAGACTGATAAGTACCGATGAAGAAAAGAAATATATTTACAAAATAATAAATCCAGACAATCTCTTTTGCGATTCCATCAATGAGGAAATGACTTATTCTAAAGAGCATGGCTGTTTAACAGTGGATTCTATTGAGACTCCAAACTGTATATTTAGATACTGCAAAAGATCCAATAGAAGCTTTAGGGGAAAGAACAACAAAATTCAGGCAGAGAAGGAAAAAGCCAACTCATCAGTCTTCAATCTCATTAATGTGATAGACCCTACAATTTTTATTGAGTTTCCATCATCATCAGTTTCTATACAGAACCATTTAATATCTGTTGTGCAAACACTTATAAGCAAAACACAACTAGAAGGGAAAGAACTAGAGAGGGTCAAACAAGCATTGTACTTGTTACACACTTGTCAAAGGCCAGAATTAAGAGATTCAAACGATTTTTGGGAAAATGAGGAGAGAGACTGAGGGAATCAGGATTTATTTCATTTGGTGCCATAGTAATATTTCTAGAATAAACCAGTGCATAGCGAACCGGCGATCGTATCACTTGCCCTTGCCCTTGTGTCTGTGTAGATATCTAACAGTATCAAAAATAAAAATTATTGCACCAGGATCTGAAAGCAGTCACTGCATTTTGCATCGTTATGGGCGTTATGGGTCCTTGCAGTTAAAAAATGTCAACTGATTTTGAAAAAGTTCTTGATGTAGCTGTTAAGATCTTGATGTAGCTGTCAAGTACATAAAACGCCAGTCAAAATTGTATTAAAAGGTGTGCAAAAAATGGGTAGTCGATACGAAGCACTCCTCTTGCATACCGAAATCCGATGGCTTTCAAGAGGCAACGTCTAGCAAGGTTATTTGAATTTCATGACAGCTAGAGATTTTCGCAATGAAGCAAATGAAGTCTGAGGCCCCTAATATTTTTTGTGTTTTGCATTATGAACAATGGCTCATTAAATTAGCATATCTAGCCGAAACTTTTGGAAAGGTCTTGGAATTACCAAATGAAAACTAAAACTATTAAAACTGAACATTTGGTAAATCTCCTGAAATCTTTGTCTGATTACTTTCCTAAAAATCATATTGATGAATAGGTACAAAATTCATTTATTATAAAAAGACAACCAGAGGTGCTAACCGTCCTGGATTATGATTGGTCAGTCCTTGATGATTTTGAACCGGTACAACCAAACTGATTTAAATATGTCTTTTAACGAATTTTATGATTTCTTTTGTCTCATTTTTTATTTTTGCTTTCCAATAAATAGAATAAAGATAAACCTATCTAGGAAAAATAATTGGTTGACAAAGGGTTTGCGCAGGATTTGTGTTTATAAAAGGCAACTACGCTTCAAATACTACTCGACCAAGTGTAAAAAGGATGAAGTTAAGTACTTAACGTATAACAAGTTGTTTAAAAATGCATATTTGCTACTAAAAGGCTCAAAAATTCGAAATATGTAACAAACAGTGCGAATATACGTTGAGTTACTTGGTCAGTTATCAAGAGTGAGACTACCTTTACAAAAGCTAGCAACTATGTTACTAAGCTAGCCAATGGGGACGCAATTGTTACAAATCCACTGGCGATAACACCTTCAATGAAAATTTTATGTCCAGTACAAATAGAATAAATCATGCAATTCGTAACACAAATATCAACAATAAACAATCAAACTCTATCTTTTTGTCGCGCATAGATGAAACTTATACAATAATCGGTCTCAAAATATTGATGCTGTGCGGGAACTTATAATGCAAGATCGTCATGTTACATATCGCTAGATAGAGGCGTCTCTGGGAATAAGTATGACTAGTATATTTATATAAATTATTACACGATCATTTAGCTGTAAAAATTTTTATTCACGTTGGATTACGCACAACTTGAGAATTGACCAAAAACAGGCTCGTGTCGATTGGTGTAAAAAAATGTTACAAAAGTACAATCAGTCAAAAGCTGTCTATAATATCTACACAGATTATGAATCTTGGATATATGTGTATGATCTTGAAACGAAACAACAATCAACACATTATTAATACTTGATTGAGATGATAAATTATAAGCTTATAAGGCACCGGTACTCGCACACGCCGTTATCATGCACGAGAAGTGCGCGCCCCTCCCATCGTGCCCCTACTACTAGAAACGCCAGCCATGCCGGAACAAAGCACCAGCCCCACAGGGGGCAAACTACCACCTTCAGCAAGAGGCACAAACCGCCCTCACGCTCGGCCTCCAGCGACTGCTCAGCGCCGCACACCAGCGCGCCACAAAGGAGCCGCCTCACCGCGACACGCGGCTATGGAATCCCCTGCCCCCAGGTCACTGTGCCCCTCCTCCTTAAACGTGTCTCTTCACTCTGCGGGCTCACAGGAAGATACCCCCCCACTATCCCCCGCGCGCCCCATCGCCACAGGGTGGTACACTCGAAATCCCGCGGCCTAACAAAAAAGGTGGTGCTACTTCGCCCTCTACTGCAGGAACAGGACATCGACGTGGAGCTCATAAGCGAGACGCTCCTGAGACCTGCAGACAAACCGAAATTCCCGGGACACCTCTTTTATCGGAGGGACGAGAGATCGGACAACAACACAGCCTATCGTGGTCTGGCAGTACTCGTAAAAAGAAGAGTCGTACACGAACTGCTACCACAAGAAGCCTACAGCTCCATATCCACGCTAGGAGTCGAGCTACACATGGGCGGCGCGCAGCTACGGCTGTACGCCGCATACAGACCCCCAGGAGACAAGCCAGACGTCACCGAAGTGTACGCGCTTCTACAGGCGGGACACCTTCAGACCTCCTGCCCCCCTGGCTGTCTGATTTCTGCCTGATTTGTCTGATAGTCTTCACCTCGACCCGGAAACTCCCACCACTACTCCAACTACAGGACAAACCCATCCCGTGGAGGAGCAGAGTTAGGTATCTGGGCATCACTATCCGCCGTCTCACTATGGAGTCACACGTCCGTGCCGTACTAAGTCCAGTGTTCTCATCCCGCCTCCCTCTGCGAGCCAAACTGGGTGTGTATAAACAATATGTACGCACCCAGCTCACCTACGCCGCCCCATTGTGGTTCGCCCTCACGAGCGAATCGAGCCGCCACCTGTTGCGCAAACAACAATCGCTGGCACTGCGCGACGTGGCGCAAGCTCATTGCTACGTGAGAAACGACGTCATCCAGAGGTACCTTAAGATTGAGAACCTGGACGCACACATACGCCGTATCACCGCCGCACATTATTATTATTATTACATTAAGCGATAGATTGGGCATAAATTGGAAGTCGTGTGCAGGGATGCGGCCAATGCCGTACCCCGTTCTAGTTATAATGTGCTCTTATCACAGCACATCCTGGGGGATTCTGAGCTTTAGCCTACGGATTTTCAAACTGTTGTCCATAAGCGGTTGGGCCAATATATTTGGGTGGTTTGATATTCTGTCCCTGTATGCCTTAGTGTGTCTAGTTATTTCCTCCCTGATTGTAGGCATCTTCAGATCGTTGTGCAGTTGTTCGTTAGTCACAAACCATGGGGCACCGGTAACAATGCGCAGCATTTTGTTTTGAAAACGTTGTAAGATCTCTATGTTGGAGTGTGAGGCTGTTCCCCATAGTTGTATGCCGTACGTCCACACAGGTTTAAGGATGGCTTTATATACTAGAAGTTTGTTTTCCCTTGATAACTGGGATTTACAACCAATGAGCCAGTAAAGTTTTCTCAGCTGTAGACCAAGCTGTTTTCTCTTGGTAAGAATGTGTTTCTTCCAGGTAAGACGTTTATCGAGGTACAGTCCAAGATACCGCACGTGATCTGCCCGAGGGACTTCTACGTCATTCAGCGTCACTGGTGGACAGTGCTCTCTTCGCAGGGTGAAAGTAACGTTGACCGACTTGCTTTCATTAGCTTTGATCCGCCACCTTTTTAGCCAGTCGGCTATGTTATTCAAACCTTCTTGTAGTAGTTTGGCTGCGATTTCTGGCTGACTATGGGTGGCCAAAATGGCTGTGTCGTCAGCAAAAGTACCTGTTGTAATTTTTTCACTGGTGGGTAAATCCGAGGTGTAGAGCAGGTAGAGGATCGGACCAATTACACTTCCCTGTGGAACCCCCGCTAGGATGGGGCAAAGGCTTGTCATCTCGTTTCCACACTGAACCATAAAGTGACGATTAGTTATGAAAGCTTTGATCATACAAAACAGGTGATGGGGCATGGATTTTTTAATTTTGTAAAGCAAACCCTGGTGCCAGACCCGATCGAAGGCCTGCGAGATGTCCAAAAAGACGGCTGTACAGTATTTTTTGGCTTCATACGCTTTATGTATTTCGACTGTAAGTCTGTGAATTTGTTCGATAGTAGCATGCTTATGACGGAATCCAAACTGATGGTCTGGAACCAGATGTTTTGTTTTAATTATTGGTAACATGCGAGTTAATAGGAGCGACTCGTAAACTTTCGAAGGAATCGGTAGTAGACTGATAGGTCTGTAGGATTTAGGATCTTCCAGAGCCTTGTCGGGCTTAGGGATCATTATTATTTTGGCTACTTTCCACTGTGGAGGGAAAAATCTGAGTCTCGTCATGCTGTTATAAATGGACGTGAGCATAGCCATTCCAGAGTCTGGCAGTTCGGCCAGCAGCCTACTAGTGATGAGGTCGAAACCGGGGGCCTTCTTTGAGTCAATCTTTTTTATAGCCCGTACCACTTCATTTTTATTGAAATTGGGCATGTCGTCAACTATTTCTGCGCTTGAATCTTCCTCCGCCAAGTAGTTAGATACCTCTCTTTCATGTTCGGGTGTACCTTCATTTGGATGGGGTTTGAAAACGGATTGTAGGTGGACAGAGAAAGTGTTTGCTTTTTCGGCATCAGTACGAGCCCATCTCCCGTCCTGTGCACGCAAGGCTGGGGAGACATTAGTAGGTCTTCTAATTTTCTTAGTAGTTTTCAACAGCGAGTAGTCTGATGATGCGGAGGCATCCAGACCGCTCAGATGCAATTGAAAGGCCAAATTACGATCTCGAGTGGTTGCATTCTTGAGTTTCCTGATGGCATCATTAAACAGCTTTTTCGCTTGTGGGCATTGTGATAGTTGCCACCGTTTCCTCAGTCTTCTCTTTTGTGCTACCAACTCTAGAAGGTGATGGGCTATGGGCAAATCTTCCCCAGTTTTTCCTGCCAATGGTGTGGAATCCCAAGCAGCATCTTGCAGAGACCTTGTAAAATGTTCGACTGCATAAATTATGTCATCCTCAGTCTTTAGTCTAGCTGGTTCAACCAATGCTGTATCAATTAAGTGCCGAAATAGTGACCAGTTTGTTCTACGATTGTGTAAATTGCACCTAGGTTCCTCCGCTGTTAAGGTGGTAGAAAGGTTAATAATAATTGGTGAGTGATCCGATGATAAGTCCAAACAGCTTTGGCAGGACAGATAATTTTTGGCTATTCCCTTAATTACGCAAAAGTCGATGACATCTGGTATTTTCTTGGGATCTGTTGGCCAGTATGTGGGATGGCCTGATGAGAGAACATACATGTTGTCCATTTGGACGCATCTAAGTAGTTCACGACCGCAAGGTAGTATCAGCCTTGAACCCCAGTACGTGTGTTTGGCGTTGTAATCGCCTCCAGCGACAAATCTCGGCCCCAAAAAACGGAAATAATCAGCAAACTCAGTATTTTTGATGGTGTGTCTTGGTGGACAGTAGACGGCTGACAAAGTTATTTTTTTGATTGAATCGGATACCACGATGGATGATGCTTGCAGATATTCCTTTGAGTAGGGTGAGGACTCATGATGCTTGATATTTGCCTTTATCAGGATTGCAGCGCCACCGTGGGCTTTGCCATCTGGGTGCATAGTGTGGTACAGGGAGTACCCTTGTATTTTGAAATAGCTTTTGCTTGTAAAGTGGGTTTCTGAAATTAGCATTACATCTATTTTTTTTATTTTTAGGAATAATTTTAACTCCTCAGAGTGATTTGACAGGCCATTTGCATTCCACACACATATATTTAGTGGTTGGAATGTGAAGTCAATTTTGACGTGAGTTCTGTTAGCAGTTTTGACATCTGATTCATAACAGCTTGCATTGTTACATTTAACTTTAGCAAGAAAGATTCCGTTGTTTGTGTGTCTGTGTTGTCTTTTGTTGGTAAGTTGTTTTGTACTATTTCGCTATCTGTTGGGTTAGTTGCTCCAGTTGGCCGAGTTATTTTTGAATTTAGGGGTGACTTTAAGGGTTTCTTTGGAGGTGGGGCTGGGTATTTCATTTTCTGTAGCTCCTTGTAGACTTTACAACCTTTGTAATTCGCAGGATGGTTACCGTCACAGAGGATGCACTTCACCTTATCGAAACGTTCCTTCCTGGAGCAGTCAGATGTGCGATGATAACCTGCACATTTAACGCACTTTGGTTGTCTATGGCAAAATTTTTTGGTGTTTCCATATTGCTGACAAGTAGAGCATTGTGGGATGTCTCGTTTGGGTCTAGGAGCCTCAAAGGTAACTCTACAATTGAGTATGCTATTCAATGTATAAATATCTTTATTATTAGCCTGCGGTTTTAGGTCGATAAAGAACATGCTGAGCGGCTTTTTCGTTTGTCCATATTTGATGTTCCAGATGTTCCTTACTTCATGCTGGAGATCTTCAAGTGCCAATTTGATTTCTTCTAAATCAGTAGAAGGATGCATATGTTTTAGGACTACTCTAAAGCTACGTTCGTCTTTGGGTTGGTAGGTGAAGAATTCAGTGTTCCTTTTTTTCAACATAATTTTGTAAGACTCAGCAGTGTTTGCCTGAATTTTAACTCGCTCAGACTGTAGTACTTTAATTTCAAAATTTCCTGGTATTGTAACTTCAAGCATATTAATTAATGGCTGGATGTTACTGACTTTATCAACAAATATTGGCGGAGGCTTATGAGGCTTCTCTACTCTCTCAGAGCTTTCATCTTCAAAGCCGGTAAATCTGTTGGAATTTGAAACAGGTGCACTCAACCAGTAGCTATTGAGTTTTGCTTGTTTTGGCTTATCAAACGTTGTTCTGGGCTGTGCTGTCTTTTTCGTCCTGCGACATCTTCCCAGGGCTCTGCAGCGGTATTGCATTGTGTTTCTTCCTTGTCCAAATCAATTGGCTCACTAGTGTCTTTTACAGGTGACTTTCCACAAGAGTTTGATCTTGGTTCATTTGTGAAGAGGCCTTTGTGAAATATTTGTTGGGTTAAGATTTTAGGTGAATTTTTATTATTGGTATTTACATTTGCCATGTTGTTCCCACGAGTAGGGTCGAATTTCTTAGGTCACTTACAGGGTAACGCCCATTCCCATAAGAAGGCTCTTGTACAACGGAGATTGCCCGATACTCCGAGGTTTGCGCTTGAGACTGGTCTCCCACCAGCCATTCATCCTTTGGGCACGGTCACACCGTAGGATTAGGAATTTATGAAGAGGTTATTTCCTCACGACCCAGGCAATTAAGCCAAGGTCATCGTTTTCGCTAGACTTGACAACGAATTAACGACCGCTGATAGACATTTCCTTCTATCAGCTTAGTATGAGTTGTTAGCTCATATTGTTCAGGATACTTTACCGCCGCCTGAGACTCGGCGTTGTTACTCGTTTTGCACCACCCGGGGGACACGTGTAGGGTGGGCCTAGGAAAGGTGGTAGGTTCCTACGGACGTGAGTAACTCCATCCCCCTATGGAAAAATGAAATCACGTGACTGTCATGGCTGACTTCGTAGATTGGTGTTTGTATATTTGTTAAATTGTAAGGGGTAATCTCGGGATCTACTGAACCGATTTTAAAAATTCTTTCACCAATAGAAAGCCACATTATTGCTGAGTGTCATAGGTTATATAAAAAAAACGAAAAATAAAAAGGCTTTTACGTGGTAGTCCGTTTTGCAAAGTGAATCGGAGAAAAAACGATCGAATGAAAGCGTTTCTTACGAACGCTGCCCTGAACTATGAAAGATATATTTTTGAGTTCTAGAGAAAAGATGTGGAGCTTGAAAAAAGTCAACGACAGCATATGTCTAACTTTTATATTTAAGTTACAAAAAGTAGTTTTTTTAATATTAGTATAGATAATTTAATTTTTAATATTAATAAAATAATTTAAATCGTTAGGTCATATTTATTAGTCATATTACCAAAAATTATGAATTTTTATGAAAATAAGTAAACTCATCGTCTTAAGTGTGAAGGCCAAAGCAGCGGACGGCGCGCGATGGCTTCGGGTTTAATTCGGTTCGCGTTCGCTTCGGGAGAAGGGGGCGTGGCCTTCTACATCTGAGGTAGGTACCCGCGCGGCTCAGTCGCGTGGTCGGCTCCTTACGCAGCGGACGTCCCCGAAATTGAATTTTTCGAAACGTAATTAGCACACAATTAGACATTGTTTAAATAAAAAGTTTTTATCAGCACTATATCTACCTTATTCTTTCATTAAAAATTAAAAGTCGTTATTTTCTGTACATTCTAAAAAAATAATTTCTTTTCAGAACTGTTTTCTGTTTATAGTTTTTATTTAATTTAGGTTATAGGTATTTATTTTTTTGCATTTAGGTTATGTTCATCTTGCTTATTTGCTTTATTTCCATAATAAAAAAAACTATTTAGAACAACTGTTCCATTTTTTTAAATGTTTTTTTGAAAACATAACTGTCAATATGCCTAAAAGAAAATCTCAACTGTCTAGACATACATCCCAGACACGAGCGGCTACAGTACGCAGACTTGGAGAGACTTCCTCTGAGCATGAACAGCGCCTTGCGAATGAGACAGAATACAGATCGCGAGCGCGTGCTAGAGAGGCTAGCACCGAAAGGTCTCAGCGACTGGCTTACTATAGACAATATATGTCAGAAACACGTGATAGGGAGTCGAGCATAGAGCGTTCCTAACGGCTTGCCAGCAAAAGAAAAATTACCTCTGAAACTTGTGCTAGGGAGACCAGCGCTGAAAGATCTCAGCGACTGGCTAATCTTAGACAGAATATTTCAGAAATTCGTCATAGGGAATCCAGTATCGAGCGTTCTCAGAGGCTTGCCAGCCAACGAGCAATTACTTCCGAAAGTCATGCTAGGGAGACCAGCGCCGAAAGATCTCAGCGACTTGCTAACAATAGACATATGGCGGTTTTTTTTTTTTAAAGACAACTCCCGCATTAGGAATAAATCCTATGTCGCGGGGGATTTTACAAACATACATGAAACGGACACAAAGAACACCCAGACTCAGAACAACATTTTGTGGATCACACAAAGTGTCGTCCCAGGTGGGGTTTGAACCCACAACACTCGGCGTAGTAGGAAGCGGCGTGGCGACCGCTTAAACCACTACGCCATCCGTGCAGTCATGCTAGGGAGTCTAGCACTGAACGTTCGCAAAGGCTCACTGCTGCGGCACAAAGACAACGAACATCTAGAATATGCAGTCGAAGTGCACCACACAGTAATAGATCAGCTTTCAATTATGATCCTAACGTCGATTACGCTAAGCAGAGCGCAGTAACAATTGGAGCTATCCTAAGTGTTTTGCAAAAAAATGGAGCGATGAACCGAATGGTATGTGTTGTGCTGCAGGTAAAGTGATTCTTCCTAACATTGAAGAGCATGTAAAAAGTCTCTTGACAAATGCTCATCGACACTCTACGCATTTTTTAAACAATATACGGAAGTATAACACACTATTTCAAATGACATCGTTCGGTGCTAAAGAAATTCGTGAAGGCAATTTTATGCCTACTTTTAAGATAGAGGTTTATCATTTAATTGGTAGTCTTCTTCCTTCAACAGGTCAAATCTCGAAATTTTAACAGATATATTTCATTTCTGATGCGGACCAACTTTCTTTATACTATAATCTTTCTTTATAATACAACTCCCCTACAACAAACGAAGTCGCAGTACTGTTAGTAGATGAAGACAAAGGACCCCGTGATACGAGTATAGTACTACATTGTAAAGATGGCCAGCTAAAAAGAGTGTCCGAATTGCACCGCGCTTACGATCCCCTGCAATATCCTTTAATGCAGAGATGCACAGACCGCGGCCCGAGGGCCGCATGCGGCCCGCCGGTTGAATACTGGTGGCCCGCCAATATAATAAAACCAAAAAAAATATGTTCGAAAAGTAATTTGAATCTCGCGCGCGCGCTCTTTAGTGCGCTTATCGCGTGCATGCTTCGGTAACAGCGGTCGGTAATGTTCGTGCTGATCTCGGTTAAATTCGTTTTCTTGAGGAAGCGCCGCGGCCGGCGGCGCGGCGACGACAGCAGCACGGTGGCGGCTTATCCACGGGTTATATTGTTAGAGCAAGCGAGATAGCAATAGTCCCGAATTCCCGATTGGTATCTACATACCCCAGTGTATAAAAAAACAATCCATGTGCCTCTTTGACACATATTACTAAACAAATGCCCATCAAAGCGGCTCTGCACATGGATACATATTATTAATTATTTAATATTATATTTTTTTTACTTTTGTCCAAAATTTTTACAAGCTGTTTGATGCCGTTAATGCTGACAGCCCGGACCTACGTAGAGGAAAAAAGTATTCCACAAACCTAACTGCACGGAGCCCTCATATAGCGTTCTTCGGAGAGATGAGAAAGTTTATTTCATCCATGAAATACCTGGGAAGTAAATCAAATCCTCCGTCCCAAGAAGGATGGATTCACACGATGAATGCCATTGAAAGGCTGTGGAAAAATTTGAAGGCAATAAACATTAAGAGTCTTTCGACCCGTCGCCTCAATCAGGATCCTTTAGAAAATTGTTTCGGCTGCATCAGGTATAATTGTGGATCAAATAATAATCCCACAATTCAGCAATTTGACACTCTGGACAAAAAAAGAATTGTGAAGATGACTCCGCAATTTTGTCCAATAATTTATCAAGTTTTTTAACTGCAGACATACCGTATAATAATTTTGAAACTGCTGAATTTGATTCAAATGAGATGGACACCTTATTAGCTGATGCTGTTGAGACAGTCGAACAGGTGACGCCTGAAAGTCAAGTGTGGATATCTGTGTGGTTTTATTTTCAAAAAACTAAGGCACAATGACTGTCCAAATTGTCAAAACGCAATTTCGGCAAAAACTCATGAAACCATTCACACATTCACAAGTTTCAAAGAATATGACATAAGTAATAACTTCTTAAGTTACGTAAATAAAAATGTGGTCGTATGTGTCGAAACAATGGCTACAATTATAAATAATTATTTGAAAAATCAAATAAAACAAAATATAATGGCTGGTTTAGATTGTGTTGATTTTTCTTGTTTAAATAAATGTATGAATCATTTAGAATCAAATATAAATCATTTTAAAACCAGCACATTTTACATATGTACTAAAAGATTTGTTATATTAAAAAACAGAGAATTGGAAGAAGACGAGATAAGAAAAGCCATGGAAAGGAAAATGAGGATTTTAAGAAATAAATGATTTAACTAATGGTTGTTTAACTAATGGTTTAACTAATGATTTAACTAACTGACTGGTTGTTTTAATTGTGTTACAGAATATAATAAAACTTTATTGAAAATAACTTTTATCAATTCCGGACTTTCATTAATTATTGTAAACTTTAGAATTTAGCACAATATAATCTAAATCTATATTATAATTTTAGGATGAAGAGGATTTATGATATTATAAAGTAATACAATCATAACACTATTGTATTGCTTCATACAATTAACAACCATCTTCATGCAGTTTGCAGTACAACCAAAGTACAGTGAAATTAGTCTCGAGAAATTTTTGCATATGTGTGTTCTGATTATTAGGTTAAAGTACTTTGAACTATTGATTTTATTTTGATGATATATATAATGTACAATTGTATTTAAAGCGAGAGTTGGTAATGATTATTACCATGGGCAAGAATCAAAGCAAAGAACAGAAAGATCAAATCATTATTGCACAATATAACAAAAAAATAGAACTTACTTCATTAAATGACACTAGTAAAAAATCTCAGTTGCTTAATAGATCCGTCCACATTTTTACCACGTGAAACTTATAAAATAATTCTTCACTTTCGAGAAAAAAAATGCTCAACATTGATCAAAATCATCGAAATCGACCTTTCCTGTTTTACAATATTTCTGCTATTTCGTTGTTCTATTTGAACATAATATTTTTTTAATCGCAAGATAAAAGTATAGACAGTACATTCGCCGTTTCAATTTTTTTTTCTAATTCCGACCAAAAAGCTATAATATAAGCTTAAACATTATTCATTTTTTAGCGAAAAACGTCCATACATTTTAGTACGTAGAAATTGTCTACCGTAACGAGCAATAAATTAGAGTGTAAGCGCTCCAAGACTTCAGTGGATTCGCCTGGACGTCGACGAGTGAACATCTCCGCAGCGCCCGAAGACTTCCGAAGCCCCGCCGAGGATAGCAGAAGGCCTACGAAGATCGTTTACTCGCCACACGGAACCTGTCCTACGCTTCCCGGCCTTTAGCCGAGTGTTCGTGGCCGACGTTCGCCTCACATTGCAGTGGCAAACAAGCGCAACAGTGCTGATTTAATTGTGGGTCGACCACATCCCAACCCTTCGGGGTTGGTTTTCAGCGCCGAATCTGCTGCGCTTGTTCGCACCTGCAACGCCACCATTACCACAGCGACACCGTTGTAACCAAGGGCTGGCCGTGCGCTCCCCGAGCGCCAGCCATGCCGAAACAAACCACCACGCCCTCAGAGGGCAGTAGTAACAACTCGCCTTCACCGCAAGGCGTAAATGTCTCTCGCGCTCCGCGGGCTCGAGCGCCTCCCGCGTTCGCCCGCGTTGAGCGCGAGGCACCCCAACCGCGAAAAACCGAAACATCCAGCCGACCGGCCGCGCCCATGGTCCCTACAGAGGACCGGACGCGCCGCCGTAGCACAATGCGGCCACCCCCCACTTCTCGACCGTTAACACGCACCGCTCCGCCGCCCTCCCCGGCTGCGTCGAGCGACGTGTTAACCACAACTACCCCCATCCGCCACCGCGAAGCCGCTCCACCGCGCCAATCGGCTATGGAGTCAC
>CADEBD010000289.1:4583254-4931960 GCA_902825455.1 Arctia plantaginis | reverse complement strand
CGAGAGACCTCAAGATGGAGAGCCTGGACGCACACATACGTCGACTCGCGGCCGCCATGTTCGAGCGTGCCGACACCTCGTCCTGGAGTCATATCCGGGACCTGGCGCCGTGGCACGCTCGACCCCCAGACAGAAGGAGATTACCGCGCGACCTTGTTGCGGACTAGAGAAACCCCGGAAGGAAGGCGGTCCACCGACCCCCGGGTATCGACAGTCCCGACCCAGCCTCTATTGCCTCTCTAGTTCGCCTGTGCCCCGCCACAGGGGCAGACCTTGGTCTGCCCCTGCGGCGGGACGACGACGAACTCCCACAATCAAACCACATATAATGCACCCGTCGTATTGTATGTTTACAGGACCTGTTGTTGCTGCGACCGCCCTCACCGGACTACGAGCACCTGCGCCTATTTAGCCCAAATAGGAACATCGTGCGCAGGCGGGGACGACCGCCGCCACAACAAAAACAACACGACAGGGTGCTCCGCAGACCGCGAAGCGGTGCGGATCGACCCAAATAAGCGAAAATTTAAATAAAAATCCCGGACGAGACACCAGAGGGGTCGCCGAGTAAGCCGCCGCCTCTGTCGCTGGTCGCCCGGAGCTGGGCCTCCCCAGGTACCGCCTGGGGTCTCACCTGGCTCGGGCTCGACCGCCGAGGCGGCGTGAAGATCGGTAACCCCCCCAAATAAACATCCAGAACAAACGACATCCCACGACCTACCCCTGTTTAGGGGTAGCGATAGACACTGCTGGCGGGGGGCTAAAGCCCCGATCCAGCCACCACGCGTCCCCTGCGGGACGGTGTGAAGACCAGCGGAAGAAAGACTTCAGTGCCACAAGAAGATTTAAAGTGAGAGCACGTCGTCCATGCGTAGCGCATTTCGAACGACACGGCGACGTCCGAAAAGTTCGGACAAGCATAAAGGTGGGTTGCGAGTGTGAGTTTTATTTTGTATTTTTTTTTAACCGACTTCCAAAACACAAAAGAGGTTCTCAATTTGTCTGTATTTTTTTTATGTATGTTTGTTACGCGATTTTCAAAATTCTTTTGTAATCGAAAGGATATGCTCCCGAATTGGTCCCATTACCGCCAATTCAGGATCTGATGATGGGATCCTAGAGAAATCGAGGGAAACCCTCACAATTATTGGGAATTTAACAGCCCCGACAACGTGTTTTAGCTACGAGTATTTCTTTGGCCAAACAAACCATGGCAACCGTCAGAGACTGCGCGATGTGGAGCGCAGAGAACTTGCAGTATTTATGTCACCACAGTAATTTTCGTTGCATTAAGAAGAAAAGGTTGAAATTTTGTATTCTATCTTGTTAAAATAATTCGGATAGACGTTTTGTTGCTATGGATGGCATCGCATTTCGTTTGTAAGTAATTTTATACTTAATTTATTAAAACAGTTCTGGAAAAAACTCTTAAATTTTGTGTGGGTCAACTAGGTTAATTTCTAACATACCAGTATTAACCCTTCTAGTTGGAACTCCTTCTATAAAATTTTGAGCATATTTGTTGAGTAGTCTCACTAAAGCTTCCCTATCTTCATCTTCGAGATCAGTGTCAATTGAATCGGAAGTTATTTTGTTCGGTTGCAACTCACAAGAATTTGACTGTTTCTTAGAAAAGAATTTAAGCTGATCTTGTTTCAGTTGTTGTTTCTCAGTTTGGACGCCAATGTCATTTTCATATCCTACACTAAAAATGGTAAAATAAACCCTTTTAAAAAAAAGTTGAACCGACTTCAAACAACACCGACAAAGAGCACTAAAAATTAAAAAATAATTACAAATCTAAGTAAAAAACTATAATAAGTACCCTCAATGTAACAGGTAACATTATAATACCAATAGTCCCTTCTAGTCTGTTTGAAGTCGGTGCCAAGCTCGATGCACAATAAGTAATACTGGTCTATGTCAGCTTTATATTAGCACAATGAAAAATTAAGAATTCAAAATAATTCTAATGAAACATCGAAGATTTTGTTAATTAATAAAGACCAACCAGATCAATTACGTGCGCAAACTTATCAACTACTTATTAAAGCATTCAAAATAATAATATAATTGGAGATGTGCGATTTAGTTCGTTCAACATGTTTTGCGCAGCATAAAGACTGTTGCAGCTGCCGCGCTACATTCTACCATGCCTATCAAGCACCTATTTGGCTTGGCACCGACTTCAAACAGACTAGAAGGGACTATTGGTATTAAGGTGGGTAACCCAAATAAAGCCTATGTCCTAATAAGGCCTATGTTTTAAATTTCCCGCTTCACGATTTCCAATGGCCGCCAATGTTTGTAGAAGTGTGCGTGTACATTAACTAACGCACACAAGCACAGCAAGCGGCCCGTGCCGCGAGCGTGTTGGAACCTGCAGTCGAAAACAGCCACGAAAATTCTGGCAGAGTAAACAGTAAGTATTTTTATTTTTATTCGTACACGGTGTGCTGTGTTTTGTCTATAGGATTATTATACGTTTAGTCATCTCCTCACATAAGTGAAAAAGCTGTAATATCGGTGTATTCCATATAACTGTTGTTTAGTTTACCCATGTGCGATGCCCTAATAAAGCCTATAAAAAAAAAATGTTTAAGCCTTATTAGGGCACAGGTATAGGCCTTATTAGGACAATGTTTTATGTCAGTTAGAAAAGTATCACAGTGAAATAGTAAACCCTTGTTTTCAGTAACATCATGGAAAACGGATCACCAGCTTCTACCACAATGAAAAAAAGGGAAATAAATGGTAGAAAGGGGTATATTATCTACATATGCTGCTGCAGCCAGATACAACATCCCAAGAAGAACCCTACGCAACCATCAAGAGAGTGGTTCGACTACACGAAAGCTACGAGGGTGCGTTTTTAAGTTCGCGGAATAAGAGGGTTGGAGGGGGGTGATTAGGCTCATTAGAATCGTCACGTATTCAGTGACTCATAATTAGTATAAATACCAGGTTTCATTGTTATTAGACAATTAGTCTTGGAGTTATCGTCAACCAAGCAACATAATCGGGAGTGAAAAGTGAAACATGGAAATAATCGAATATCGTGCCGTTATAAAGTTCCTTACCAAGCAAAGAAAATCAGTTGCGATCATAATGAATGAGATGTCATTGGTTTACGGCGACTCTTGTCCAGGAAAAACCATGGTGTACAAATGGAACAGTTTAGTTAAACAAGGAAGGGAATCCCTTGAAGACGACCCGAGGCCGGGCAGGAGCATCGAGGTGATCACGCCAGAACTTATCCAAAAAGTCGAAAAAAATGTACTCGACGATGCTCGACTAAAGAAGAAACAACTCGCAGAAATGGTTGGAGTATCTGATACAACCATTTTTAGAATTCTGCACGATCATTGGCATGACAAAGGTCAGTGCAAGATGGGTGCCGAGAATGCTCACGCCGACGCAAAAACAACAGCGCGTAGAGTGTTCATGTGCATTTTTAGACCTTTGTAATGAAGACAAGGATGCTGTATTGAGTAGAATTGTTACTGGAGACGAAACTTGGCTTCATCATTATGAACCTGAGTCGAAACAAGACTCCATGCAGTGGCATAAAAAGGGCACAGCACCTCCCAAGAAGATTAAGGTGTCACAGTCAGCTGGGAAACTCATGGCAACGGTCTTTTGGGGCTCAGAAGGAATGTTATTGATCGATTATAAAGATAAAGGTGTTTCTATAACCGGAGAATACTACGCTTTAATATTAGAGCGACTCAAAGAAGCCATTAAAGAGAAAAGACGGGGAAAATTGACAAAAGGTGTGTTGCTTTTGCACGACAACGCGCCCGTCCACAAGAGCCGCGTTGCGTTGGCTGCCCTGCATAAGGTGGGCTTCGATATTTTGAATCACCCACCCTACAGCCGAGACCTGGACCCCAGCGATTATTACCTGTTTCCAAAAATGAAAAAAGAGCTGCGGGGTAAAAAAACTATCAACGATGATGAAGTCAAGGAGGCAGTTTCGGCGTATTTTGAAGACAAAAAACATTTTTTTATGAGGGTATAAACAAATTAATTGAAAGATCTGAAAAATGTATCCGTCTTGCAGGTGAATTTATTGAAAAGGAAAAATAATTTGTTTTTTTTTATTTCCACCCCTTATCCCCCATTCCGCGACATAAAAACGCTCCCTCGTAGGTCGGTCGGCTATATTGAATACAGAACAAGAAGCTGGACTTGTCAGAAGAATCATACGTTTGGCTGATGTTGGAGTGCCTATGACTTCAAAGATGTTATGCGTACAGGCTTTTTCATTCTGTAAAATTAAGAAAATTCCAAACGCTTTCAATGACGCCAAAAATGCTGCCGGGAAGAAATGATTGAGGTTATTTCTCAAACGACACCCTGAATTAGCACGTCGTAAAGCACAGATGATGAATCCAGCTCGTGCTCAAAAATTGAATAAAGATATTGTTAGCAATAATATAGCAATAGCCCTTCTCCTAGCGTGTTCAGGAGGAGAACCAGGGATTATTATCTGTCCCTTCAATAATCAGACCCTTGGTATTTATGTATGTATGTATGTGTGTATATATATATATATATATATATATATATATATATATGTATATGTTTGTAAACGTATAATATATTTTGCTATCCTAATTTATGTCGGTATTTATTTAATTTTTATGCTTTTCTGTGTTGATTCCTACGTACGCATGACTGTGCCCTTACGTTTCTCTGTTGTCCTCTATTCGCTCAAGGTTTGCTGGAAGAAAACTCAGTTTTGGGTTAAGCTCGCCTTTGTACATGACATTTCCTTGTTACTTATATATATGTATGTGTTCAGTGTGTACAATAAAGAATAAATAAATAAAATAAAATTGTTGGCGATCACTTTTCCAAATACAAAAGCGTGGTGGATAGACTTGGAATTGAACATAAACCTGAAAGCATTTACAACATCGATGAAAAAAATTGTCGCATATCTTTGCACCATCAGCAGGAAGTTCTGACAGCCAAAGGGAGAAAGAGAGTTCATCAAATAGCAAATGAGCATCCTGAAAGTGTGACTGTGGTAGGCTGCGGAAATGCTATAGGATCAGCTATTCCGCCAATGATACTGGTCAAAGGCAAGAGACTAAAGCCAGAATTCCAAGATAATTTACCTCCAGGCTCTCTGGTGAAGATGACGCCAAAAGGAAGTATGACGACAGAAACTTTCATAGGTTTTATTAATCATTTGCATAAATACAGAACATCAGGGCCATGTCTCCTCATATGTGATGGTGCAAAATGCCACCTGGACTTTACTATTGTCGAGGAAGCTGAGAAATGTGGCATTACTTTATATTGTCTTCCGTCAAATACCACGCATGAATTACAGCCCATGGATAAATCTGTTTATCGTTCTTTTGAGCACCATTGGGACCAAGAGTTGATTAAATACGTCAGTCAGCATCCCGAACGAACCCTTAACAAGACAAGCTTCAATGTCATTCTCTCCCAAGTATGGCCGAAATGTATGACTATTACCAATATCTCGAATGGGTTTCGCGCTACAGGGTTGTATCCATATAACCCAGATGCTATTCCTGAAGAGGCGTTTGCGTCCTCTGCGTTGTCAGAACTTTCAAATCCTACAAACAGTGAGAATATTGCTGTCTTATCTCATGAATCGGGGGAACAAGAGATTTCATCTGCAAATGTGGAAGATTCAGATGGGTCAGGCACACATACTGAGAATTTGCCACTGTCCTTGCTCTCAAAAAACAATCCGAATGCTGGAACTCCACATAAGATAGACAATCAATCAACCACGTGTGAGATTCATGAATTTTTACCAACTCCTAAGTTTAAAGTTAAAGCGACTGCTCCACGCAAGAAGTCTCTGAATTACCGGGCTCAAGAGGTAACAAAAGATTTGTTTGGTGACAATGCTACGAATTCCACATCACAGATTACTACTGTACCATCGTCAAGAGTAGAAGATGTTCGTGGTACTTCTTCCATGATAAAGATTAACACAAAGAGACCAAAATCAGCCTGCAACGCGAAAGCAAACCTCAGTAAAGACTGCTTCTTTGACAGCAGATAAGCTTATGGGATCTAAACCAAACCGTCACGATAATCAACCTTCGTGGTACTGTCCAGCTTGTAATGAAGATCGAGTTGATGATATGCGACAATGTCTTACCTGTGGCATTTGGTATCATGAACTGTGTGTTGGACTCACGCCAGTTGATAAAATATTTGACTGTTCAGGAGATTGTTTTAAAAAAAAAGGCTGATTAATATAGTACTTTTACATGATGAGAAACTCGTTCCGTCTTATTATAAAAACTTCCATAAGTACCAGGTTTAAACCAGGACTAAAAGGTCTAAGCTTATTACGGTACTAACGTTAGTTCTTTCATTCGTATTACAAATCGTAGACCAACAAAGGACTACTTAGTACCAAAGATCGTCTCTGGTCTAAATATTTTCCACAGATTATAAGCAACAAAATATTTAAATTATTCATTCATTCGTTCAGCGTTCTACGCGCCTTTCCTTTTTAACAAAATGTTGTTACGAAATATAAAGAAAAATATTTTATGAATTGTTATTTGTAGGGGTAAAATTTAAAGTTTAGTTATTTAAAGGTATTTAAATATTCCGACTTGTATTTTTTTGAATGCATGTTCACAATCCAATTATTAATGTTATGTTTTGGAACAACTACCGAGCTAGCACGTATGAGTATAACTGGACGGCGCGCGTAATTCGAGTAATGTAATCGAAATGTTTACGTGTTTAGTGATGTAGTGGTAAGTAAAAGTTAACAATAGTGGAGAGTATATGATGACAATTCACTAAACATTTACCTGTTACTGATGACAAATACAACAACAACAATATTTGAAGACCCTGATGCTGGCCATAGCTCAATAGAATCAATTGTAGTGATTATAAGTGATGAAAATGTAGAGTCCAGTATTGAAGAAAAACAAGGTATAATAATTTCATAATAAGAAAAAATACAGGTTAGTTTCATTAATATTATTTATTATTTTCAGTGATCTACACCAGTGAAACTGTGCAAATCTATTAAACATATGAATAGTATTAAAGGTTGGTCTTTTCTACTCTACTGGCGTGTTTTTTTTTTGTTTTAAATTATACGTATATTTGTTTTTTTAATAATGTGTTAGAAAGAATTA
Source organism: Arctia plantaginis (assembly GCA_902825455.1). Taxonomy (NCBI): domain Eukaryota; kingdom Metazoa; phylum Arthropoda; class Insecta; order Lepidoptera; family Erebidae; genus Arctia; species Arctia plantaginis. Next base: position 4,924,800 of record CADEBD010000289.1, on the reverse strand, counting down.
GTCAATTAGGTAATGTAAATATTCCTTTACTTTATTATTGTGATTAGTATTTAAATGTAAAGTTATTTAATTTTCTGATGTGAGGTTATGTTTTCAGTTTCAGTGTTCAGGATTATATTTTCTACAGCCAACCTGCATGATAAATAAATGTACAGTCTTATTAATGCTGCAGTACTTCAACCTACTGTTACTTCAATGTTGCCCGACTGTGCATCAAAGTCATTCACAGATAAAATTAAGTCTGGAGAAATAAAGATGGCATGCTGCCTAGCAGAGCACAGTCTAAAATTTAGTTTAGCAGACGATCTAAAGGATCTTATACAATCAGTTGCCCAAGATTCAAATCTTGCATCAGAATTAACTTTTGGAAGAACAAAGGCACATGCTATTGTTACCAATGTTACTGGTAAAGTAGCAGAAAACCAATTAATTGAAACATTACAAAAAAATAAGTTTTCACTTATAGTTGATGAGAGCACAGACAGATCATCAACTAAACATTTGGCACTTATTGTAAGAACTGCAGTTGATTTTCAAGTTGAAGATAGTTTTCTATGTCTAATACCAGTTGTTGATGGTACGGCTACAGCCCTACCTACATAATGCATGTACAAAACATTTTGAAGAGAAGACTATTCCATACAAAGAAAATATAGTTGGATTTGCAGCTGACGGAACTAATTCCATGTTTGGACAACATCATTCTCTGTCTACATTGTTTGCAAAAGATATTCCGAATCTGTTTTTAATGAAATGTATATGTCACTCTTTTCACCTTTGTGTCTCGTATGCTTGCATACAGTTACCACGAGGTGTGGAGGACTTTGCTCGTGATGTGTATAACTACATACAGAATAGTCCAAAACGCATTGGAGACTACAAAGAGTTTCAATGTTTTGTAAATGTTAAACCATACAAACTATTACACCCTGCCCAAACAAGGTGGCTGTCCTAGTTACAAGTTGTGAAAAGGCTTCTAGAACAACTCCCAGCATTGAAACTATATTTCCAAAGTGCTGTGTTAACCGACAGATAGCTTGCAGCTCAGTCAATCCTTGATAAATGTATGGAACCAACCACAGAATTATATTTAGAGTTTTTAAGTTTTGTGTTGCCATACTTCAATTATTTGAACAAAGAAATGCAATCTGAAAGCCCAAAACTTGCTATATGAAATTTTTTTTATAACCTACAAGACTATATTAGAATGTTTTTTGAAGCCAGAATATTTGGAATTAACTGAACAGGAAAAAACAAGCATTCATGTCCATGACAAAGTTGCAGCATTGGAAACGAAAATATTGAAAATTGATTTCTAGAAAATATTGAAAACCTTTTACCCCTGGAAGACGTCTACTTAGGAGGCAATGTTGCTGCTTTAATTATAATGAACAAAAACAGTATTCGTCCAGATCAAATAATACAGTTAAGACAAAAATGTCTTGAATTTTATATTGAAAGTCTCAATCAAATAAAAAATCGCTTCCCCTTTGAAGATGAGCACAGACAAAGGTTGAAAAATTTAAGGTTTTTAAACCCTGACACATTACTGGACTCAAATTTAAAACGTTCTGTACCATCTATAGCTCATTTAGGCCTAATGTTTCCAGGTAATATGATTATCATTAACTTAAATTTCATTTATGAGTTGAGTCAGCATCTTACTTAGTTTTCAATTAATAATTTATTTTCAGGATTATGTCCAACAAATTTGACAGAATTAGACCGGGAATGGAGAACGCTAAGAAACACTAATCTTCCATTTCAAGAGGATCAGCTAATCAAAGCAGATGAGTTTTGGCGCCATATTTCCAAAATAAGAAAAGGCGGTTCGTGTCAAATGTTTCCCTTATTGGCCCAATTTTCACAAAATTTATTAACATTGCCACATAGCAGTGCAAATGTTGAGCGTCTGTTTTCTGCGATCAATTTGAAGATCAAGAATATAAGAAACAGACTTCACACTGACACGCTAACAGGCTTACTTTTTACGAAAAGTGGCTTATAAAGAAACCGCGAGCCTTCGCAAGAACACATTAAATATTTAAATAAAAATATGTACAAATTTAATTTGTCTCAAAATGAAAATAAAAATTGAATAATTTAAATAAATTAATGATGACTCTGAAAGTAGCAAACTTTTTTCAATTACAAGTGGTAATTCATAGATTTTTTTGTATGCAAACGGAAATTTGTTTTATATTTATTGTTTGTCTGCTGTCTGCTACTTTAATGGTCATATAAATTGTCGTTTTATTCACTCTTACCTATCCTACTCTTGTCAATTCAGTCAGAAAAAAAGTACGTAGATCTACGTATTTTCTATTGGGAAATTTGACTATTTCTACGTAATTTTTTAATCTGGCCTACGTCTTTTTCAAAATTCGAGCTGGCAGCACTGGGCGTACTAGCCGGCCACAAAGGATGTAGAGGCCCGTAAGCCTACGCAATACGCCCTAGGCACTAACAGCCCGCGAGCTGCGCGATGTGTTTATGATACATTGCCTGTTTTTTGTGACATTCATAAACAATCTACAAGGACGAAGAGGTGATGAATATCTACGTTATACGAAAGCCGAATAATAGACATTCGCGTTATTGGTTTTATACCACTGTATAACGGTATACCTACCTGTTGTAATTCTATTGGACTCTAAATACATTTTTTTGACAATTTATTTTGATTGGCAAAAACCTTGTAGTTACCTAATAAAATTAAAAATGAATCGGCTACTTTCTTAATGTTTATTACAGATTTTGAAATATGTTTTAATTTTATTTAATTATATTTCGAGACAATAGAGGACCACTCTAACAGAGTATTGAGTACAGAAAAGCCCAACTGCTTAAACAATCTTCATAACAATCAAAGACATTTACAAGTTTTCCATTTTTCCACAAACAACACCAATGACAAATATCCCTTATATTAATAAAACACATCTCAAAAACTACTAACGATCAAGATAGAACCGTATCTCTACCCTCCACAAGCAGGGTTTATGCAAATACTAGCTCTCTACCGTCAGACTATGAGTGGGAAGACGATGTTGCAGATATTCCTAATTTTGATTTTGACAGGAACTCAGTAGGTATAAAAATAGATATAACTGATAGAAGCTCACCTCTTGATATTTTTCGTCTTGTTTTCCCTCCACATATTATGGACAATATTGTTGAGTATACTAACAAATATGGTAAAAATTATGCCAGCAGACACGACCAACACAAGACACAGCCGAAAAAAATATTTCAAACCGACTACCCGTAAAAAAATTGAAAAGTTTTTAGGTATATTCTTTTCCAAGGTCAAATTAGTGCACCGATAAAACGGAAACTGTTCACCCAATCTGATGTTTTGTACTATCACCCAATATTTCAGTATGTTATGTCAGAACGTCTATTTGAGCAGATACACTACGATGCGTGTGTGTTAGTGATACGAAAGCTAAAGGAAAAGATAAAATTGTAAACTTCATAGATATGCTCACTGAACATTTCAGAAACAGGTTTTTCTCCTGACATAGACCTGTTCTTAGATGAATCTCTCATGCTGTTCCGATGCCGATTAGTTTTTAGACAGTATATAAAAAGCAAGAAAGCTCGATACGGCATTAAATTTTATGAGTTGACAACTGCTGATGGGTATGTATTGAATATTTACATGTATTGCGGCAAGGATCATAATATTGAACCAATTGAGACAGATGCAAGTAAGCTTGAACAAACCGTGTTTCGACTATTTAGACCTCATTTGTATAAAGGACATAATTTATATATGGACAACTATTATAACAGCGTTACATTGTCGAAAAAGTTACTCAATGCTAAAACTTATACCAATGGCACTCCAAGGGGTGAATCGAAAGGGAAACAAAAACATGTAGTCACTCAGAAACTAAAGAGAGGGAAACACATTTGGAAAAGGCATGGTCAAGTATATGTGTCAAAGTGGCAGGATCAGCGACAGGTACTTATGATAACAACAAGAGACCACCCACATTTGAAGGAAGTGAATAATAGGTACGGACAAAAGAAGATCAAGCCAGTTGAAGTTGAAGTGTATAACAGACACATGTCTGGTATTGACAGAGCAGACCAGATGATTGCATATTACTCGTGTCCGCGTAAAAAAATACGGTGGTACAAAAAAGTATTTTTTCATATGCTAGATATAGCGTCATTTACTAACATAGTGTAACAGTGCATTTCGCACCATTACAGAAAATTTATTTATCGACGCGTTTTTGGTTTGACGGTCGAATTTTATGACGTTTCAGTGAGCTCCGATTGACGGTGTCACGGACGAGAATAATAGTCGGTGCTGATCGTCTATGGTAATGTGTCGATTTAGTTTTTCTCGTTCTGGCAACATATTTTTGACGCGTTTATGGAAGGGGCGGCGTTTTGGCTATGGCAAGATGGCCGTCACTTTGGTCCTCGGCCCGTGTGAAACTAGTACGCGGGGCGATATATTTTTTTTATATTATTAATCCATATTTGTTTGCTGTAATCTAAGGCATAATTCATCTTTTAATGTTTGGCCAGTCTCGTTAATGACACGAGTTATTTGTTGGAATTGATATTTTCATTGTAAAGGTAAGTCTTGTTAAGCCGCATGGTTCATGCTTGGCTTATGGAGATTAGTAGTTTTAAATCTTTGTTTATTTGGTTACAGGAATTAATTATAATGCCGCTGCTTTGTTTGTGAAACGTTTTGGAACCCTGGTGAGTAAATTTTTGTATCTTACCAGATTTAGGATTCATCTTTTGAGATAGGCAAATAACCTATAATTTTCATTGTTTCAGATAACAGGGTTCTATTTATACCTTATTTTCCTTACCTTACTTCAGATCTTTGTTTAACCTTTAGTTTAATTCTCTTATTAGATTGTAATGTCCTTACGTTACAATTGGTTTTTAACTCACTACCGGCCCGATCCAAGGATTTAGTTGGCTGCGGAGCGTCCCTATAATGGTAGAAAAAGCTGTTTAGCTGCAGTCCATTATCAGGAACCTTGGAATACTTACCCCGCCACTACAACCACGTGGGAGCACGAGTGAGATTTATTAGAATTGATTTGCCCTAATTTCATACGGACAGAGCCAAAGTCATTAGGTATGTTTTTTTATTACATTAATTTTATTGGCGTTGTTAAACTACCCTTAGATTCATTTCCTATTTATTAAGTCTTTATGTGACTCTTCAAAACATATTTAATTTTAGTTTGTTTTATTCAGTTAAACAGATTGCATTAACGACAGTACTAATTTGAGTATAAGAATTACATATTGTAATTAGAACTTTAACCCTTAAATGCATGATGATGTATATATACATCAGTGTTTTTGTCCTTACATAATTTTTAAACGATAACTCAAACACAGTATTTTTTACTTTTAATAGGTGCTAAAAATATTTATTTTAGTTTTTGAACGCAAGCTTTCACGATATGGCAGTTCACTTTTTTAATTGTCATAATTTGACAGCTTGGCGCCACATTTTCTAATACCCATTTTGGCGGTCAAATTGTAATTTTATTTTAGTGAATACTAAATAGTATTATTACGTGATAAAAGTGACTTACGAGAGGATAAAGGTAAGCAGAACACTTTGCATTATTGTTTTTTTAGAATACAGTAACAATTTTTGTAAATATCAGCAGTATAATTGTGATGTAGAAATACATCAGTATGCAAAATCGGCAAGAAATAGTTTTACTGTAGGTATAATATACTTTTTTATTTTTGACTTATTTGTATGCATATACATAATTTATTCATACGAATTTTATAATTATTTATCCAGAATGTCCCGTAAAGTGGCAGATAAAGATTAGAACAACTTCTGGCAGCTTTGGAAGATGGAAATATTTCTGAGGATGGCTTGGAAGATGAAAGTGAAGATGAAGAAACCTTTTCGCTAATGCAAGAGAAATAGTTCAAGAGTTGGAAGACGAGGATGCAGAGGACCATGAAGATCCTACCTATAGTGATCCACCACTAGTTCAAGATTTGCCTGGCCCATCAAGTCAAATTTTTATTTCATTGCCCATGCAAGAAGGTCATCAACAATATGTAGAATTTAATAAAAGGAAACTCATTTGGAAAAAAGACAGTTTGTTGTTTGACGAATCAAAAATAATTTACCAACCAAGTACAACAGAGTTTGCTATAACTGAACTTGATACACCATATAAATGTTTTTTGCACTACTTCACACCTAAGTTTCTTCAAAAAATTGTTGATGAAACTAAGTTATATGCAGTACAGAAAAACCCTTCAATATCTTTCACTATAACTGTTGGGAGTTAAAAAAATTCATAGGAATTCTTTTATTTATGTCAGTAGAACAATTCCCTAGTGTACGCTCATACTGGCATTCCAAGTTTGGCTACGTTGTAAATCGGTTTGAGATGATTAGGAGCTACTTACATTTCAACGATAATAATAAACATCTTCCGCGAGATCATTCCGATCACGATCGCCTCCATAAGATTCGGCCTGTGATAGAACAGCTAAATAAGACATTTTCATCAGTTGGAATAGACCAACGACTTTCTATAGATGAGCAGATGTGTTCAACTAAAATTGCACATTTCCTAAAGCAATATTTACCAAATAAGCCTCACAAATGGGGCTATAAGCTTTTTGTTCTCTGTAGTCTTATGGGATATGCTTACGGATTTGAGGTCTATTCTGGTCAAGAAGAAAAAAAAGACAAACCAGCCGACGAACCTGATCTAGGAATAACAAATAACGTCGTTATACGTTTGGCGAGAGCTATACCAAGGATGAACAATCATATTGTATTTTTTGATAATTTTTACACATCCCTGCCCTTGGTAAATTATTTGAATAAACAGGGTATACAATGTGTCGGAACTATTCAGCAAAACAGGCTACCGAATTGTCGACTCCCTGACAAAAAGGAACTTATGAAAACTTCTGTTCCGAGAGGTACATATGAGGAACGCGTTTCCCATTCAGATGGAGTAGACTTTTCGGCCACTGCGTGGAAAGATAATAAAATCGTCACTCTTTTATCGACTTACGTTGGTGCCGAGCCTGTTGGAAAAGTATCAAGATACGATAAGAAAGCTAAACAAAAAATTGACATCCCTTGTCCCAAAATTGTGCAAGAGTACAATATGCATATGGGCGGAGTCGATCTGATGGACAGTTTTTTAGGACGCTATCGAATTCGAATAAAGAGCCGGAAATGGTATTTACGCTTATTTTATCATCTACTGGACCTCGCTACAATCAATTCATGGGTGCTTATGAAAAAAAATCTAACTGCTAAAGGCGTCACAAAAAAGCAACTGCCTAATCTTGGAGAGTTTCGTAATTGTTTGGCTGACACACTGTGTAATATAGGTATGTCTGGAGGTAGTAAAAGAGGGCGGCCTAGTACTTCCTCTCTAGAACGCGAGCTTCAAATAAAAAAGCAAAAAGGTCCGCAACATCCACTCCCGTCAAAAGATGTGCGCGTAGATGGATTCGAGCATTGGCCTGTATTTGCCAATCGATGACGGTGCAAGATGCCCAATTGTAAGGGCACCACACAATGGTCGTGTACCAAATGTAATGTACCATTGTGTCTAAATCAGAGAAATAACTGTTTCAAAGATTTTCATTCACTGCAGTAAGCCTAATTCGACGACAATCGTCCTATAGCATAGTACTTAGGCTGCATTATTAATATTAACTGTAATGCATACTGATGTAGATCTACATCAGTAAGTTTTTTTAAAAAAAATATATTTTTTGGAAAAAAAATTTTTTTTCTTTATTTTTGCCTTTATCTATGTTTAATTATCTACCTGTTTCGATTTATTGCATTTAAAAAGGAAAAATTATGCATTTAAGGGTTAAGATACCATGTACTCTACAGACACTATGGGATAATAAACTGCCACTTAAACTTACAACATCTTTGTATTTAATAGCTGCCCCCCATCCTAGATTAAAAGTCTAGCGCTGACCGAGCTGTTCGAGGCATTCCTTGTATTTGTGGTTAGTTATCTGTGTTCATTTAAGGTTAAGGCACCTGGCGCCCGAGATTATTAGTTTTGTTAGGATTTGTGGTGCCACCAGTTAGTTTATTCGTTTGTTTAGAACACAGATAACATAAACATCACACAATTACATTAAAACAATTTTTTTTTAATTTTTTAATATTACAATAGTTATAAGTCAAATTGTTACTAACACTATGAGTTTTGTTACTCAATGAGAAATGAATAAATAAAAAAATAGCAGTCTGGAACAGCTTTTATCTAGCCAAACAATGTAGTACAGCTACAAAGAAAATTAAATTTTTAAGATTTCGTGACCAACTTATTACTCAATTATTCAATTTGGGTCCATGTTCTCCCAAAGATTTAGTTACTTTCAAAAATACTGTTAATTTGAACAACAACAACAAATGATGTACCAATTACTCAAAGTTCATTAACCACACAATGTGTAATAAGTTCTCAAGAGCATTGGCCTACAGAAATGAAAAAGACAGCCCCAGAAACAAATAGAAAATACATGTTTCTAAAATGCAGATTATGCAAAAAAAAAAGACAAGGAAGGATTCACGATACATGTGTTCGACCTGCAAAGTGCCTCATTGCCCAGAATGTATGGAGGAATTACATAATATTATATTAATAAGAGTTCCTAAATTTTGATTTCTTTTTAATTTTTTATTATTTTAATAGATCGTTAGTGAGAAAAATTGTAATTGTAGTGAGTAAAGAAGACTGATTACGTTCCAAAGTGATTATATAATTAATAAATAATTGATCTTGTTTATATTTTTGCGATTGTTTTTTAAAGGTTGCCCATATGACCTTAGGAGTAGTGTTAATTGTAAGCATTTTCTAAAATATGTTATACTGAATAATTTTTGTTACTGATTTTGATACATTTTATTAAACGAGGAGTTCATTCATAATTGTCATTTTATTTCATTCCATAAAGTAAATGCCAAGATTAGACGATTTTTACATGATCTAAAAATAAATGGTGAGAGAACTGCAGCAGACGTCTTGCCTTAATACATGTACACGAATTCATCATATTGTGGCTGTGAAAGTCGTGTCACCAAATTTATATATATATTTACTAGTATTGTGCCGGGACGTCATGAACCGTCGGGCGGTTCAGGACTTCCTCTTTATCACAACCAACTTAATCATTTACAAGGTGACAGGACGTCCGTCCAATTTTTTTGTATGGAAGTTGACTGTGTCATATCACTAATTATCGATGGGAGCCGAGTGTCCTTCAACGTGTTAATAAATCACATTTTCACATTTCATTATAAGATTTTTAAATGGAAGACCTTTTCAATTAAGATTGATTATTTTTATAAAATTATTTTACAATCAATTAGTAAAATCTGTCTTAGTAAAAATTTCTCCTTTTTGGGTGGAATTCCCTTACAGAATAGTCATTTTTGGTAAAGGCCCATATCTGGTCCAAATAACAATATTTACATATTGTATACCTACATACTTCTTCATACAATCTGACATGCAATCATTTTGAACAGCGCTTTGAATCAATTTTTTGACAATTTATTTTGATTGGCAAAAACCTTGTAGTTACCTAATAAAATTAAAAATGAATCGGCTACTTTCTTAATGTTTATTACAGATTTTGAAATATGTTTTAATTTTATTTAATTATATTTCGAGACAATAGAGGACCACTCTAACAGAGTATTGAGTAAAGAAAAGCCCAACTGCTTAAACAATCTTCATCAAAATTAACTTTCTGGTAAAGAGCTACATGATTAAGACCACCTGCCAAGAAGATTATAACCATGGATTTGTGGAGACCTGACACACACACTCGTCAACACCCCACTTGAGATGTTCCTACTAGATGTTCCGCAGGACTGGTGGTTAGTCATCTCGAAGTATGACTAACTCTAATCTGACAAAACCTAACAACTTGAAAAAAATGGAAAGCTATGCCTCACCTCGATATTCAGGAGGCCATAGTGGACTCACAAGGGGAGCTATTTTATCTCATACACAAAGTGCCTAAGATAAGAGGCATTATCCTAAAACTCTGACTCACATTTGAGACCAGTGTTTCAAACATTTAAAATAAATAACAAGAAAGTTATTTATTACGAGATCTATGATTTTTGGCTATGGATTAAGCAAAAATACATTTTAGCTAGGTACTGCCGTAAGACAAAGACTTCGTGGTAAGAAAGTATAACTATTAACAAATGATCACAATATTTGACCGATTGATAATTATTGTGAAAAACAGTGTCTAAGAAAAAACCATACTTTTATCTGGGTTTCGTTATGATTGTTTAATGTTTTCAATTCAAAACAATTATGTGCTATTAATGTTTAGTTTCTTTTAGTTCAAAATTATTTGGTGATTAGTTAAGGGTTAAAATGAAACCGATTTAAGTTTTTAAGACATACCTACCTCCTCAGAATGAATTTCGATCGTAAAGAAATATGGACGCAGAAAGTATCCAATCATGTTCTTAATAAAGAAGTGTGTGCACAAGTTAATTCAAAGAAATATATGGTGCTGTTGTACATTTATGTTGATAACTTCAATATATAATAAAATTATTTAACTTCAATAAAAAATATATTTTACTTATACTTCTTGCATTTGCATTGTAACTTCAAACGCGTATACCACCAAGTGTCGTGTTTCCGAGGCAGTGTTGCCAATTTATTAAAAACTTGCCCCCTAAAGCAATTTTAAGAACCACTAAATTCACACGGACCAAGTATGTAGGTATGGCAATATAATATACACAGAACTATCTGTAAAAGCTGGAGTCGTTAAATCTGATTATTATTTTTTAGTTTTGATGTTATACTTAGAAAATACTTTTTATTTTTTTTGTTTTAAAGACAACTTCCGAATTATCCTGTGTCGCGGATGAATTTACAAACGTACATGAAAAGGACACAAAGAACACCTTTTTTTTTCTTTTTTTTTTTGACTGAGGAGCCAGGAGTATGTGGTGATTCCACTAAAAACCACCCCGACGGCCGGCCTTAGGTGTCCTACTCTGGGGAGGACCCGGACCATGTTATTTCAGGTCCTCCTCGAATTGACACCATGCCTAATCAGGCCCTATCCCAGGGGAGAACACTTCCCCCTTCTATCGCGGCATGGCGGCCCGATCGCATCTTAATGCAATCAGGCCCGCCATTCCATCCCCAACCGCAGCAATCAATCTGCCACCAGAGGTCCCCACTCCCTGGCGGCCCGCGGCCCCGTCGACGGCTGATATCGGCGCCTACGTCCTCTACGTTCGGGATCGGCCCTCTCCCGATCCCGTTCAGCGGTCCCTTTCTGGAGCATTACAGCTTCACAGAAAGAGACCACTGCGCCCCAGCCCTCCTCACCCGCCAGCATGGCAGCAATGATTGCTGGTGGGGACAGGTCTCGTCCGATTTGGTCGACCAGGAACTTGCGTTCAGACGCCCACGCGGAGAAATGAAACACCTCGGTTGCTTCCACGTGGATGTGGAAGAAGGGGTTTATTAAACATTTCAGCTTCTATTACAACCAAATTTTTACTAAATTATCACGCTACGCCGTGCCAAGCCATATTAAGCCAAGCCAAGCTATATGAAGCCAAGCCATATCAAGTCAAGTCAAGCCAATGCCGCGCCACAACAGTTTAGTGCCGAAACTGTCAGCCAAGCCCGCCATTAATCGTCGGCGACGTCACATCCAACTGTCAAACCATGGTTATAAATTCCTGTCCCACTCATTTGGTTGATTCATTCCGTTGTGTACACTCGAATAAGTCGGAACACTTGCCAAATTATATACGTATACAAATTATAATTATAATCATAAAATAAAAAAATGATTCATAAGGGAAATAGTTTCGTTTATTATTGCCGCTTGTTACAAAATGTACCAGTAGTTATTTCACGTCGCGGGAAGATGTGTGCGTATAGTAGTAGATGTTCGCGTTTTTCGATAGTAGATGTATGTATGATGTAGATAGTAGATGGTCGCGATAATGAAAGGGAACTACTGGCTTCATGATTAACTTATTCTGACTGACTTCCACTTAAAATTTTGAGTATTTAAAATAAATGATTTTATTTTCGTATTAATATGAAAACGTTAAAATACATACATATATTTACAAACGAGTCTATATATGAGAAGCCCAAAATCGATCTAAGTGGCGTGCAGTGGGAGAGGCCTATGTCTAGGAGATGACTGCGATAGGTTGATGATGCTGGAAAAATCATAAAGTGATTTCTAATCTTTAAATTAAATGTTACCGAAAAAAAGGTCGATAATTCACTTTTGAAAAGTATCATCCTTTTTAATGTGCTTAAATCATGATAAATTACTGTAAACTCTATTCTTCATACCTTACTTTTACTACCAGTGGTTAAGAAATAGTGACGTCACGCGTCACACGTTACTAGTATTCTTTTAAATCCCACCAGCCAGGTTGTAACCTTGTATTATGAGTGTGTTTACGAATGTACTTTTGTGTGGAGTTCAAACAGCAACCTCTTGTATGCAATTCTAACAATGTAGCTATTATCTTATTTATTATAAATACCTTTAGTCGAAGAAAGGAAGGCAGATAGATGTATAATAACCTTGATCATACTTTACTGCCTCCAGTGTTCTATAACAAGACTATTAAACCATATTTCACACAAGTTAAAAATAAGTAAGGTTTTTGGCACATATCACTCTCTCTTCAGACTAAAGAATAAATGAAATGAATGAAAATGAAGAAATTGTTTTATGAAAGTATCATTAAGCTATTCCAAGAAGACTTAACATACATGCATTCGATTGCCTGACTTAGAAACTTGTTTTTTATAGCTTCAGAGAATCGCAGACATATTAATAAACTCAGTGTTCCCGAGAAAAAACAAACGAACTGTATTAATGAGAACTTTTGATGTAAAGCATTCTATAATGAGATAAATATACATATAAACATATTAATGATATTGCAAGGGTTGTGAACTGTCAATTCAACTCACAAAATACCTAGGTATGTATAAACCAGTGTTAAGCACTTCTTTCGTAGCATTTTATTTGTGAGTGCGATGTGGACCATTATCTGTCGCCAGAACTCTAGGCACTCAAACCCCAGGAACGCACTTATGAGTCTTAAGTTGCAGGTGTTCGTGGGCGGCTGCAGTCACCTAACATCAAGTCTACTTATTTTACTCCTATACTATAAAAAGATAGATAGACATCGCTTAAACTAGTTTATAAGTGTTACTAACAGATACCAAGGCCTAACAAAAAACCGTTGATCGAGGTTTTCAGTTATTGAAAGAGGTTAACGGAGTCTAAAGTCCAGTTCCACTTTCTATTTTTATATTTTTAAGACACTAGGAATTTATCCTGTTTCGCGGCCGTTGCGTGGGACTTTGCATACACTCATGAAACGGAAACAAAGAAGACCCAGACTCAGAATAACAATCTGTACATCACACAAAGTATTGTCCTACGTGGGGATTAAACCCATAACATTCAGCGCAGTAGGAAGCGGCGAGGTAACCGCTTATACCTCTATGCCGTCCGTGAAACATTAATATGTGTGTAAACATAATATTGTGTAATATCATAACATATATTTGTGACTCGACATTAAATATGACAGTCTTACGTAGATAAGAGGGCTAACTGCGACAACGATAAGCTGTTCACTTTACAAGTCGCTGGCTTCGACATCGGTTGTGTATTTATTTGTAAAAAATGGTGAAGGTACCGACTGTAACCTTTAATAATGGACAGGTTTATCCTGTACTCGGCCTTGGGACTTGGAAGGTAAGAATATAAATCTACTGTCTATTGTTGGATGGGTCCGATGTCCTTGACTTATTCAACTTAACTATCTTTAAGTTTTATGACGCAGATTTAATTATCATTCATTTAATATAACAAAGACAGTCAAACGACTATTTTGTTTACGAGTACAAATATCCAAAACTACACTAGTTACACTCTAGTGTTGCAATTAATATTAATGCAGTTCAATGTAAGAGATTGCCATAACGTCATGTGCGATGAGGGCCCTATATATTATAGTACTAGCCTAGAGAAATATCTAAATATGGCGCACTTTAAAATACTTAATGTTTAAATGTAGAATGAGCTCAAAAAACTGAAATGTTTTAACATTATGTGTTATGCCAGAATATGTGCACACACACAGAGAAATATCCATATTGTTTTACATGAACAAAATTATTTGTACCTATTTTTAAATAATAAATACGAAAGTACATCATTCTAGTTTTACCCGCCCGCGTGTACTTCTGTTATCGCAGTAAAAAGCCTATATCTTTCCTCAAGAATCAAACTATCCCCATGCCAAATTTCATCTAAATCTATTCAACGGTTATTGATTCCCCATTCAAACTTCCATCTCCATTTTCATCCCCTTAAAGGATGATTTCTAGGAGTAAGACTATCCCATGTCCTTTCCTGGGATTCGAACTATCTTTATGTGCAGCTGTTTAGGCGTGAAGAGGACAAGATATTCAAAACGGTCCAACAATGTCAGCCAGACAGTGATCTCTAGGTAATTTTATGATTCACTCTGCAAAGTCGCTGTCCTGTACATACGAGTATAACAGCGGTCTTCTCAATCTAGACTCTAGTCTTTTTCTACATGACAATAAACTGTAAACACACCTACTTAAATCAATACGGATAAGTCATTTTACTAGTCACGCTTTTCCAGTTCGTGATGGCGACGAGGTAAAAAAAAACCAGAAGGTACCTATGTATGAAATTTCAATTGATTATTTAAAGTACAAATTATAAACAAAAATCTTAAATAATCGACACTTCCATCATCTTTTTCACTTTTCAAATGGAATTTCAAGTCATATCTAAATAAAAGATTACATATTGAGAGCACATTATATATTGAAACATAAGGAATAACTAATACTAATAAAATAAACTTTGAATGATAACGTTAAATAATTTTTGATTTGATTTTTTTGTTGATTTTTTTTAAGTTTACGTCGCTATGACGTTGAAAGCCGTCGATAATTGTTTCCTATATAACAATAACTAAAAACTTATTGTCACGGTTTTAACAAAAACCACATATGGCAACACCGTGTGACACTGACATTACTGACAACAAAGTCAAAGCAGTTAACCTTGACCAGCCGGCGTTTGTCATATTATTCAATATACCTACTCTGTGGTTGACGTAGTATACATAATCCGGTGTTTTTATTAATTTGGAGTTAGTAAGACGACTTTACAATGGCTTCTAAAGTATCAATGGTTAAGTTCCATAATGGCTGCGAGTGTCCAATTCTAGGGATCGGCACCTGGAAGGTAAATAATAATATTTATATAAAATGTTAAATAATAATATTTGTATTTTTATATTTTACATTGATATTAATTTTATTATTACTTAACATATTTGTGCAAGTTTTAAACAATGTTACCAACTTAAGAGTTTCACCTCATAATCAATTTTTTATAAATATTACATTAGGACATATTTATTTATTGAGTTTTCCTGCAAACATATTACATAAGGCGGACTTAATGCCTCAAGCATTTTCTTCCAGTCAAACCTTTGGTTGTTGCAAATCTGTGTGTGGCAGGTGTATATTTGGGACAGGTACAGATGAGACTGAATCAAGAAACGTTACAATGGCAGAAAATAAAAAGTCCTACAGATATATAAGTACTAGGTATACATACATAAAGCACTATATTTACTAATATTCATCACATCGTCATCAACAGCCTTTATTAGTCCACTGCTGGACATAGGCCTCTCCTTAGAAAGAAAGTTTTGGCCTACTATACCACGCTGGCTAGACGGGTTTGGAATAGGGATTGTATCAAGTTTTCCTTCTTTTTGCAGTGCTGGTGTCCTGCGTTGTTTTGCGCCCTTAGTCGCCTCTTACGACACCCACGGGATGAATTGGGGTAGTGACATTCCGTATTCTTAATCCGTCACTACACGGACATACTAATATTAAATTACGTAAAATATTTTAATTCAGTTTATAACTGTTCTGTGAACCGTGGTCCATAGAACCCTCATGTGACTGGTGACTCATATGCATGATGCCACCCCTCTATACCATACAAAATATATCATCAATAGCCTTTAATAGACCACTGCTGGACACGGGCCTCTCCTTAGAAAAGAGGTTTTGGCATACTATACCACGCTGGGCAGACGGGTTAGTAAAGGATTTGTGCCAAGTTTTCCTTCTCTTTGCAGTACTGTTGTCATTCGTAGTTTTCTACCTTAATCAGCTCTTACGACATCCATGGGATGTATAGGGGTGGTTACAGTCCGTATTCTTAATCCGTCACCACACATGGACACACAAGATATATAAAAAAATTAAATGAGAAGGCCTTCGTTCAGCAGTGGACGGTAATAGGCTGATGATGATGAAAGAATAAAAATTAATAATAATGTCATTATATAAAAAGTCACAACATCAAGCTCTATTTATTATTAATGGTTACCATAGTTATGTGCTACTATAACAAAAACTGGCACTAGTACCAAGCCATGGACATTTGAAAAACCAACTGATCAATAAAATAAATAATGTTATTTAAACAAACTTAAAAGGGCCAGCGTCGTATAGTAGGCCAAAACCTCCCTTCTAAGGAGAGGCCTATGTCTAGCAGTGGACTAGTAAAGGCTGTTGATGATAAAAAGGGGTTGGGGACCTTTCCCGATAACAACATTCGAGTCACAGCTATGAGATTTAGCTCTAGCTATTATTTACGCAATGTTAGACCTACTCCAGACGTAATGAGCTGGGCAGCTGAACCGAGAACTATTCACCATCAATGCCACAAACAGTTCTCTGCAGAGAGGATGTCTAAAAGCAGCAAAAACGTAATCCTGTTCTTAAGACTGTTCTTGAGACTATTATAAATTTAATGTTATTATTGATTTTATAAATTCAAATAAATGTTGAATATAAACGATTTAACAATAGCTTGGTATGACGTCGTGCCATGGTAATTCATATCCAGACATGTGACATACAATGCAGTCATCTAATATATTATAAAAATATAAAAAAATATAATGTTTTATTTATTTATATAGTGACACTTGAGAGAAGAACATGATGTAAAAAGATAAAAGTCATAAAGTGAAGTGATAGATCATTTTGAGATAACAGACATGACTACAGACAGAACTTAATACTATTATTTGTCATGTCATAAATTTTATATCATCTAGAAGCCAATTCAATTGACAAATTTAATGTATAAATGCTTCTATCTGGGAAGTATATTTAAGGAAGGGACGTTATCCTGATATGCGAGGGATCCATAAAAATATGACATAGGAATTTCATGGTTTTTGACACCAACCCCCGTCACCATTTGGTCAGATTTGTGACTGGGGGAGTGTGACGTCGCATATTTTAGCAATTATACATCTAAAAATTATGATTAAATTATAACATCAAATCAATAATTAATTTTATAAAATTAACAAAACCAAAAACGATAAGTTAGGTATATTATTTAATAGTTAGACTTGCGATAGGCCGCTCATTAGTCTATACAGCTATACATTAGTATATCTATGTATGTAATGTCAAATTATAATAGGTTTTTTTTTCATGCTCACACGATTATTTGCACGGTACCTATGCCTAAAAACCAGTTTAAATATTTTTTGTCTGTCTGTCTGTTCGTTAGCAGGTAGTAATTCGGGTAAGCTTAAAAACGGCTTTACCGATATTGATAATATTCTACTATCAGGTAGCTGTCTATACAAGGAGTAACTTAGGCTATTTTTAACCGACTTAAAAAAGGAGGAGATTGCCAATTCGGATGTTTATATTTTTTTATGCATACATAACTCCGTCATATATGGACGGATTTTCAAATTTTTTGTTCGAAAGGGGTTTATAAAGAAAAGTTTCCATTTAAATTTAATATAGATCTGATAATGGGTTTTGGAGACAGACAATGGAACTCTTTAAAAAATGACAGCAAATCAACCGCGATTGCTGCTAGGTTTTAGTGTTCTTTGATAGTATTTTTTTTAATGGGACTAATCCCACCCACACGCCCACCACTGTAACTCCTGTACACCAGGATCCACAGCAGTGACCCACGAACACACCGTTATGACACTCGGGAAGTCCCAGGAAGAAATTAAACTGTCTTGGAACCCGCAACGAAATTAATCAGGAAAGCACCACGGCCACAAAATATTACGGGTCCTACATGAGCTATATTTGATTTCTATAATATGTATGGCAGAATCGCCTAAACGCACGGAAATTCACCCTAGTTGACACAAGATCCCCATAGTATACCGCCCCAGATGTCACCTGCAAGCTATTCAGCATTATATTACGTTCATTACTGCCGTGACTGCACGGATGGCGTAGTGGTTTAAGCGGTCGCCACGCCGCTTCCTACTACGCCGAGTGTTGTGGGTTCAAACCCCACATGGGACGACACTTTGTGTGATCCACAAATTGTTGTTCTGAGTCTGGGTGTCCTTTGTGTCCGTTTCATGTATGTTTGTAAAGTCCCCCGCGACACAGGATTTATTCCTAATGCGGGCGTTGTCTTTTTAAAAAAGAAAAAAAAAGATTATACCAAAGACTACATTCCCAGAGGATATGATGAGCAGACTGTTCATAGTGAGAGTTAGGTGTTGAGCATTGACACAATGGTGACTCGACTAATTTAAATGAATAAAGCTTGCTCTTAAAGTTACCATGACCCGTAAGAAACTGAGCGACACAGTGATCCACCTCAAGCCATGTCCTCGACAACCGTTCGCGAACAGATGGAAAAAATTGGTAAAGATGGCGCCCCTTGGATGATTCGTCCCAGCGTTGCTGCCATTCGTCTATGAGGTCATTATAGACATCGGACTGCTGTTGAAGCAATCTTGTAATTTTACCGCGATCCCGCACGCCCAAGAAATCGCATTCCATGTTTTGTCTTGAATAGTACATGGCTGCACGTCTTTGGCACGTCGTCTGGCACTTTAGTCAGCTCTGGCTTTAACACCGCACGCCGCGTCATCTCGATTCATGTAACCTAGAAAGGAAATCCCTGATACCCCGACGGGTCCCGAGTCATTTACGGCTTACAGATTGTCTCTGATGTGTAGTGACTATGGTTTCCTCTACCTGCCCCTAAAGGAGCTCCGGAGCGCGTTGCGTCGCTACCTGTCCACCGCAGGCCCGGCGCTTATGAAAGACGGAGATCATTTAGCGACCACCAGCACTTAAGCCGTCACAGTAAATGGTCCGATCCCGGGCCTGGTGAGCCGGGAGATGGTTCTAAGACCCTCCCGGTCCCACTTCACCCCGCAGGAGAGTTAGTCGCTCCGTACCATGGTCGCAATCAGTCACAATGTCATGCCTCTGCTCCATACACGCTGGATAACCTGGCAGCGCATAAAGGGTCATGACCACGCTCTGGGTATCGCAGTGGCAGCATCCGGGCGTTGGCTCTTTGCGGATCAGACACAGGTGACCTCCATCCTTTGCGACAGCCAATATCAGACCTCTGATATTCAACACATTCGACAAATTCTGCAAAAGTTTCGTTTTCGTTTCGATTTCTGTTTTTGCCGCCCCTTGAAAATTCTTCCCCCCCTGAGGCAGCGCTTGTCAAACTACACGCGAACGAAGTCGCGGGTACCAGCTGGTATAAAAATAATATTATAAGTCTATGGCTGCAGCACACATATTCAGATTGGCGTGTTGATCTAGTGGTTAGTGGCCCTGACTGTTAAACCAGAGGGCGTTGCTTCGATTCAAACCCAGGACACATATTGCAGCATCATCACTTGTTCGTATGTGGGTTTCGGGGGTATCGTAACGTATCGTTCGGGGGCTCATACCTGGTATCTGGGTTGTAACCTTCTAATGGTTACCACAGTTACGTGTTACTACAACAATACATTGCCACTATTATTTTAAGCATCATACATTAATGACAAACCAACCGATCAATAAAATAAATGTTATTTAAACAAACTAAAGGAGTCAACGACGAGTGGCCTTTAGCCCTAAATTTAAGCCTATTGGTCCTTTTTTAGAGCTATGCTAATAAAAAAGGGCTTTAAAAGACTTGTTAATTGAAAAAGCCTATGAGCCTATAAAAGCCTTTAGGGTTTTTTTTGCGACTGAAATCTTTTTTGAACAACAGGCTTATATTAGGGCTGAAGCTACTTTTGAGACTTAGTCTAAGTAAGCCATTATATGAAAATAACATTTATTTTATATTGGATTTATTTTAAGAAAAAGAAAAGAAAAATTGAATTTTACCTAAGTATCACAAAAACAATTCAGCAAGGACGAAAGGCACATTGAGGATCTAAAGTTTTTCTTAGACGGGCGAATTCCTTTCTTATTAATCAAATTGCATGCTTCGGAAAACGATTGTTCACTGGGAACACTTGTATCAGATATAGATAAAATATTAAATGCCATTTTTTTTTTGCGCTTTTTTGACTCAACTGATGTACTTTTGGTTTTAAGGTAGAACTTTCAGTTTATTAAACTTCAAATACCTATCTTAGTTAAATAGTTACTTTTTTTTACATTTTCAAATTAAACTCATAAATAATGGATCAATTTGAAAATTATTAAAGAGCAATAAGAATGGAAGGAAATCCACTGAAAAGTAAATAATTCGAGAATAATAAGTAAAAAATCGAGAATTTTTAAGAGACATCAAACAAAGAGACAATAAAATAAAAATTAAGTCATAATTACTTATATGGACTGGCCTGTTGGTCTAGTGGTTAGTGATCCTGACTGCTACGCCAGAGGTCGTGGGTTCGATTCCCACCTAGAACAAATAATTGTGTGATAAGCACGGTCATTTGTTCTGTGTCTGAGTGTACTTATATCTAAAATATGTATGTATTTAGAAATATATAAGTATGTTTACCAGCAGTCTGGTGACCATAGTACAGGCTCTGCCTAGTATGGGATCACACGGCCGCCCGTGAAATGTGTGAGAATAATATATTATATAGCTATAGCCTCGAGGACTAAAAGCTTCATAGCCTTTATGGCCCTTTCAGATGGTTAATGAGCGTTACTGTTGTTAGACTAGCCTTAAAAAAGCTTAGGCCTTTGGATCTAAACCCAAGAGTCTTGAATAGACCTAGCCTAAAGGACTTAAAGTCTTTATGGACTTTTAGCCTATCAAGCCCCTAATTACAAGTCTAGCCTTAAAAAAAGGCTAAAAGCCTATAGTCCTCGGGAACACTATCCTTGACTCCTTTAGTTTGTTTAAATAACATTTGTTATTTTATTGATCGGTGGGTTTGTCATTAATATATGATGCTTGGTAATAGTGGTAGTGTTTTGTTGTAGTAACACGTAACTGTGGTAACCATTAGAAGGTTACCATTTATAATTATTGATTAAAAGCATTAAGAATGAGGGATTCCTTTTTTTAATAGGGTGCAAACGAGAAGTCGGGTAAGAGATTACTGCTACCCATGGACTCCTGCAACTCAATACTACTAACTACAATGTAGGTTTTGGCATACTATACCACGCTGGACAGACGGGTTGGTATAGGGTTTGTTTCAAATTTTCCTTCTTTTTGCAGTGTTCTTGTCCTGCGTAAGTTCCTCCCTTGGTCGGCTCTTACGACACCTTTGGGATGAATAGGGGTGGTGACACTTTATTCTTAATCCGTCACCACACGATAAGCATGGCTCTAACACGACAATAAGTTTTTGTCATTGTTATTATAATACATATTGTTATGATATAAAACATCATGTGCTATTCTATAATACGCAATTGTAAAGAGGTCAAGTAGGTAGTTGAAAATATTTCTACTTACTACATAAAGACTTTACGGTTTTCAGCGAAACATGTTTAAACTTCTCGTACTTTAGATAACAATAAACTTGTAGACAAATACCGACATTTATTGCGAAATCAATATACTTAAATGTTATCTGTTAAATGCCAAAAATTCACTTGAGAGCAATAAACTGGGTCACATAAAGATAAAATACTTTATAAAATATACCTATTGTGTTTAATAATAATAAGTCTATTAAAGTAGTCTTAAATAAAAGTTATCAAATTTTATTAAAGAATACGGTTCACTCTTTAATAAATAATGATTTAATACATATACTGAGACTAGTTTGATGTCTGGCGCCACACTACCGGTCGGCTTAAAAATGGCAGGCTACGGTCGGGTGATAAAAATACTAGTCGTTTAATAACGTTGCCGTGACCTACATATTACAGGGGACTAACAACGTAACGTTTACTGGTATAGTGAATTTAGGAAACGACACACGTTTTTTTTCGCAAAATTCCGTGACACATGGGATCTATATAGGCCTAACCGCACACCCTGAAAAAAATCTGCGACGAAACAAATTGAACGCGATACGGTCGCGATTTATTTCCGCGCGAATGAAAACCTCGCCGTGAAATATCGCTGTGCGGACGGGCCCTAATAGTTTATACCAAAAGTGCCCAATCAATATATATACCAATTATAGCTATGTGTGTACATATATATAATATATATGCACACTCTCTGCTCATAATTACTTTCCAGAAGTGCCGTCGAAATCCCAAAATTAAAGCCTACGGAAGTGTTATGTACCCCAAAAAAGCTCTATATTATAATATTACTAACAATAAAGTTTCAAAACGTATTATTTTTCACAGAAATAGAAAAGTCATATTCTGTAGGATATTATTCAATTTAACTTGGATCTCAACTAAGCATAGCAAGTGAGCATTTGTTACGCCACATCTGCCGCTGCTGGGGGACATTTACTCGTATATTTAAATACTAACCTGGGAGCAATAAGATAAGCTTTTCAGATGATAATTTCAATTAAAACTGGCCACCTCGTGTATCAGTGGCCCAAATATTTGAGGTCACTAACACAGACCTATTATCTCATGTTTCCTACAGATAATACAATCAATTAATACTTATAACCCAATAAGCGTTATATCTCTTTGGCAGTCGAAGGTCGGGGAGGTGACGCAGGCGGTGAAGGACGCTATTGATATCGGTTACCGTCACATCGACTGCGCGTTCGTCTACGGCAACGAGAAGGAAGTTGGAGAAGCCATCACGGTCAAGATCAATGATGGCACTGTTAAGAGGTAACAACAAAAAAAAACCATAACATTTGTTGACATATATAATAATAACCTCACACATCTCACACACGGCAGTCTGATCCTAAACTAGGCATAACCTGCTCTATGGCTGATAAACATATTTCTTTATAAATACACCTATATACAGAACAAATGATCGTGCTCCTCACACAGTTATTCGCGGAATGGGGGAATCGAACCCACAAACTCTGGCTTATCAGTCCCTAACACCTAACAGGCCTGTCTGTCTTTTAATTTTTTTTACAAGTACTTTTATTTCCTAGTTTTTAAGAATTTGAAAATTATAGATAAGCACACACAAAGTCAACTCAAAAACATGTTACTACGTCCAAAGTACAAGACTATTTTAGAACAAAAAAACTCTTTAAAGTATTAAAAAAAATCTGTTTGTTAAATTAAGTATAGCTAAAAATACTATAGATCATTATCAACCTTCCAAATAAAAAATAATTATATCAAAATTAATTTATCTATTCAGCAGAATTTATCAGCATAAACACTTTTTTTTAAAGACAATTCCGGCATTAGGAATTTATCCTTCATCCTTTGCCTTGACTTGACAAACATACATGAAACGGACACAAAGAACAACCAGACTCAGAACGACAAATTTTGGATCACATAAAGTGTCGTCCCATGTGGGGATCGGACCCACGAAGTAAGCGGCGTGGCGACCGCTTAAACCACTACGCCATCCGTGCAGTCAACGCGTGTCCAAACTCCTAAATGAAGTTTGCCTGTTATATATATTTTTCATGATAGAGGGGTCAATCGAGCAGATGGGTCATTAAAATGGAATCACTTCATGCCTACACAAGTGCGTTGCCGGCTTTGGGCTGGGAGTGCGCTCTTTTCATAAAGGGTTTGGAGGTCGCATCGATCCGGAAACAACATGTAATTTATAACAATACATTAGAGACTATGACAGATTACAAGTTTAAGAAATAAAGAGTATTACATTATAGAGTAAACATTATAGAAAATATTTAAAGGACAATATAAATACACACACTCACGCCCATATCACGCCGAAGAAGTAAGCAGAGGCCTACTAAACGCACACATTTGTTTGTGTAACGGACGGACTGCTACGGTTGGTGTCTTCTTGAATATTTTATGTTTGATTTGGTCTGGGTGTTTCTATGTATGAATTTAAAAAAAAAATAGCATATTTATGTATTTACATCAGTTGTCTAGTACCCATACAAGCTATGCTCAGTTTGGTGCTAGATGGGGTTGTGTGAATGTGGTAGCATATTATTATTATATAACATTTTGTCGACTATTATTTTAATCCCACTCAAGTAACATTGCAAGCCTACTACCGTCAATAGGGCTCTTTAGGAATTAAATATTAATAATAACATTATATTCTTATATTCGGACATCTGACACTCAACGCCATCTAGTTTCAAACTAAGCAAGGCTTGTATTATGAAAGCTAGATTGACTGACAACACCTATATATATTTTTTTGTACATACATAGAGAACACCCAAGCTCCGAAACGAATATTTGCAGAATCAACTCGATACCTTAGCACCGAGGCAGTCAAATGGGACAATTGAGCGTTCAGAATGAGAAGAAAATTGGTTAAGATCGGATGGCAGTGTAGTAAAGGAATATTGCTAATACGAAGGGATGGTGCAGTGTAAGAAAGTTAGGGTCGCCTACGTGTAACTCGAACTGCCTGTTACCGTGAAATCCGGCCTCTAACTTCTAGAATTCAGGTTATTAGTATTCCTGTCTGGTGTGGGTGGTGACGGATTAAGAATACGGAATGTCACCACCGCTATTTAGCCCGTGGGTGTTTCAAGAGTAATCTACGCAGGGCAACAGCACTGCAAAGAGAAGGAAAACTTGAAACAAATCCTTTACATACCCGCCTGGCCAGCTTGGTATAGTTAGGCCTAAACCTCCTTTCTAAGGAGAGGCTTATGTCCAGCAGTGGGCTATTAAAGGCTGTTGAAGATTAATTCTATATACCAGAATGTATATTTAAAGCCATAGTGTAACAGTGTGTTTAACAATTTGTATATTTGTAACTGAAATTGCGATTACTTTACAGAGAAGATCTGTTCATCACGTCGAAGTTATGGAACACATTTCACCGCCCAGACCTGGTCCGCGGAGCTCTCCAGGCGACCTTAACAAACTTGAACCTTAAATATTTGGACTTATACCTCATTCACTGGCCTCAGGCCTACAAGGTATGTATGGTGATAACCTCCACAGGATATACACCACTCGTGTAGCGAATATGCTTTGAGATATTTTTCGAAGATATTTTACGAGTGACGATAATACCTCCCAAAAAATTGTACATCTTATTTAAACTCAAATTTGTTTGTTAGAACTGTTATACAAATAAGTTATATTAATTTGAAAGAATATCTTTATACCCTAACTAATAACATATAATAGGCTAGTTGAAATTTGAAAACTTGGTCAATTATATACTTTAATATAAATTTTATGCCAAAAAACCTATATTTTAGAGAAAAAGCAATATTTACAATTCAAAAAATCAATTTTTTTTCAATTCAAAACAAAAAAATCAATTTAAATTACCCTTAAAAACGCTGAATAGTGTCATGGCGCCTTGAATGACGTCAAAGTCTGCGAAACAAAACTGCATTAAGGTGAGAAAATATGCTAAAAACGAAAAACAATAAGGAGTAACCTGCTCTGTTGTATGAAAACGTCAACAACAACGATGATGTTTTGCGTGGCGTGACGTAACACTTTCTGATTGGTGTTCGTTGTCACGTGACTTAATGCCCATTTTGTATTATTACCATTGCATTGCAGGCCAGCCACTTCTATATTATATAATAGTTTGGGAAAATTTAAACAACAAAAAACCGGTGTTTGTTGCTTCACTCTTCCTAAAAAAACTAGTATAATAGAGCAACGCTTTTATATCTAATATTAACGTGCGATAACAACAAATAGTACCACCGGCTACAAGATACCTATATCATGTATCATGTAAACTGTATTCTTCAATTATTAATTTTCCACCCATAAATTACATTACACCCAGACACAAAAAAAATTGTGCTCATCACACAATTACCTGTCCTATCGAACCCACGAAATCCGGCTTAGCAATCAGGGTCACTAACCACTGCACCAACGGGTCCGTCAAATCGGTTTAAAAGATGTATACAAATATGTATCTAAATAAATAAATGTATTGCAAGCTTACAGAAATAACTTAAGGCTATCTTAACTAAATTGTTACAACATCTGTTTCCAGGAGGATGGTCCGCTGTTCCCTTCCGACGAGTCAGGCAAGATATTGTTCTCTGATGTGGACTACGTTGATACATGGAAGGCGATGGAGAAGCTCGTCGATGAAGGTCTCGTCAAGAGGTCACTTAAATATATTTTTTTGATAAATATAACGTTATTTTTTTACTTGGATTAGTGATTGTAACTGATAAACCAGAAGTCGTGGTTATAGATAGATACTCTTTATTGTAAGAGTATTGTACAATCTAGAAATATGTATTAAGAAACAGTACAACGGGCGGTCTCATCACAATTTGCGATTCCTTACAGACAGCCAGGATAGACTATACTGTATAGTAATACTTAAGGGTGAATAAACTATACAATAATAAGCAAAGAATACAAATAATACAAAACATCAACATAAAAAAATGAATAACCAAATGTGTTGCTAAAGGCACAACTCGAGAACGACTTGACAAATATGGTTAATTTTTTTTTTCATATTCAGATCACACGGTAGAAATTATAGTATAAAGTGTTTAAATATGAATTATTTCGTTGCAGCATCGGTATTTCCAACTTCAACTCAAAACAAATCGTCCGGTTGCTGGAGCACGCTACCATCAAACCCGTCACTAACCAGGTTAGACACGTTTTATCATTCGCAGTTACAATATCAATGAATTAAATATTTGAAAACCAAATTCTTGCCAGAAAACCATTTTAATTTGTCACACTTAGGGCTGGTATTTTTTCTTCAAATATGAATGGCTCCAATCAGTGAGTGTAATAATGTAAAAATAAGTCCAAAAATTTATGAATGCATTTGGATTAACTTGGAAGGGTCCAAGTTAATCCAAATGCATTCATAAATTTTTGGAGTTCTGAGGTAAGAACAGCCGAATTGAGCATCACCTCCTTTTTTGAAATCGGTTACAATATATGGTGCAATAATTACTAGTACTAAAGCTATATATAAATATCGATTATGAAATATCGAATTCGTCAGAAAAGTACATGATACTAAAAATTATCGTTACGATCTAGTATAAATAAATGGAAATGATTATGAACCACGTCAACCGACCCAACCAACCAGCGTGGTATAGTAGACCAAAACTGTAGAAAGGATCTAAGGAGAGGCCTATGTCCAGCAGTGGATATTAGAGGCCGTTGATTATGATGATGACAGACCACATGATTTGACTGTAATTTATTTATTATACTAACTAATTATGTTAAAATAAATACCATTATAAACTGACCATGTCTTTTTTAAATTTTAGATAGAATGTCACCCTTACCTGAACCAGAAACGTCTCAAAGACTTCTGCGAAGAGCGTGGCATCAAGATCACGGCGTACTCGCCGCTCGGCTCGCCCGACCGGCCCTGGTCCCAGCCCGGGGACCCGCAGCTCATGGACGACAACAAACTAAAGGCTATCGCTGAAAGACTCGGCAAGACCACCGCTCAAGTACTTATCAGGTGAAAATTTAAATTTTATTGGTTTTTCAAGATGGGAATTGCGTGTTTGACTCCCGAAAAAGATGAGTTTATAAATCTTTTCACATTAGGTAAAAGTAACCGCCATCATATTTTTAAAAAGAGGTTTCCAAATTTACATGTATAATTTTTGTTTGTTACCTCAAACGTTAGTAGCCAGTCTTCCGCATCTTTAGGGTTCTCAAATCTCTGTTTATATGTGCTGTGCTCAGAACTTCCATCACATCCCCATTTACTAACACAGTGTAAACGATGAACTTTGAACACTCAGTATTAATATCCATCACAAAAACTTTCACAATATTACAATATGAGATGTGCACGAAAGTATCGCTAAATTGCAACTGATTGATTGAAAGGGTTGCATTAAACTCATTACCTGACTTCTGACCCTTATGACTCACCACTTGCGAATTTGACGAACAACATTTTCTCGGAATTCGGGCTTTGGGGGTATTGTTTACGTTTTGCAAATAAGATTTCCTGGAAATGACATGAGTTTTATCCACCTAGCATGTTCTAAGCGGCATACTGGGTACTGATACGCTTACGTTACCTTTTTACCCGACCCGAAAATTAAAATCGGCAGTTTTTAAATTTTAAGTCTACAACCAACCAATATATTTTCACGCACCACGGACACCTGTAGGGGGGGGGGGGGGGGAGAAGTTAAGCTTATTATTATATATTATTTATGCTCACATACATCACAACACATCAACAGCCTTTAATAGTCCACTGCTGGACATAGGCCTCTGCTTACAATGTAGGTTTTGGCCTGCAGTGCTGTGGTCCTGCGTAGTTTGCTCCCTCGGTCGCCTCATACGACACGGGATTAATTAATACCATTAATTAATAACACACCGATTCTTCATTCTCACGCACATATTGTTTTAATATGTATATCTGTATATCTGATTTCAGGTACCAAATAGACCGCGGTAACATTGTGATCCCCAAGTCGGTGACCAAGTCCCGTATAGCGAGCAACTTCGACGTGCTGGACTTCAAGCTGTCGCAGGAGGACATGGCGCTCATCGACTCCTTCGACTGCAACGGACGCATGGTGCCCATGAATGCGTCAGTACTCACTTTTATTTGATCATTTAGCATCACATACCTTAAACACAGCATAATTGCTTTTTTGTGTGGAACCCCTTTCGGGATGTCACATTGTCACCCCCTCCCCCGTCCCCAACCGCAGTTATTGATGTTGCGGTGTGTCAGAATCATTGGGGTGGGGGGAGGGGTGGAGGGGGTTCATATAAATACTAGAAATATAAGTGTAACCCACGTTAAACAATATAAGATAATATACGACGACAATGTATTATTGCAAATTTAAGAAAAACCATGAATTTCCAGAAGTGTAACAATTCTTTTCTCCAAGCTGTTATCATAACCTGCATAGTATAAGCTAAAAACTCCATCCATGATAGGAATAGTTTTTTTAATTGGCAACACAAACAAAATAATAAAAGAAAATGGTTGCAAGAGGATAGTTTTTGTGTATGCCGATTTATATTAGAAATCTTTACTATTTAGCATGTCCAGCAGTGGACCTGCTAAATAGTAAAGGCTATAAAGGCTGTTTATGTGACTATTAAGCAATAAAGTGCATGTCCAACAACTGCTATTGTTGTCCACTTGATACTTGTAGATTCACTTGACATCTAATTGTCTATAAAATTTGGTGTATAATTGGCTATAAAGTTTAGTAAATAGCGTTCTATTGTCTCTGCATACTCTGCTATTTGCGTGTTTACTTGACTGAAATATTAAAATGTTTTTTACAGTTCCCTGGGCCACAAATATCATCCATTCGAGAACGAGGAGTTCTAAGCTGCCTTATTCCCGCCTTACATAGTAGAAACTAAATGTTATATTATTTACTAATAAATATGTGAAATATTGTTACATTTTATTTTTAAACTAGCAATGACTTAACTTATAAATAATCCACAAGCATTCATAGAACCTCTATTTGAGTTTCCTAAAGAAAACAGTCCACCGCTGAACATCAGCCTCTCCTTAGAAAGGAGATTTTGGCCTACTATACCACAATAGCCAGACGGGTTTGTTTCAAGTTTGCCTTATCCTGCAGTTTGCTCCTTTAGGCGACTCTTACGACACCTACTGGTTGAACATAGGAGTATTCTTACTCACTCAGTATCCTTACCTTACATATCTGATGACACTAAATGCGTGCGTCAACTTCTAGGGCGCTTGGCACGACAGTATTTTTCTTTCTTAAAAAGACAACTCCTGCATTAGGAATATATCCTGTGTCGCAGGGACTTTACAAACATACATGAAACGGACACAAAGAACACCCAGACTCAGAACAACAATTTGTGGATCACACGAAGTTTCGTCCCATGTGGGGATCGAACCCACAACACTCAGCGTCACAGTTGTCCTGCCTACCGAGGGGATTTAAGGGGAGTCAATGTGTGCGTTACCCCAGCAAAATAATGTCGAAAATGGTCATTTAAACTTTATAGATAATTAGTTGCTCCCCTTCTGTAATTGTTAGGCACATTTTTAAATTTGTTTCACTTAAACTTTTTTAGTTATTTCAAAAAAACATTTCCTGCTGGGGTAACGTTTGAAACGTTACCGCAGCCAGACATTTTCTTTTTTAATTGTAATATTGAAATAAATTTTAGCTAGATAATTAGTTATCTGGACTAGGTAAATGTTACAACTTATTTGGTATTTGTATTTTCTTCGGCTGCGAAGTTATTCGAAATCCTGCTGGAGTAACGTTTGTGGGTTTGCTGGATCTCTGAAACGGGTAAGCGGATTGTAACCATCTTTTGTACATAACTTCTTAAGGATTAGTTTTAATTTGTTCGACAATAAAATAATAAAAATAATGGACCGTTTAAAAATTATTTAGGTAAGTATGAAAACACTTCAATACGTCCTAACACTTTAAATAAGACCTCTAAAGACTTACTTGAAACGTTATTCTATTGCTTGTAACTACCTTCAAATGTATACGAATTTTCGTAAGAATACTGTAAGTGACTAAAAAGTTATGATGAAATGTAGCTCTCCACGTTCACGATCACAATGTGTGCGGCCTTTTTTGGCCACCGATAAACCTGTGTGTGGATATATAAACTGAATGTTATGCCAATAATTAGTTGTTTAGTTCAGTTGTCTACCTGTAGAATTTCAGCGTCGTACATATAATAATTTACGAGATAATTAAATAAAAGTCATTAGAAGGTGCAAGACCGTGGTAACCCGACCATGTTTAGGTGGTTACAAAAAAGCGATCACCCAGTACATTGCGCTGTCTTTTAAAATGTTTAGTGTAATACACCTTACGATTTCGGTACAGTTGCGTACAGTGTTAAATACATTCAATATTTATTCATTATTATTACCTATTATTTATTTTGTTTTTTTTCCCTAATTGATCTTAAGCACTTGTTTCTTTACTTAAAATTTATTTAGTCTTTTTTACTACCGGAGCTACAATCAACAGAAAATCTGCACTGGTCCGCTAAAATTATAAATATGTAGATACATGTATGAACGATTCACCTGACTGCAATAAAACGAAAATTTAAACCAATAAGAAATCGTTTCATTTCTTTGATTTTTTTTTGTAAAGAAATAACACTAAAGTAATTGTATTTTATTTTGGGGTGTATAGAGCTTAGACTTGAATGCATCAAAATATTTAAAGCAACAAGTCATCTACAATAAGTTAAAATAGACCGAATAGTAGAAGAATACAGTTGTAAATTAGAATGCATCAACATTGCATCGCCCAACAGTCGCATACCTCGTAAGAGTAGGTAATATTGTTCTGTGGTCTATACCTAGAACCGAGAATTATCTATACCTATGTACCTACCGTTAAGCGTTAAGCCCGTGACTGTTGATTTCTGTTAAAAACGAACAGTTGTTGAATGATATTTTGATATAATAACGGTAATTTAATTTATCGAGTGAAAGTGATACATTTTTATAGATAAAATTATTGGTCGGATAATATTTGTCAATCAAGAATCGCTGATAATACATCCTTCGCTAGAACGCGGGATCGGAGGGGCGAAGGGATACTTCATTGTTTGCCTTTTGCATCTAGTGCACTAAACTTGACCCTTAGGCAGATAATATACGTGTTGTAAAGTACGTGTGCGCTTCCGCTTCCTATTTTTGCAAAAATATTTATCGTATTCTTGAGAGTTCTTCAATATGTGTGTACCTAATTACTAATAATAGGCATTAATGCTAATTCGATTCAATTTAAGTAATTGTCAATTCTTGTCTTAGGATATTAATTACTAATGCTAATATTGAAATTTCGTTCAGGGTGAACAAATTAAAAACGATCATAACTTTTAGGTAGGTATATCACTTATTACTAATTTTACATAAATAATTTATTTTATTATAATTTAACTCACCGCGATTTTGTGATCAAATATTTTATTTTCTCCAACATTATTACAGAAATAATGCAATACAGAGTTTGTTCGCGATATGCTAGCCTAAGTCGATTCACCCTTTAAAAAAATACCCATCTATTCACAAAATACCTATTTACAACGCATACGTTACACTCTTCAAAACTTATCATTTCATTTCATATTTCTTAAATTACCTATACCTACCCTAAAATTAAACTTCAATTAACAAATACTACGCAGGTACAAATTATATGAACAACTATAAACAATTCACCTAAACATGACGAGAAAACAAAAGCATTCAAAACAATACCTAATCTCCCGGCTGATTACTAATTATGCAATAAACAATCCTAAATAAAAAATATTTAAAAAACATGTAGTTTTTTGTAACACTTATGTACATATCCGTAGTAAACTTCCAAATAATATCCTACATATTTTAAAAGCCAGCACAATGTACTGGGTGATCGCTTTTTTGTAACCACCTAAACATGGTCGGGTTACCACGGTCTTGCACCTTCTAATGACTTTTATTTAATTATCTCGTAAATTATTATATGTACTACGCTGAAATTTTACAGGTAGACAACTGAACTAAACAACTAATTATTGGCATAACATTCAGTTTATATATCCACACACAGGTTTATCGGTGGCCAAAAAAGGCCGCACACATTGTGATCGTGAACGTGGAGAGCTACATTTCATCATAACTTTTTAGTCACTTACAGTATTCTTACGAAAATTCGTATACATTTGAAGGTAGTTACAAGCAATAAAATAACGTTTCAAGTAAGTCTTTAGAGGTCTTATTTAAAGTGTTAGGACGTATTGAAGTGTTTTCATACTTACCTAAATAATTTTTAAACGGTCCATTATTTTTATTATTTTATTGTCGAACAAATTAAAACTAATCCTTAAGAAGTTATGTACAAAAGATGGTTACAATCCGCTTACCCGTTTCAGAGATCCAGCAAACCCACAAACGTTACTCCAGCAGGATTTCGAATAACTTCGCAACCGAAGAAAATACAAATACCAAATAAGT
The DNA here is from genome assembly GCA_902825455.1 of Arctia plantaginis. NCBI lineage: Eukaryota > Metazoa > Arthropoda > Insecta > Lepidoptera > Erebidae > Arctia > Arctia plantaginis. The sequence goes on along the minus strand of CADEBD010000289.1, from coordinate 4,891,392 downwards.
TGTAACATTTACCTAGTCCAGATAACTAATTATCTAGCTAAAATTTATTTCAATATTACAATTAAAAAAGAAAATGTCTGGCTGCGGTAACGTTTCAAACGTTACTCCAGCAGGAAATGTTTTTTTGAAATAACTAAAAAAGTTTAAGTAAAACAAATTTAAAAATGTGCTTAACAATTACAGAAGGGGAGCAACTAATTATCTATAAAGTTTAAATGACCATTTTCGACATTATTTTGCTGGGGTAACGCACACGGAGTCAATATAGAGGTTCTATGCGTTTAATGCAGTCACATTACTCGTAGGTTTTATAGTTCTTAAGAAGCGATTTTTTGCTTAAAGATAAACTAGTAGACAGTACTTAGCTGGGTGTGTCAGTAAACCTTCGATACTTATGTGTATATATTAATGTTGTTGCAATTACAACAATAAAAGACATAATAATATATTACAACATTTATTTTTACATCATTCAGCTTGAGCAATCGAAAAATATATTGCTTCCATTCACCCTTACTCCACATTATAAAAGTATACCGAATTTGATAACTGGGCGTCTGACAGACACCACCACCCCGCACCCTACCACTAATAGATGTCCACCAGAACTTTCTAACATGGCATTGTATTACAAACCTTATGTTTCAGTCTTGTTTAACTAAAGTACAGTTCGCGTTACGTCGGAGTTAGTAAATAATCTAATCTCAGACACATTAAACTCACATTTTGACAGTTCAACATTTTTGACATTCCAAATTTAAATAAAACTGACATTCCGTTGAACGTGACATTTCAAACAAACCTTGGATTAGACTTTTTTTAACATCCGTCGTAAGAAAATAAATTTGCATTTACAACGCTTTAGTTCCTACCATAGACAATTTATAATGACATCTCAAAGGAATTACAAAGTATAGGGTACCATCGACATATGCATTTCACATTCCCAACTGTTGCGAAGCGAAACGGATTATCAGTAATAAAATTTATTTAGACGATCACAGTTACAAAGAAATAGATACGTGGTAAAAATACCCATCAAGGAAAGGCTTAAATTCTAAGAATTACTATCAAACACAGGTTTAGTCGGTACTCCATACTTTAATAACGCCAGTGAGATTTTGACCAGCTTGTGATGACGTAACGATATTTTCAATATCAAAACAGCATTTATACTTCTACTGTCCGAGAGATAAATCGTATTTGTACACAATTTTATTTATATTTATTATATATATAGTACATTATTAAACACACTTCTGTGTTCACTACAGGGTTTAAGAAAAATTGTTTTCTTTGCTGTCTGCAACAATGAATAATGGCAATTAATTAAACAATATTATCTAACCATAAACATGTGTACAATGGTAGTATAATGTTTTGCTTTGTTGATGTCTAGTTTAATCTATAAATAAATAAATAATTTTATTAAATTATATAGAATGATTTATGTAAACGAATATTTAAAAAAATATCCACTTAGCCGTATTTTTCATTAAAAATAATTTTGGGTTTCAAATTAATGGTTTCATATTTATCTCTTCTACGGATCAATTTAATTGTATAATAATATAAACGCAATATAAGTTTGTTGCGATTTTTTTTATTTACATAAAATGTTTTATACATATTGATTGGTAAGAGGTGTTCGACGTGTTGGTACTTTTGCTGGTCCTTCAAAACCCATCTCTACTAGCTTCCCCACCTGTCCATTCAATATAGTCCTAATTTACTGCCTTTAATTTCCAAAGTACCCGCTTAACGTTGTAACGTCAATGACAAACAATACGGCGTTTGAAATGACTCTTGTCAGGAGTACAGAGGACGCAGGCAGTAAAGCGCTGTAGTCCATTCGTGTTAAGAAAATAGTGATGTATCTAACAAGCCCCAAACCCTGACCAATCAGGTTCCAAGCTATCGCACGAAACGACAATTTTTTGAATGAATCGCAAACAAGTTGAGACGCAAAAACGTTTAATATTAACTAAGATTATTTCTTCTGTTAAAATTTAACAATTATTAATACGTAGTTTAACAAATTGCTCTTACGTTCTTTTGCATTCTCACCAGCGATATGTCTTAAGAAGGGTCTTAAAGTTTAACAAAAACACTATTAACTCATTTTTCTGGTCTGGGATTTCTTTCACTAAATGCACCATTTCAGTTTCATAATTATTTGTTTAATGGCTTTCGTTTACAGTTTTAAAATACAGTATTTGATCCGTAGAAGTAATGACACACGCACATTGTCTGCAACAGATCCATATTAAGGATTATTTAGCAGTTGTATAATATTTCAAGCTGTTATTGTTGGTCAAAGACGTGCAAAATAAAAAAAATCACCGTCGAAAGCTTATAGCTGATTTGATCGATCATGTTTGTCTAAAAAAATATGTCTATTACTGAGAATCTTAATTGCATACACCGTGCTAGGTGAAACGTGCGGGGAATTAAGTTAAGATTTTCTTCCAACATGAAAATGTTCCGCTAAGATAACGTTGAGAAGTTTTTATAACTTTTATTGCGCGATATAATATTAGTTGCAACGTAGTTCAGCCAGTTTTCTCTAGATGGCGTTATTTTGCTGTAAATATAATCGTAATGGTGTATATTTTTACCAATTGCATATTTTCATTTGTCACGTCTTTGATCATCAATAACTTTTTTTACACAGATATCTAAAGTCTCTTGTATAGGCCTTTTCAAAAGTTTAGCATACATTTAAGTAATTTATACCGAATTATTTTTAAAACTGAAAAAGATTTCCTCACGTTAAAGTATTCTTGTAAAATTTTATTATTTTTACTTGTAAATAGCAACATGGGTGTACCCAAGGGAGCTAAGATACGAGTAGTTCTCAATGAAAGAAAAGATTGTAAGAAAGTATTAAAGAATGGGCTCAACCTAGCACATAACCTGGATTCGCCCACGAATATCATATTTAATATTCTAATAATTACTGCATATTCATTTAAAACTATTAAGTTTCTTTACAAAATTTATAGCATTTTAGTGTTGTACACTAAATATTATTTTACAGAGTCGCTCAGCGAATATAACGATACGGTGTCTATTTGTGTAAATGCTTTAGAATGTGAATTAAATAAAAATGTTTCCCTACATTGTTGTGTGTTCAAGATTTGCGTACATTAGGAAATGTTTGATCAATGTTTTAATACTTTGTTTTCTTATAACATAAATGCCACATTATATACGCTGGATTATCGTGTCCGCATGAATAGATTGCTGCCCGTGTGGTTCTTTTGTCCTTCATAAATATAGTACAACAAACATTTCCTAGTATACACCAAATAATGTATCACGTACCTAAAACTAATAACAAGATTGATCGAAATCGGTGCAGCCGTTTTCGAGATATTCCATACATCGAAATCTCTAATACGATATATTGGCTTACATTTCCACTAACATACTAATAAATACAATTGCAAAAGATCCTATTTACAATTATCTATTAAAATTAATCTCAAATTCGGTACAGCACTTCAAATCACATATTGTCCATAGTTATTGGAGCTAGTATGAATAGTTGTTCCATGGATAAAGTATAAATACCCGCTCCTTAGTAAGCATAAATATCTTTTCATTTGGATTATGTACCTTTACCTTGGATCAAATATAAATACCCGGTCTTTGCTTCAGATATAAATAACTGTTCCTTTGAAACAAGTATTAATACTTGTTCCTTACGACAAGTATAAGTATTTGTTCCTCTGGATCAAGTATGTACCTGTGCCTTGTATCAAAATATGTATCTGCATTTTTGGATCAAGTATTTGCCTCTGCTATTAGTAACAGTTGGTACGTAGCTAATGTTAAACACTTTTATTTAGCATCAGTTCCTCGTAGCTAGTATAAATCACTGTTATTTGTAACAGTTCGAGCGCGATCACAGACTTATTCACTTTTTATTCTTTTGCTTATCTCTTCTTGTTGTAGCTCTCTCCATTCTTTTTTGGCTTTCATTCGTTTCAGTTGTCCGTCCCTGAAGAAACAAGAAAACGTATATGTTTATATGTGACTAGCTGAGACCCGCGGTGTTACCCGCGTTTGTTGTTATAACCGCGGGCAACGCCGCGGGGCGAAGCTAGTCTAAAAAAAGTAGCCTAAGTTACTCCTTATGTCATCAGCTATCTGCCAGTGAAAGTCTCGTCGAAATCGGTGCAGCCGTTCCAGAGATTACCCGGAACGAACAGACAGACAGACAAAAATTGTAAAAAATGTTATTTTGGCATATGTACCGTGTAAACATACATAATAATATGCATTTAGTAAAAAGCGGTTATTTTAATATTACCAACAGACACTCCAATTTTATTTATTTGTATAGATTTGACAACAGGGAATATTAATGACAACGTATTATTACCCTAAATATGAATAGCTGATATATCTACACAAATAAATAAAACAATAATAATAATGACCTCAGTCCTGACCAATCAGGTTCACATCCTTTGTACGAAATGATAATTTCTTGTAACCTGATTGGTCAGGAGGCGGAGTTTGATTGATGCGTCACTATTTTCTAAACGCGAATGGAATAATTATTAATATATAATAATAAATATATAATTACTAAACCTTATAATGGAGAAAAAAAGTCAATGGCTTTGTCGCATTTTAAAGAATCACTTCTGGGATTAAGTTTTGCATGTATGTACGTTTACTTGGGTACTATTTCTTTCATTTTTGTAATTAAGTGCCACAGAAATACTGTTTTATTCTAAATGTCTACTAATCATCACCGCAGATGAAACACAGTCTCTTGTTGGATATTTGATTGTGAAGTCCTCATACTTTTTTTACAGTAATTAATAGATTCATTAGCGTGTGAACTCTCATTGCGTTATGTAGGATCCCTAGTTACTACGTAGTGAATGAGTCTCGTGTAGATGGCGCTAATATATATTTAGCTAAAAGTAGTCAGCAACTGACCATTGCAGGTCGACGAGTCCTCCTCTCCTGGCGATGACGGCCTTGACCCTGTTGGCGAAGTCAACGGCGGACTCTCCCGGGGCCCTGGTCATGGCCGGCAGGTACCACACGTCGCACACGATGGCCCATGACGTCATCATGTTCAGCAAGTAGTGCAGCATGCCGAACCGGGAACTGTTCCAGAACGCTTCGCCAAATCTAGGGTCGTATCTGGAAGAGCATACATACCGCGTGTTAGTGGCGTATTTTAGGACAAAGTTGTTTACTAGTCACTACGTAATTCGGTTAGTCTTTAATAGATAGCGCTAAACTATGCTTTGCAAAAAATGTGGTAATAGGCTAGTTGACTCACTTTGAAAACTTGGTTAATTATATACTTTATTATCTATTTTATCCCAAAAAACCTATATTACATTACGTACGTACGTATACAATATTTACATTACGTATTTTGTATTTAAAAAACAATTTGAATTTAAATTTCCTTCGAAAACGCTGGATAGTGTGATGGCGTCTTGAATGATGTTACAGTCTGCGAAACAAAACTGTTTACATCTATGTCCAGTGTCAGCTGTTTTCAAAAAATGAATAAGGAGTAACCTGCTCTGTTGTATGAAAACGTCAACAACAACAATGATGTTTTGCGTGGCGTGACGTAACACTTTCTGATTGGTGTTCGCTGTCACGTGACTTAATGCCTATTTTGTATGAATTTATTTTTAAAAATATTAATAATCTTTAACTTTTATGAGAAATAGACTGAGTTTTTCTTATCTATGTCTCTTCATTTATAATTTGAAACTATAAACCAAGCAATTTGTTATGAGTGAACACAAGCCTATTGTTCGTTTTTTATTAAAATTACTTACACCTTACTAACTATTTCATTTTAGCGGAATCGTTTTAAAAACACAAACGAAAAAGAGATTAAAGCAGTGATGGTCTTCAAGACACTTACTTGATGGCGACGGGGAAGATGGTGCCGCCTACTTCGAAGCTCCCCTTCTTGAACTGCATCACGGACGTGTTGTTGATACAGGTGCCTTCCGGGAAGATCAAGATGGGAGGGTTGTCTTCTACTGATATGTGCTCTTTTAATCTGTGACGCACGTAAAATAATATAATTACCACTGATACGGCATACAAGGTTTGAAATGGCAACCCAGCAGACGGATTACCAAGGCCTCAATTCTGCTATCTTATGTGAACGCCAAGCCATTGTTATTGTATTGGGATACCATTGACATCGGTCAAAATATCGGTATTCTACTAACATAAATTCACAGTGTCAATACTCTTCATCACTCACATATGTATGCCGAAACATGCCTCTCCCACGTCTCGTCATTTAAGCACATCTGGCAAGTAGTGTTTCCGGTATAAAAGGCATCTGTCTTTTGATTTAAAAGAATTTCTTCACCAGTCTTAAACTTAAACTGTCTGCTTACCTTCTGGCGACGGCGTGACGATCCTTGACCTCTGAACGTTCAAACCAGATGTGGGGCGAAGCCCTGGCGAGAGCCCGCTGCAGTAGGCCGAGGAAACCACCGTGCCTCTGGCCTATCTATAATGTTGTACAAACTCAATTAATTCATGAAAATGAAAGTCCGATAATAAAGCTTTATATAAAATATTTATAGATATTTTTTATTCTTATTTTACGATAGACTTTCAAAATGTATTTCATTCGAAATTAAATACCATACTATAACATACTTGTGCATATCACATCAACAGCCTTTAATAGTCCACTACTGGACATAGGGCACTCCTTAGAAAAGAGGTTTTGGACTACTATATCGAGCTTGCCAGACGGGTTGGTATAGGATTTGTGTCAAGTTTTTTTTCTCTTTGCAGTGCTGTTGTCTTGCGTAATTTGCTCCCTTAGTCGGCTCTTACGACACCCACGGGATGAATAGGGGTAGTGACACAGTGAATAGTCTCGTGAAAAGTTCAGTGGGAATTATTTATTATATGCACTAATTTATACGTCATCATCATCAAGTATAATATAATAATATAATTTATAATATTCTACCACATTTACACGACGCCATCTAGTCCCAAACTAAGCAGAGCTTGTACTATGGGTACTAGACAACTGATATAAATACATATATACTTTTTTTTGTAAATACATACATATTATACATAGAAACACCCAGACCAAATCAAACATCAAATGTTCATGCACACAAATGTTTGACTTGAGCGGGCATCGAACCCGCGACCTTTGGGATAGCAGTCCGTTACACAAACTCATCGTCATAGATACTTTGGTTAGAAAGCAATCATCTTGTAACTTTGGATAGTGATCGCAACAATATTGGCTAAGGTGTCTGCTCGCCTTACGGCATGAGTGAGATTTGATACGAGTAATAAGATCGCGTAGTTATCTAATTTAATGTTAATTGATTTCATCAATAAAAACACGAGCTTATCTGAGAACTGAGGGCCTATTGTAAGTTTATTTCATATCAACTCGCGAGCGTGTTCGGTGTTGCGATTGGTGAAAATTTCAGTGCGGACCAATCACAGCGCAGAACGCAGTCATTTGACGATCGAAAACACAAAGCAGACTTTTCTAAAACTGTTTCGACAAGGAAGTTTCCTATTGTGGAAACCATTTGAATCTTCCCCATCAAAGATAAAAACATGTGGGAGTCAACACAAATTTACAATGATTATTTAATTATTAGTAAAATATTTAATTATAACTAAAAATCTTCAATTTAAAGCATGCTATATATTTCCCAAAAAAAAATGGACACTTAATTAAATATGTACACATTAAGCGGTAAAATAACGCAAAACATAATATTTTAGTTGACTTATAATATGTTCATTGACCAGTCACCAATTACATTTAAAAAAAAATCAAGCGAGCTCTACACCAGTCGCATATTGACATTTCAACTGACTGAAATAGCGCGCGTTTATCTGTTTCCTGTTATACATTTCCGTCCCCTTTACAAAGCGAGATGAAATATTTGACACATCAAAAAGGTCATCTAACTTTAAAAGACCTTGTATGTATGTACAGTACAAAAGTAGATCAGAAATGGATTGTCTATTAAATGATATTTGGAGCAAAACTAGTTTCAGTTTTTGATCATCTACTTTTGTCGTTGACTGTACATATAAATACAACACTATTCTCTTATTCCCTTATCAACAACACTTAGATATGTTTTAGTTTTAAAGCAATTCCCTTGATTCTGGGTATGAGGACTCAAAGAACGCCAATGCACTTGTAACTTTGAAGTTCAGGTCTCCATGGGCGACGGTAGCCACTCGCCCCGTCTGCTCGTTTGCTCTCCAATACAATAAAATTATCTGCACTCATATTTAAACGCACATCATAGTAGTGCTTCTGTTTCTTCCTCCAAGCCTTTCCCAAACTATACTGGGGTCGGCTTGAAGTCTACTAAGATGCGGCTGAACTTTGATTTTTTACGCGAAGCGACTGCCATCAGACCGCCATAACCCAAGTAGGTGATATCGAAGTTCTGTGGAAAGGCTGTTGTTAGACTGTTTAGGCCTCAAACTAACCGTAACGATTGCCACAGATGTTAGTATGGCAACCGGAACCGACCGATCTTAATGTGTTAAGACATGGTCACCCATCCATAGATTGACCTGGCTGCCACGAGCCCCAAAAAGCTTATTTTTTTAAGCAATATGTGCTATAAAGTTAAAAAATATGTAAAGACCACATACCCGTCTGCTCGTCTGTCCCCTCTAACACAGAAAACAAAAAAAAAACAGCTAAAGCCACACTAAAATCTATACAATGATAGTGCAGGTTGTACTGGTCAATGAAATGAGACATTCAAAGCTGTCTAAATTGGACCATACAGATATAACCTAGAGGAAACATGAGCCCTAATCTTGCAATATAGGCAAGGAGAGTGATGGATAATAGTTAGTCCACTCTATCTCTTTCTAGCCGAGTTCTATGGTATACAATCGCAGCTTAGCTAAACAGAGACAGAGGGAAATATCGGGAATCCATCTCTCTCGTTGCCTGTATCGCTTCCAAATACACCGCGTGCTCTCTCCATGGTTATATATCTATGAATGGGACAGTTGGGCGATTTATAATGACATTTAGAGTTTTGCGTTATTTATGATTATTATCTTATGAGATGAAATGGTCTTGGCAATTAAAATAGAAAAACTATAAGAAATACATTAATGGAATGAGTCGAGGATTTTAGATTAGATATATATATACATTTATGAATAATATATGTATGTGAATAAGCAGCCATAACAGTGTACATCATAAACATCGCGAACACTTAAAGCTGACTCCTAAGCGATTTACACTTGACAAATTACCTTTTTATTTCACTTACCACAAAAACCTTTCAGGAGTTTTCTACCTTTTTCTTAGATTAATAGATATTTCTAGGATTACTGTCATAATCATTAAATATTCTAAAAAATAGCGAATCGTTTTAATCAGACAAATAGGTCTAATCTAAAAATATGAATGCAAATAATTGTTTGCACTGAGCGGTAATCGAATCCTCAACGTTGCTTTCAAATAGCAGTTTATATTATATCGTCATATTAAAGATTAAAAATAAACTTAACCCGATATAAATCATAGCAGTAGGCGATATTGCATCTGTTATTTGTTTAAAACTGCAACCCCTTACACCTCGAAAATGTAATGCATTTTATGTTTCTAACTTTAAAAATGACGAACTACCATACAACTGTTTATCCTTTATTTTAACCCCTTAGGGGTGAAATTTCCAAAAATCCTTTCTTAGTGGGTGCTTAAGACATTAAAAGCATCAGCTGCCAAAATTTCAAGCTTGTAGTAGTAGTGGTTTAGGCTCTGCGTTGATGAATCATTCAGTCAGTCAGGGCCAGCAACTTTAAACGTATAGATCAGGGATTCCCAAAGTGGTCGATATCGACTCCTTGGGGCCGAAATCAGTTTTCAAGAAGTCGACATAAACGAAAACTAATGTTGGGGGTTGACGAGGTCTAAAAACGGACCCCTATTAATTAACACAAGTTCTTATTTGAATTGAGTTGAAACTTTTAAGCTACCGTATTAGTTGTATTACGGTATGCCAACTTGTTATAAGAATGACTGATACTTAAGTAGGAATTATCAGCTGTTCTTTTAAAAAACTTAACAAGTCGATAAGCGTGCAGTAATTTGGCTATTGGGGTCTAAGGTATCAGTTTCATTAAGAAATGGGGTCTCTTGCCGTTAATAGTTTGGGAATCCCTGATATAGATGATAGGATTCGGTAGCACATCGGAAGCAAAGCAGAGAAACTTACCAACGAATAGCAGTTGTCACACATCAACACATGGGCGTCAATGGGGCTCGTGTGATTGGCGACACATATCCCGCGGGTCGGCTTATTGTGCGTGTCGTGGTACGTAATAACAGCTGATATGCATCTTGACAAGAAGTTGAAACACATCAAGGACACAGCGTAGTTAACCCTCTGCTTCATCTTCCCATCGGGAAGGGTCCCCACACATGCGGTACACGTTATCAGCCACCACACCTATGACATGGTTGTGATGATAATGAGCTTCCGATGATATATATTATATATACAGGTGAAACTTTTATATATTTTATCGCAGCGAGGTTAGCGGACCATACCTTTGATATATATTTGTATTATAATTCTGTAAAACGGCAATGTGAAAAACAATCACAAATGGAATAACCCTCAATGAATTAACATCGTGTAAATATGAAAAACGAATTATAAAATCCCGAAAACATTATATATACAACCGGCATACCGTACCCAAGGCTGGCTTTATATATTTAAATTTTCCCTGATAGCGACAATAACAATTAAACCTATTTATTTCGCAAGTGATTCCCAGCGATTCCCAGGCAATTCCCAGGCGATTCCGAGCAATCCCCATTTCCAGCGCATTCCCAGCATATCTTTTTAGTGTACATTTAATCGGTACCAATGAGAAACAGTTGTTGCTGCTCAGAATGGCGACGTCTATGACGCTCGTGTGGTTGGCGACGCAGAAACCGTTGCCCTTGGGGGAGTACTGCTCGTCGTGGAACGTGGCGACGAGGGATATGCTCCGGACGAGAATGCGGAGCGACATCACGTACGAGATGCGCCCGATACGGCCCCGGAGCCCGTCGTGAGGGATCATGCTCACTATCCAAGTGCTCATTATCATAACGAATACCTGAATGTGTAAACACTTTAGAACATTACCTGAATATAATATTATACATAAAACTAGCTTTGCCCACGGTCTGCCGGACCTGGTCCGAACACCGGGCCCTGGAACCAGTGTTGTTTTTCTTTTATAAAGGTCAGGTATTGCCCGTTTATGTCCAGAATTGAACATTATCCATAATATCATTATAACATTGTGTTTTTACTTGAATAATTTTAAGTAAGTAACATAATTTGTAAATTTTATTGATGGCTGTACATGAAATACAAAAAGATCATTGCCCCTGGTTAGTTGCTGATAAGAAAACGTTCTGTTACTATGAATCAGATTTGGATAAACCTTTCTGTAATTAAAAACTGACTAAGACTATCTATTAAGAAAAAATATGTATCTGTATCAATAGGAGCAGAACACATGACAAAAAACTTTACTGCACACTGTGGCAGTACATTTTTAAAGAGTTTAAACATAGTTTAAAATATTACTATTTTTAGGGCTAATTTTAGTAGCTTGCGTAGTGATAGCAATAATCTTTATGCGAACAAGTGTAATAGAAATTAAGTTCTAGTACAGAGCTATTAACGATGTTTTTCAAAGAAACAAAAACTCACCCCAATGATAAATATCATAATCCTGAGCGGCAGCAGGAACAGGTACCTCACCACGAAGCCCATTGCCCATATGATCGTTAATCGCCACGTCAGGAACTCGTACTGTCTGTAATACAATTAGTTGAAACGTTAAAACTACCACTATCCTTTACGTCTTAAGGTCGTTAATAAAATACCTTCTTGTGGGTTATTATGTCGTTTAAAGGTTGTTTTATGCTAGACCGTACATGCTAAATGTTCTTCATGTTTATGCTACACCGAGTGTTCATCGAGTGAGTATGTCGCGGCGGTAATTTGGACACGAACGTAGTGTTGTGCCTTATCATCGAATACAATGGAGTTTTCCCTATTGGAGAAGGCAGCTATTGCAATCGTCCTTGATGAAGATAAAGAGTGAATTCTCTTTCTATCTATTAATAGGTTTTTGATGAATAAAGACCGGGGATTGTCAGGTCTAGAAAGGGATATAGATAGATATAGATATTGTAATGTATTAGCTTTATAGGTCCGACTGTAATTAGACGAAGAAGAAAAATGTACACTTAACGACTCAATATTGATTTTCTTAGGAGTATTATGTGACTTTCCTACTTCAAGTATTCTGAGAAATTCCTACACTCACTGGCCCCCATTCTCGATCGAATTGTAAATGAACTGGCGTTTAGTTTTCTGTACCGGATACTTTCTTACACACTCAAAAAAATCCATTGTTAACAAAAAGGAAGTACTTTCATCCCTTAACTTTAGCGAACTTTCATCCCTTAACGAGTCGTGACCCTTCTCGACTCGGTAAACCGGGCGGAACCGTACATCGATGTGAGACGTACGGTGTACCGCTTCGGCGTACGGCTTCAGAATACCTCCATATAAAATATATATAAGATTAGACAACGTGGCTCGTACGGGCTACGGATCGTGCTACTTACGGTCAAGCATATCATCCTTAAGGTGACTGGTGCATTAAACGATTGTAATTTATCACAATAATTTATAGAAGTACATTAACGGGCCTTATGGTCTAGTGGTTAGGGACAAATGATTGTGTGATGAGTACGATCATTTGTTCTGTCGGAGTGTTATTTATCTATAATATGTATGTATTTAGAAATATATAAGTATGTTTATCAGCAGTTTGGTTACCATCTTTGGGGTCAGACGGCCGGGTGTGAGATTTGTCAAATTAGTATTATTATTTTACTTGACCACTGTATACACAACTTATTGATAATAAGAATATACTTGACTTTACGTGTTTTATCAGCGTTTACATAATGGGTTTTTTATCGTTTTAATTCAATAGATTAGTAACAATATAAGGTGTGTAACAATGAAACGCGGAGATAATATATTATTATTATTATTATATTGTATACATATAGTCAAGAGTTTCTTCTGAGTTCATCATCATCATCAACAGCCTTCTGAGTTAGTCTTTTCTAGTTAGTTCTAGTTAGTTCTTCTGAGTTAGTCTTTTCTGAGGACTTTATTTTTTGACTTTATTCTTTCCCGATGGACCGCGTTATGAACCTGCATAGCTTTAGTTACAAGATGGTGACGCTAGACCAGGGATTCCCAGTGGTCGATATCGACCCCTTGGGGTCGAAATCGGTTTCCAAGGGTACGGTATGTCGACACATAAACGAAAACTAGTTTTTGGGGTCGACGCGAGGTCTAAAAATCAACCGCTATTAATTATTACTTAATTGAAAATTTTGAAACTTTCAAGTTAGTGTATTAGTTGTGTTACGTATACCAACTTGTTATAAGAGTGACTAATATTTTAGTAACTTATCATTGTTCTACTTTTAAAAAACGCAACAAGTGGATAAGCGTGTAGTAATTTGGCTATGGGGGTCTAATATATCAGTTCATTTTACAAAAGGGGTCTCTGGAACAACATAGTTTGGGAATCCCTGCGCTAGACTGTTCATGTTAGGCCTTGCTATGTGCCTTAATATAAATGTATTATTTGTGTGACTCTCATGACATTTCCCTTAGGACATCAGGGTCATTTCGTCTCTGTTGTTCTAGGATCTCGTTATTTTTATCAATATGATTATTATTTGTATACTATTGGTGTTTAAAAGACGTATAGCACTCATTAAAAAAATATTTGAGTTAGAGTTTGGTACAAAAAAAAGACAAGCTACTTTTGTAAATTAAGTAAAGCAAAGTTTCATCTTTTTCCATGTATTATCTTTTAAAAGTACCAGTCAAATTTGTAAAAAGATGAAAAAATATGTTCTCTTTATTCTCGTCATTAAGGACGACATATGTACTTTGTTCCAATGATTTTACAGCTATTTGACAAATGCTTTTAGTATATTGCGTATTATATATTGTATACTAACTTTTCGTTACATCCGTAAAGTCTGTAAAAAAGTCGTGTGATTTATATATTGTTTTTGATTAAATAATGTTAGTGAGGAGGTCTTACTGGCACATTTAAATCACCTAATTCAAATAATATTGTCTGTATCATATAATACTGCTAAATATTACGTTTAGATTGTAGCCGCTATATTTCTTACTTCATCATTCTTCGAGTCTTCCCAAACTAGGTTGTGGTCAGCTTTCAGTCTGAACTTCGATTTTTACGTAGTGCCATCAGACCTCCACAACGATATCGAAGTTCTGACTGTAGCCGGAATTTGAGGGTTCGCAAATACTTGTAACGATTGCCACTGATGTTTGTATGGCACGGTCACCCATCCATACACCTTTCTAGGGTTGCTTAACTTTGCAATGAACTAATCCACTCGGTTACCACTAAGCCACAAGCTCCTCTTCGTTTTAATTTCAAATAAACTTAAATATGCAAAATAAATGTGTAAATATGAAATCTTAAGAATAAGTAAATAAAGCATTGGGATTCCAAACACATACGACAGAAATCTACTTCAGAGTCATCCAGCGGTGACCACCAGAATTACGTCGAACGTAAACATTGAAAGTTCTCGCTTCTTTAATTATGAGAACCCACCACAGACATTTAGGTAGCCCGACTGAGAGGGTTCCCCCTATGGGTTGAGGGTAGAAAACATTATTTTTTCTGTAACATTTGAAAACTATACTTAAAATCTTTTCATTTTCCTATTTTGCTTCGTACTTATGTTTTAAATATCTCTGATGTTGTCAGACGTATTAGGGTTCTGACCTTCCAAAGGCTTACCTGTTAGTCCTGGTGAGCAAGTTCCAACTTCTTAGCTCTTCGGCTTCGAACACGGAGGTCACTTGATCCTCGATGATGGACTCCATTCCAGCTTTGACGAGGTCCAGACAATGTGATAGGTGGAAGTCGACCTTGTTCTGGAATGACAATACAGATGAGCATATTAGGATCTGTATTAGGTATATTAGGCAATTATCGTTTCTTATAGGCATTTTGGTGACCAGGTTCTAGTCACGGCTCCAATTAACTGTTGTTGATCTTCTATAGAAATAACATGAATGGTCGAAAAGTATGATCGTGCATAACTTTCGTTTCGTTTCCAACTTGAATTTTTTTTTGTTCGTTATTGTCAGGACAAAGTTTGTGCAAAAGAAATTTAAAAAAAACTCTCTCACTCATATGAAAAGTGAGTGAGTCAATGAGGCAGAAAGAAGACTATGAGAGATCTTCAATATATTGACAAAACATTGCAGGATGACGTTCAGGAACGGACGTCCGTTGCGTACTCGTGAGTCGGCTGGAGTCAGCAAACCATCGGCGCTCTATTTGTTTTCCATCCAGAAGGATGAACAAAAAATGTTGTACATACATTACAAGGCATTACAATAGTTATGGTCGAATTATTTAATTGTGATTTTATTACATTTCGTGGTCGTATTGTAAACGGAAGATTTTGTCTCATTTTTGTCATTAGGTACGTAACGTGTAACATTTCTGGTACTTATTAATTTGACGTGTTAATCACGTCATTAAAAGTGTAAATATATGGAATTTTTCGATAATCCAACTGTTTTAAATTTAGAGGAAGTGTTACTTTTCCTTAATCCGCGTTTTCCGCGACAAACCACCCGTATGAAGCAAAGGCAGGCATAAATATTAAAACAAGTTTTTCAGGAATTTATTTACGAAAAATAAAATGGAGGTACGAAGTTCAGCGGGTCAGCTAGTAATGGATAAAAGATTTTTACTCTACTCTGTATTTCAGTTTCAATCGACTAGTTTCAATTAATATTATAGTAGAATTGACCAGTGCAACTTGGACTGTTATTGTTCGGAGTTTTTTTATACTATCATGTCAGCTCGAAATATGTATTTGTTGACTGGTTTTACATAATTTTAAACTTCATAGAATCTAAGTAATAGTTTTAATTTTTTAGCTTTATACACTTCTTCTATATATAAATATGACAGGCAGGTTGGCCCAGTGCTTAGTGACCATGACTGTTAAGCCGGAGCTCGTGGGTTCGATTCCAGGCCAGGGCAAATATTTCAGTGATGAGCACAATCATTTATTGTGTCTGGGTGTAATTTATCTGTAATACGTTTGCATTTCGAAAAACATAGGTATGTTTATGATCAGTCTGGTTACCATAGTAAAGACTTTGCCTAGTTTGAGTCAGATGTGTAAAACTATTTAAAAAAAAAAACATGTGTTTGTGTTTTCTTAACGCATTAATGTAAAAACACTACATTTTTTTGTATCATATGCAAATTAAAAAGGTGCAAATTACAAGAAATACATATGTATTAATTAATTTGTGTTTTGTTCGTTTCTTGTACTTTGTACTGTTTTTATTATGAATATGTATATTTTTTTTACATGTTGAGTTGTATGTACTATAATATATGTTTCATTCTTGTTTTCGAGTCACTGCCATCGTAAATGTGTATTTTTTGTTTATTTTGCAATTGTTTAAAATTAAAATAATGCTTTTACATCGTAATAAATGCGGTTTTCTGTTTCTTTGTAAAGTTTTTACGACTGACTTTCCACAGGTACTGGCAAAATATATATTAACGAAAAAAAGTTATATAATAAGTTATTAATGACCAACCTCACAGAAAACAGGTGATAATCATTCAGGGCAGATCAATGCACACTGACATAATGTAAAGTACTTACTTCGCCCTTAGCTTGATCAGTTCTATGTCCGTTTTGAACTCTCTCCTGGCTTGAACTCCTCTTATAGTTCAACTCTGGCGATGGACCGAGGATCTCGTGCCGTTCTATCACAGTCATCTTCGTGCCTGTAATTATTATGAGGATATTATAAATAACAGGGATAGTATGTACTACCAGCACGATACACTCGAGTTCTAATCCCTCCCACACTCCTAATACTGTAACTCCTGTACACCAGTATTGACACTCGGGAAGTCCCAGGAAAAGTTAAACTGTCTTGTTACCCGTAATACAATTAACCAGAAGAAAATTTGAGGAGTTGGAAGTATTATAAATCCACTTTCCTCCTTAGAAAAGCGGATGAAAAATATAAAGTAAAACACACACACCTTGAGGCATACACCTTTTTAAACAGAGAAGCACCACGGATACAAAAAAATTATGGGTCCTGAGCTGATGTTTGATTCCTATAATATATATGGTAAGATCGCCCAAACGCAGAAAAAAATAACCCTACTTGACCCAAGATCATGGTATTCACACTTGCTAGCATGAATGTTGTGGGTTCGATCACCACATGGGAAAACACATTTTGTGTTTCACAAATTGTTGTTCAGTCTGGGAGTTGTTTGTGTCCATTTCATGTGTTTGTATAGTCCCCCGCGATACAGGACATATTCCTTTTATTTTAAAATTAAAATAGATAAAACAGAAATAATGTCAATTCACATCTAAGTATACATTAACGCTAGGTTTAGGGTTCTGATAAGCATTTGTAGGGGATGAATCTCGAAGCTATCCTCTCACTGAGCTCGTCTCTGGAAACGCCATTAAGCTATGACTATAATCCGAGCTTAACTTAATCCGGGTTTTGTAATTGTAACAGAATTGAGACTCTATTGTTAGATGCAAGTCTTACGTCAACAACAGCGCAACACCGTTGAGAATAATAAGAAATCAATTTTTATATTAAATTGCGTTCAGACAATGTACGAGGTTAGGTAAATTGAAACGACAGTTTATTCAATCGTTGAGCTCTTTGTTACATGTCATAAAAAACATCATTCACGTTTAAAATCTCTGTACATACATAAATTAAATTCACTCCTGTATTACGAGTAGGGTGGGCCGAGGAATATTATAAATCCGTATTTATGTTAACTAAGTATATTATTACATTACATAAACCCTTAACGTTACAAAAGGAGAAAGTCTTGACAGTCAATTGGACAAAATGATAAAATTGGAATATATTTATATACATGTTATGAAAGAGAAAAAGAAATACGTAGAGATGTGTGGGCGAAGAAGTTTTTACCGTGGGAAAGACATGCTTTTGCACAAATCGGCAGGCACTCGGAAAACCAGTGTTAAGTAATTCTTTTGTTGATCTTCACTAATAAAAAATAATAAAAACCAACAATAAAAAAATCGTGTTCCTCCATTAGACCCATGAAACCCGAGATCATTATTCTTAATAGAAGAATATGATGGGTTTCTATGAACGAGCGGACTTTTCATGTTGTAAAACCTAATTGAGGCCTTTTGTTGCTGTGTATTATGTCGTATTTATTATCTTTAATAGTTGAACCGAGTCCGACATTTAATGTTTAAGTGACATTATACGCAAAAAAAAAAACTGGTTATATCCTGACTATTAATAATAATAATATTCTACCACATACACACAACGCCATCTAGTCCCAAACTAAGCAGAGCTTGTACTATGGGTACTAGACAACTGATATAAATACATATATACTTTTTTTTTGTAAATACATACACATTATACATAGAAAATAATATGAATGCGAATTTGAGTTTGTTTTTTACCACGACTATCCAAAAAAAGAGTGATTTTTTCATGGTGTAGGAGGCAAAAGGGCAAAAGGGTCCTGATAGAAAGCGATTACCGACGTCTGTAGGAGTCGCAAGAAGCAAATGTCACAGGTGCGTTACCGGTCTTGAGATGGAACTACGCCTACCAGAGTTATTTCTTTATTTCATCATAACTTCTAACTAAAACGAATAAATTATCTTTATTTCTAAATACTTGAACATTGAATTATATGTATTGAGTATTATTCGAACTGTTAAAATCTTTCGGTGGCATAGGCTTGAAACTGACAAAGAAAAAAACTGTTTGTACGAAAATTAAAAAAAATAAAATTGAAGGTCTCTAAATTTTACGCAGTTAACCATTTGGTCTGCGTGGTGACGCATTAAGAATACAGTGTCACCACCCTACCCTATTCATCCCGTGGATGTAAGGGCGGACTAAGGGAGCAATCTATGCAGGACAAGGGCACTACAAAGAGAAGGAGAATTTGAAAAAATCTCTGTACTGACCCGTCTGGCCAGCGTGGTATAGTATGCCAAAACCTCCTTTCATATTTTTCTAAGGAGAGGCCTATGTCCAACAGTGGACTTTTAAAGGCTGTTAATAATGATGATGCTACATTTTCACGCAGTCGGGTCTTTTTTCCAAAGAATAGCTTGCTGTGTAAGTAATTATACATTAGCCTTTGCCTTTCCTTTTGAAACAAATTTTACTGTATCTTTGACAGAGATTTGTTATCACAGGATATAAATGTTAGTCTTACCATTAATACTGCCGTTCTCCTTGATGATGGCCGAAGGAGGTTTGTCGTCAGGTACAGGGGGGTCCTCATCCTCCTCGTCGGAGCTGTCTTTGCGAGCAATCTTCTCCGCCACTTCGATGTGTTGTCTGCCATACTGTAACAATAAGAAAAAGATCATGAAAAAATACAGTTAGCATCTATTATATTAGTTTAGAAGACTACACAAAGGTGTAGCATATTTCGGCGTCATACGGAAACATGTAGAAATGCTAAATGTTTTTGAAGACGCGTAATAATAATTTCCGTAGGGGTTGCATTGATTGAACTGCGAACTAAGACATCACATAATAACCAGTTTATATTGATACACCTATTTCTATCTTCTACATATTTATGAGCGTTATATGACGTTGTTCCTTCAAGGTCAAGGTCAGGTGAAACGCAATCAATAAATTGTTGATAGATATCCATATTTTGCGGCGTCTTATAAGTATACTCGTATAGGTTATGTTAATATGTATGTAGATTCATAAAGTCATGCTTATATTCCCGAAGGGGTACACAGAGGCGTAATAAATTAAACTAAAAATCACTAAAAATTTGTTTAGTTCCGTCAAAAAACGTTTCCTATTCTGAAAACGTAATATTTGACAGGACAATTTAGTTTAGAGAGTTTTCGAACAACAGAATTAGCACCATTTTGGCGACTATACTTTTAATACAATGTACAATGGGAAGCAAGCCTATTGCCGAATATTATTATTGCACTAGCAGGTCGTAGATCTGATGCGTGCATATCACTGCATTTGTGTTCGTTTTCTTGTTTTCAAATGTTCGTATAGTCTGTTTTTAAAAATGTTCACTGATCCAGTACTAATTACACATTCCGGTAAACTATTCCAAATGGTCGCCACGCGATTTGGTAAAAAGTGTCTTCTATAGTGTTCTAGGGAATATTTTCCAATTTATTTAATTTTTAGGTACACGCGACCTCCTCTTGTTATTTATATATCTCTCTTCACTCATAGGTTTAGTCAAAATAATTAAAACGGTGTATTTTGACAGTTAAAAATTAATATGAATTTATTTCTTCAGTTCCGTTTAACTATAGGAAAAGCATCAAATTAAAGTGAAAAAGAGTAAATCAATAAACTATCTTGAAATATAATAATAATTCTTCTGTCCGTGTGTTTGTAACTAAACGGCTGGACAGATTTGGATGAAATTTGTATGAATATTTCAATGGGTTCCTGGATGGTTTGAAAACACAATTTGACCCGATCCGACCCGACCCGCCACCTGGCGCTTGTGTAATAGGTGGTGTTGATGGTATGTCACCAAATTTATTAATTATAAGACGGTACGAAGTTCGCCGGGCCAGCTAGTTTAATTTAATTATAACGAAGACGATCTCTAGTTAGCAAGTCCATTTGATAATTTACGATTTGTAAAATAAATCGATTAATCATTACCTCCGTAACGATTAACATCAACAACACAAATTAAAAAATAAAACTCATAGAACGCAACTCGAAAATCTCGCAGAAAGAAAGAATCAAGCGATTGTTTAAATTATTTGTAGAATTTAAACTGAAATATGACCCATTGCTTTCAATTAACTCGGTAATATAATTTTTTACCAATAAAAAAAATAGTTCTAGTTAATCTAAATTAGAATACTTTTATGTTTCGTTCCGTACAAAACTGTGTTCTCTAGTTCTGTGACTAACGAAAGTTTCAAATGCACTTCTTAGATTACTTTATACTATAGGTTTGGCAAAGAAGTCAACTATGGGTTCAGTTCGCCTTTGTGCACACCATTCCTCTCATGTGATCATCAAATGAAATGAATATGGTTGAATTTCGACCATCGGACGAACACTTTTCCTTTTTGGTGACCGGGTGGAAAATCCCTTCGGATCTCCGGCTCCTTGAAGACGCAGGAACCAGGAGTATGTTGTGTTTTCCCTAAAAGCCACACCGGCGACCAGCCTCAAGCTGTACTCTAGGAAAGGCCTGGACCGCCCCCTCCCCCCCCAAAATCGACGCTGTATCGGACGAACACTAGTATTTCGAAAAACACAATTTCCAAACAGTCCTATAAACACTATTGTGGTAAAACTACACAAAAACGAATATATTAGACGTGGTCTACACTGATATTGCATGTTGTAAATCAGTTTCAGGCTAACACGATATCATAACTCATAATATTTTATTGCTTTATGCATAATAATATGTTAAACACGAAATATAATCCACACAAAACAACCGGATGTTTAATCTTAACAAATAAAACAAAGACGGGTTAATTCAAAAATCGCTGGACCGATTTTTATGATTTTTCGAATTTGTCTCAGAACTGTGTTAGAACATTTTTTATGTGCAAAATATATATCTGTGACTTTATCTAGATCTATTTAGCCGTTTTGGAGTGACCCAATAACAAACATTCAATTATAACTTTACATAATAATAATATATAATTATACGAGTATTAAGATCAATTAGGATTAGATTTCTTGGTACTTGTTGTATGATTGCGTGAAATTAAATACAATCCTGTGTCATGGGGGACTTTACAAACAGACATGAAACTGACACAAAAACACCCAGACTCAGAACAAAAAATTGTGAATCACACAAAGTGTGGAGATCGGACCCACAGCACTCAGCGTAAGTAAGAGAGCGGCGTGGTGACCGCTTAAACCACTACGCCATCCGTGCAATCAATCGCAGTTAAATTACCATCGGAATCACCTGATAAGAGGTAAGTGAGCTAATAATGTAATGTTCTTCATATTGTGCTCATGCGCAGCCTTGTCGAGTTAAGGTCATGCGATGGTGTTGCAGTGCAAGTGTACAATTTGCAGTTTAAGGGAAAAAGTTGTATTTGTGATGCTGCTTTTTAACCCACTTAAAAAAAGAAGATTTTTCAATTAAGGAAAGTTATGTTTTTCGAATGTTTATTTCTTTAACACGCTTTGTAACCTAACCTGTTTGATTGATTTTAGGGGTTGAGGAGTCGTTAGATTTGTCTTAATTGTGAAAGTAACAGTACTTAAAAATTAAAATAAAATAAAACAAAATTAAAATAAATTTTATGTACTTTTACATTTACTTATTTAACTGGCCTGTTGGTCTAGTGGTTAGTGACCCTGACTGCCACGCCAGAGGTCGTGGGTTCGATTCCCACCCAAGACAAATTATTGTGTGATATGAGCACGGTCATTTGTTCTGTGTCTAGGTGTATTTTATTTATAACATGTATGTCTCATATATGAGTCGGATTACCATAGTACAGGTTCTGCCTAGTTTGTGTCAGGTCATTATTATTACATCATAAGCATTACAATAATGTTAATTACAGTGGTTAAATGTATTTACATTACAAATATACATGTTGGGCCACCTGTTTATAGCAAATATATAAATATATTTATCAGTAGTCTAGTGACCAGCTCTGCCCCTGTATGTAAAATGTGTAAAAAATAATAATGGAAAAAAGTCGAGTTTTGTCGGTGTTTTTCACCGTGCGGTAGTAGTGTAATCGCTAAAGTGTCAGACTTGCGAACAAGTAGTTTGAAATTCGAATTCCCATTCTATGCACTAGAACCCAAGAGCCGCTCTATTTCATTACCATAATGAAATAGGGCGGCTCTTGGGTTCTAATACGAGGCAAACCAATAGGGGCCACCTGATATATGATTACTATCTCAGATAGACACCTACAACTCAAGACTCAGAAGTGATTCAGACTTTCAAGTCTCGATCCTCAAAATTGTTGCAGTTAATCTCAGTCACTCGGCGAAAAGTAATGAAAGATATATAAGATAACCGAAGAAAATCGGTATTATGGCTTAAACCGGTTTTAAGCTAATGGATCCTAGCATCCTAGCATAGCTGTCCCACAGTCAGGTTGCTAAATGCAATCTCTTCCAAACAATTTCCAGATGGACCAAGATTATAAAACGAATGCCCGGTGATTTTACAAAAATACCAACATAATACACGATCGCGACAAACACTCGGCTCGATAAATAATGAGGTAATGACCCTGACATTGTTTACAGATGGCCTGATCATATAAGTACCTCATTCTGTGTGTACCTCAGTAATATTGAGTAATTAAGTATATTTTTAAATCTGCGTAGATTGACTTTAAGATTTTTTGGAGCTGGATTTATTTGAACAACGAAAATCATATACTAATCATTCATAAGGAGAATGGGAGTTCTCTTCGATATTGATAAGCAACAAAAGAAATCCGTCTGTACGTAAAGTAGTTAGCGAATATTATTGATCTCTAAAGTAGTTATCTTAAATCACGTTTTTATAGATGGAGTCGCGTTAAAAAACAAAAACAGACAGGCCAACTTTATTGTGCTGGTGGGTGTGCGGGCAATCGAACCTGTCCGCGATAGCTGAATAGTGGCTTGTACATTTACTTTCCTCAACAGCTTTTTATCGTCCACTATTGAATGAAGGCCTCCCCTAAGGAGCGCCAACTATCCCGGTCTTGGGAAGTCCTTATACATCCGCTGCTAGCCACTTTCCTCATGTCATTGGTCCATCTACGATACGTAATATGAGATCTTGGGGGGCCTAACTTTTTATTCCATGGAATGTGTTGTCTAAGTATCCCATTAAAGGCAAGTGTGTGTTAATACGTTTGGTGTAGGATATGCACACATGCATGTCATCAACAATAACAGCCTCTAATCAGTCCACTGCTGGAGATAGGTCTCTTCTTAGAAAGGAGGTTTTGGCCTACTATACCACGCAGGCGAGACGGGTTGGTATAGGGTTTGTGTCAAGTTTTCCTTGTCTTTGCAGTGCTGTTGTCTTGCGTAGTTTGATTCCTTAGTCGGCTATTACGACATCTACGGTATGAATGGAGGTGGTGACATTCCGTATTCTTAATTCGTTACCACACGGACTCATACATAGGTATGTGCACTTAAATAATAAGAATTAATGGTGATCTTTGACCGAGAACTATTTATAAATGACTAGTCGAAACTGATTAATTCCGTTAAACACGTAACTGGTCCATCGAACAAAACATGCACTGTCACTGCTAAGCGGAATTTATATAGTGGACTTTGTGCCAACAGACATAAAACAATACATAATTAGCGTCAAAACAAAGCATTGACCAAGTTATGAAAGTTTATTTATTCAGTATAATTAAGACTACACATAACAAAACATCATTTATTTCACTTTTTTTTAAATATTACCGACTGACTTTTAAATACATCTATAATAATAGTAGTACCTGGATGACAGAGCTTTTATAAAAAAAACCTAAAAATGAAACCCAGCTATATACTAAATTTCATGAAAATCGTTGGAGCAGTTTCCGACATTCAGCATATAGATATACATATGGAAAGGCATTAGATAGATAAATAGATAAAACTAGTTTGTATGAAAGGATTTCATATTTTTTCACAACTCCCTCAATATGGGTATCATATGAAAGGGCTTGACTAGTAGAATACAATACACTATGACAAGCTTAGTTTAGGACTAGATGGAGTTGTTTGAATGTGGTAGAATATTGTTATTATTATTATATTATTTACATCAACAGCCTTTAGTAGTCCAGTACAACAGCACTGCAGAGAAAAGGAAAAAAGAGGCTTATGTCTAGCAGTGGACTGTTAAAGGCTGTTGATGTGATAATGTGAAGGGATGTTGGTACAGACCTTAATTATTGCCATTATCGACTATGGTGATGTGTGTGTGCTACTACGACCTGAATGGAGATCTCCTCAACAAACATGTCTTTACCACGGGTTTTCTGTGAATCTGTGGTATGGACTCTGATCTGAACGCTGGAGCTTAGCTTATTCCGAAATTACAGGAAAGCGAGAGGATAGATGTGGTACGTCAAAGATTATTGGCTAAAATAACCGTAAAATAACATAAAATATTTTATAGACTCGCTGGTGTGTCTCAGCGCTATATTTGTCTCAGACGGAATCATGATTCATTTGTATATCAATTACGTCCTAACATTCATAAAAAGGCCAATTGCGTCTTAGACCAAGCGTATTGTAGAGTCCCGTATTTAATTTATTAACTGTTTTCAACAACTTTCACTAAATAGTTATAACTTCTCAGGCCGTATGATCCCAGAGCTTGTACTATTGTAACCAGGCTGCTGATAAACATACTTAAATATTTCTTAAAATTTACATATTATGGATAAATTGCACCCAGAAAGAGAATAATTTACGAATAGTTAAGAAACAAATTTAATAGTGTTTAAATAGATTTTTTAAGGATTGAGAAATTAAAAGAAACTCTGAACAGGTAGATCCATTTTACAAATTGGGTGACTATTACTCTTGTAACTGAGCTAAGTTAGCCGAGATATTTTCCTTGTAAATTTCTTGTATGATTTATATATTTTTTTGTTATAACATAGGTGGCAAAACAAACTGCACCTGATGGTAAAAACATCCCCCTCTTTGTCTGTAGGTGACTTTTTTTCAATTTAAATTATATACAACATCCATACAAAATTATTTCTAGTATAAACAGTCTCTAAGCAAAACCGCGTACAAACGGAGAGATAGACAACCGAACGTGTCGAAAACATAAGCGATCCTTGGACTGCGTAAGTTACGGAACCCAAAAAAGCTATGAAACTTTTTGCTGGAAAATTCAATATAAACACGCCATTTTATGATCAGCATTGCGTAAAAATACGTAATTCCAAATTATAATACTGTGAAGTTAGTGGTCGTATGATTTTGTGCTTTGTTAGTGGTCTAAAAACGTAGTTACGATAGTTATTAGTATAAAACACTTAACTAAAATATATAAAGTAAAACATCATTAAATTTAATGTCTGTAGATTATAACAGTTTAAAGATTAAGTGAGAGGAGACAATCTATTTGAAAGTACATTAACTATCATAATCGCATTCAGCAAACTGTTGTACGGTTTGTGGAAAAAACATACAAAACATGTGACGTCACTGAGGGAACGGAACAAAAGACACATTATACAGTATAATTATTTAGAGGTATGCAGAAAGGTAAGATTTCTTTGTTAGAATAAAATTAACAACAGACCGTTTCAATAAATGTTTGTATTCTCGTGTAATTTTGAAGTTTATGCAAATATACAAGAATAAAATCGAACACGATTCTTTGCTTAAAAAACTGAAATTAAATATATTTGATGTGGGTTTCCGTGTGGTGACGTATGAGCCGACTGAGGGAGCAAACTACACAGGAGGACAACAGCACTGCAAAGAGAAGGAAAACTTGAAATAAACCCAATACCAAACTGTCTGGCCAGCGTAGTAGGTCAAAACCTACTTTCTAAGGAAAAGCCTATGTCCAGCAGTGGATTACCAAAGGCTCTTGATGATGTGGGTTTAATTCGACAAATAATAGTAGGCGGTTAATTACCAAAAGTAGCACTGTATGTTAAAACACACACTTTTACAAACAATAACTTAACAAAATAAAAATCGCTTCGATATGAATCCGCTTACTCGTAAAACAATACTCGCCCGTACGGCCAACACGCTCCGCTTTTATAGGGCTGCCGAAATAACTAGAATAATCCCTAGGATTCGATAGAGCGTTTCAGATAATAAGGAATTTCCAGTACCAATAATCTTCCGTTACCCGGCTCTAGATGGCGCAGCAAGAATCGGAATTATGAATCAATATTTCAACCCATAGTATTTGTTGTGCGTTACTTTATACTAGATGGCGCTGATCTGAAGATTCCATACGGCTCTTGATTGTTCATGAACTAGCGACTGAACACTAAAACCATTTAATCCTATGGCGCAACAATACTATATTTAGAATAATTAATGTTTATATAAAAAAGTGCATAAAACCAGAAAAAATAAACAATATGTGCTGTGGATGAACTGGTGCCATGTCCCTCCAAAACAAAGGGAGGATGTTCCGACTAGGCGAGGTGATCATGCCTGGCGGGCCGCGGCCGAACGGTTGATGTTGGGCAGTTGTATATATGCCAATCCGCGTGAGAATCCTTCATATCGCGATACAGGATTAGTAGTTACTTCATAGTTCGGTGTGTCTTCGTTAGATAGCGTTGTACGTTTCTTTGTGTATGTGGAATTCGCCACATTGTGATTAGGTTAAAAATCCGTATCGTGCCCTCAGAACTGTGTTGGTGATGCTAAAAAGGTAACAAGCGCTCCAAACATAATTTCAAATAACAATTAAAGCAAACATTCGTGATTTGCATTAATTGCATATGACGTATTAGCTGTCTTTTATCGCCAGCTATCAAAATGAAAAAGAAAGTATTGCATTTCTCTTTAGCGGTTTCGTTTCATTTTTATTATTATAACTTAATTAGCTACTGACCGCGCCTTGGCTAGCGTGATTATTTTGTGTTTCTAAATTTGAAAATGACAACCTTCCATTAAACCGCTCATCCCTTACTGGGAATGCTGGTTCAGGTTCGTCAAAGTTTTATTTTATTTTAATTCTTTATGCACAAATTACAACTCACTTGTAGATTCGACCCCCATATGGGACACCACTTTGTGTGATCCACAAATTGTTATTCTGAGTGTGGGTGTTGTTTATGTCCGTTTCATGTATGTTTATAAAATCCCCCGCGACACAGGGCATATATTCCTAATGCAATAAATAAAAAAGGCAACTCCCGCCTTTTTTCAAACAAACATTTGTAAGTTCTATGGTCAAAATTCTTCAACTCTACTTCTAGACATTTTTCTAATTCAAGTTTAGTTCTCATGTGTATGCAGGGGCACCTCAGTACCAGCTTCTCCCTCTGGGCCGTACCCAAAGAAGAGCGACTCGAATCTTCGATAGCCGAAAGATGTCCGACCGGCTCGATCCCTTGGTGTTAGGCAGAGATGTAGCTTCGCTCTGAATTCTCTACCGTACATATCATACCTTAGCGCTAGTGTCTATTTTGCACCAAAAACTATGTTATCAATATAATTTATAAGTAAAACAGATATAATGTTTTAAATCAGTGATAAATTATATCCAAGTCCGCTTGTTAATCAGATGTCCACAGCAAGAGACTTATATATTCTCTTTGATAAGATATCATTGCTTTCTGGAATATTACCACATTTATTGATTATATCTATCCAGAGTGGCTACTGCATAGATTTAGACTTGAGTTTATATTGCTTACATATTTATTAAGTTTATTAAATTGTAATCCCTTGTTCCCCAGAGAGTACTGTTCAGAGACCTAAAATCGCTTGCAACATCTGTAAAAACGCTCTATGTTGTCACACATTTGGCTGCGGTTTTGACCCATGTAAGCGTATAATTGATTTTAATCTTTACTGCTATGCATGCTAAGTTAGTACATTAAGCCAAAGTACATTATTTAACCCGTGTCACAATCGGGAACAATGGCTGTAGTATCAAAGAAATACAAATTATAAACAAATAATGAAGTACTTATTCATTACATACACTGATAACTCACAATAATTTTATCTCTAAGTTAATACTCAGTATCTAAAAAATTAAGATACCACGTAAAAATGGACTTAATACATAATTACTTCTACTAAATAAAAATAACCTTTATATTTTTACATATATACACTCAGGTATACGCTCGAAGGAGTAGGCAGCGGTCGTTTTAAGCGTCCACTTATGTAATACAAGCCTGCCTACTGTTGCTGTCGATCGAACATTTAGAATTATTTGGGAAATTTGGGTTAATAATAGGTAATTCAATAATAGGTGAGAGGGATTTTGCATATACAGATAGATTGGGAATTATATCGCTCAAGCAGGTCAAGGCGCGTACCTGTAACTCGAATTGGGCACCAAAAACACCAAAGTTTCGGCTTCGGCGAGCATTTTTCTGAGTTGTGTTTTACCTTGAAATGCATGCACACATTTTTAAGTTGCGTATAATGGTAGCCAGAAATAATTACCTTAAAAAAGTATTATCGAGACTACAATGCGACTACATCATGTTGAATTGTATAATATGTAATAAACTGTATACTTCATTCCTTAGTTTTTGACCCTTAAGAATGGACTATTTTCTTCATATTTGAATGGAACTAAACAGAAAGTATACTGCCAAGTTTAAAAAGAAAATTTCAAGTCGGTTTATAAATGTCGGAGTTCTGAATTAATTAACATAAAAAGAGATATAGTAAAATTGAGAACCTCTTCCTTTTTGACTTAATTATAAATTAAAACAATTAATCATTTGGATGTATGATAATAATAATAATTTATAGTCCCGATAACCCCGACCAGGTCAAAACGTGATTTTCACGTGTCTCTGTATTTGTTTATAAGTATGACAACGACAGCGGGATGTCCTTCTCAAGGCCAGCCTGATGGTAAGCGGTTACCTTAACCTTTATATCGTTGCAATTTTAGGGGAGTCGTATGCACACTGCTTTCAGCGCAAGCTACATCTCACTGATCCATGTAACCGCTTATAGGTGAAGGCAGATATCTATCTAGACAGTTTCGAACTACTTAAAAAGTGCGGCGGTAATACTGCCGCGGTATTACATTCAAAATGCACGTCACGAATTCGATTACCTTATGATAGCAAATATTTTTAAACGTAAACGTGATAAATAGATAGAATTTATTGATCACAAATCTATTTTACAATATTTACGTCTGTGTTGTAGAACCCACAGTTCTGTCTAGATTGCGAAAATACACATAAAGCATATATTTATTATTTAACGTCTGTACTTGTTTATGCTCGTGTGAACCGACTGAGACTTCCCAGGTTCTAAGGTCAAAAGCACGCGTTGTTATGGTAAGTAAGTAACCAACAATGGTATCTACATTTGACGTATAGAGCTCTACATAGTACAGAAATACAAAGTAAAATTGACTGAGCCAAAACAGTTTTATTTGTCGACAAACTTTACATCAAAACTAATATTACAAACGTTAATGCGCGTTTCGTTGTTACGGTTTCACGTGGCTCGAAGGACCATGATGAACTTTTGCGTACGCATTAAAGGGTTACAGAATATGTATGAAAAAGAGGACTTCTTGAGTCGTACCGCTAATTTAAGGAATCGATCTATGCGCCCCAAAAATCTTTAATTGATTAATATAATACAATCTAGTATACTTGTATGTTCCTGTCTCATCTCAAATCACAGGGCATACATACATGCTTTCTTTAATTTTCTTGTCTGAAAATTATCAAATTTCCAATCAGGGTTCGCGTCAGACAGGTCGTGTTACACATTGTCCTAAACAGAATTAGGAAAACCAAGATGATGATGATGATATAATTAAATCATAAAAATTGGCTGTCATCGGCCTGTCAGATAAAAGTCCAAATACTTTGCGTAATACTGGATTATCCCACACAATAGCAATATGTTATCAGCATTAGATTATGTGCTAATGTCAAAACAGAACTTAATTTTTTTTTCTCGTGTTTATGTAACAAAACTAGTTATTACCCCCTACTTCGCTTGTGTAATAATAGGTGTTGACATCAATTCACTATCAGGAATCGGTGCGTTTTCTGGATGTGTAGGGTATGTTTCAGAGGTACTTTCGAAACGATACCGTTAAGAATTAACGAACTTTGAATTTATAAGTGCCAGCTTATACAGATCTACGATTAGTGCGGCAGCCGGTTGAGCCAAGATGCTGGGGTGACACTCCTCTTATTTCCGGCACACCGTGTAGTACGTAACGTCAAGTTTGAAAACCCTGATAATGCTGACGAACTATAGCCATACTAGCCTGATTCTCTTTGCAATTTAAGTAAAGGGGATCTAAAGGCACTAAAAAGGAAAATTGTTCACGATATCTGTCTACCGTAGGAAAGCCTTGCTGTGGCACAAATGGGCCGGCTCGACCGGAGTGAAACCGCGGGCTAACATAAAAACAGTTTCGAGCAATTATTTTCGTTGCTTTTCACCAAGTTAGTGAGGCTTCCGGGAGGGAGGGCACACAAAGGTTGACAAAGCATTTGTATCTTTTTATCAAAATTGTGACGAGCCGTGCATTGCATTTGTTTTATAACGTGACAATCTCAGTAATTTTAATGTCAAGTTATTCTAAGGAACCTCTAACGCTATCGGAAATGTTAAAGATGCAGAAGCGATGTCACAAGGTCTGAGATAATCTTTAGCTTCATGTTCAACCGGGAAGGTCATAAGTAATCTCTAGAAGGGCATGACTTTGTGAAGTCTAAACAAGATCAAGAGAGTTTGGTTTGATGAGACCACTCGTATCGGGGATTACAAACTTTTGAATTGCCTGACGTTTCAGTCAGCTTGCACTGGTCTCACGTTGACTGATGGTATACTGTATCATATTATAATACTGAATGTATATATATGAAGAAGTGCAGAAAGCCAAAACTTTTAAACATTATTTACTATAAAATTAAACAGTTACCAATACACGTTTTGTCTGTCATATTACAAAAGTCTATACAATGGCATAAGGTTTGTTTCAAGTTTTCCTTCTCTTTGCAGTGCTGTTGTTTTGTGTAATTTGCTCCCTTAGTCGGTTCCTACGACACCCACGGGATGAATAGGGGTGGTGACACTCCGTATTTTTAACCGTTACCACACGGATTCGCACTTGAAGCTTTCGTACGAAACAATAATTTCTTGGAACGATCGATTTGATTGATGCATCATTTTTTTATTAACGCGAATGGACTATTATAACGACTGGATGGCGTAGTAGTTTGTGTAAAGGACTGCTATTCCAAAAGGTCGCGGGTTCGATTCCCGCTTAAATCAAACATTTGTGTGCATGAACATTTAATGTTTGATTTAGTCTGGGTGTTTCTATGTATAATATGTATGTATGTTTGGGGTCTACCAATAAGAACGTTCTGGTTTAAAAATGGAATAAAACACACAATTTTTTATGAAAAATGCATCCGATTCATTTATTTGATAGATAATTTAATGATATTTATGGTTTAAATAATATATCGGCCAAATGACCGCCGCGGCTCTTTTTGCAGACGGTCACCCCCGCTCACGCCAATTTTCGATGACGCGGTGCACCATTTCGGCCGGTATGTCGGCTATGGCTCGTCGAATGTTGGTTTTAAGGTCACAAATTGTAGCTGGATTATTGATGTACACTTTAGATTTAACGTAACCCCAAAGAAAATAGTCTAAAGGTGTTAAATCACACGATCTTGGTGGCCAACTGATCGGTCCATTTCTCGAAATTAACGACTCACCAAACTTTCCACGCAATAATTCCATGTTCACTCGAGTAATGTGAGGTGGTGCACCGTCTTGTTGAAGATAAAGGTCGTCTGCATCAATATCATCAAATTCCGGAAAGAAATATTCGGTTAACATCGAGTTATAGCGCTCGCCATTCACAGTAACAGGATTTCCGTCGTCACTTTCGTAATAATTTTGGACAATTTCCAAGCGTTGGTTTAAAGTGAAACTTGACATGATAAAATGGCAAACCTTACTGAACACAAATGTCAAGAGACGTCAAAGATCCATCATCAAACATGGCCGCTGTCAAAACCAGGTCATCCCTATTGGTAGACCCAGTATTTACAAAAATAAAGAATAATATGTATTTATATCAGTTGTCTAGTACTCATAACACAAGCTCTGCTTAGTTTGGGACTAGATGGCGTTGTGTGAATGTGATAGAATATTATTATTATAATTATATTATTAGCATAATTTTTTTAATAACACATCGAGTCGTAATGTTAAGTGCTCCAAAATCAATGTTTGTCATCGTAATATCCTTTGCGCACATCCGAACAAGAAATACTCGATAAGTATGCAAATATGTCTCACGTGCAACTTGTTGATAACAATTTAATGTATTAGGAAACACGTGTTTGATACTGATGTTATAAATTGTTTATATATCCTACGGCAATTTCCTATTTAAATGAGAGAATTATTATAATCTGTGAGATAGCCATGCTACGGTACGTGTAAGTTGGCTGGAACGGAGTTATGCCAGTGTCACAGAAAACCGGTGTTAAACAATTTTTTTTTAGCTTTACACCGAGACCCTTTGGCGAACGCGTACCAGAAGACAGAGCGTGCGTAGGCTCCCTACAAGATGGTCTGACGATAGTATAGATGCGGGCAGCGGAGGATCGGTTGTTGTGGAGAGCTTTGGGGAGGACTATGTCCAACAGTAGACGTCTTTCAGCTGAAATGATGATGATGATGATGCTGATTTACACCGAGTGAGTGAGGTTATCGGAGAATCAAATGGCCCTAATACTAGAAGGAACACTTAAATGGCGTCAATCCATTTGATCTTAAGTTGCAGGCGGCGGTAGCCACTTACCATCAGAGGACCCGACCCGTCTGCTCGTTGGACCGATACGCCATAAAAACTACAAATTTTGTGTTTTTGTATCCAAAATTATAAAACATTTCCAAATATGAATGTGATGTCACGGGTCCGTGATGACAAAATTAGGTATTTGTTTAGAAGTTAAAATAACCTTCGTTATGTGACAAAAATTGATTATGAGCTTCGTTCATGTGACACAAATGATTATTATTTTTTATGCTGTAGACGACAAACGAGCGCACCAGATGGGTCACCTAAAGGTAAGTAACTACCGTCACACATCGACAATGCAAGCAAGTCACAAACGCGTTGCCGCCTACGGCCTAGCCTAGCCTCTCCCCCCACCGCCCGGGTATTTAGGGGACCGGAGACACAATTATTATCACAATATTCTCATATAAAAATAAGAGACTAGTTATTTGTGAGATTTAATTATGTATTTTGTTTAGGTATCATTAAAGCGCGGTGTCGTGGACTCATTCGGGTCGGTTCTTGATGCGTAGTGGAACATTACAGACTTATATTAATTAAAACTATACTTCAATACGATTTTATTTTTTGATTTCCTTTAAATTCATATCCTGGTTTAAAGTATGACTGGACCCGAAATACAGGCTTTTTTTTGGGAATAATCCCACCTACACGCCCACCACTGTAACTCCTGTACACCAGGATCCACAGCAGTAACCCACGAACACACCGAGTTATGACACTCGGGGAAGTCCCAGGAAGAAATTAAACTGTCTTGGAACCCGCAACGAAATTAATCAGAAGAAAATTGGAGGAGCTGGCAATACAGTAAATCCACTTCCCTCCTTAGCAAAGCGGGAGACAAAATGAAGTAAAAAAATAGGCATACACCCTCTTAAACAGGGAAGCACCGCGGCCACAAAATATTACGGGTCCTAGGTGAGCTATATTTGATTTGTATAATATGTATGGCAGAATCGCCTAAACGCACAGAAATTCACCCTAGTTGACTGTAGTACGAGCCCTTTTTTTCCGTGCGGAAATCCCCTCGGATATCACCTATCGGTGGCATGTCGAGCTCGAACCGACTAAAACCGCACGCCGTCTCGAACCGACTAAAACCGCACGCCGTCTCGGGTACTAATAGCCGGGGAACCAGGTATACCCTAGAATGGAAGTCACTGGTGAAGTAGTACTCGTACTAGTAGTTTTACATGTTAAAGGTAATTGTATGTTAGGTATAGGGATTTTTGCTATTTAGTGTAAAAGTTTTTTTAGATAAATAAACATTACTACTGTACATACAGCTACTGTTACAGGTACTGTAAACATGTAACAGCTTTTGCGACTGGTAGTACGCATACATGGCAGCGGCCCTGGCGTACCGTGGTGGCGACTAGAGAGGGCTAAGTGCGAGTTTATTTCACATCAACTCACTATCAACAGTGAGAGAGTTTGGCGTTGCGATTGGTTAAGATTTCAGTGCGGGCCAATCACAGCACCGAATGCGGTGACCGTGACGATCGAGTAAACTCGCACTTGGCCCTCTGTTGATTCTGTCACCGAAAAAAATATTTTCACAGTAGTTCTTTCTAAAGTCTATGTACTCTGGTTATAAAATTTAGTGAAAAATAAATTTTATCATTAAGTTTATTATTATTATTAATTTCTTATTCAAATGAGTAGACCCAAAAACGTTTAAGTTTAAATTTTGTTTTTGTATCTCAGTCTGAGTACGAGTATTATGGATATATTTCACAATATAATGAATGTTTTGTGAGATTCTTTTGTTGTTATATAAGTGAAACAAAGGCGCTTTTTGACAGTTCATCATGACTCGTTAATTTTAATCACCATGCGGTATGTTAGTAATGGAATTAGGCCGCGCGCATACGGGCCTTGTTACCAATCAAAATATGTGATGTTTCTTTTTTAAATACCTAGGTACTTAAGTAGTAATATTATATACTCACAAGTCTCACACACGGCTGTCTGATCCCAAACTAGGCAGAGCCTGAACTATGGTAATTAGACCGCTGATAAACATACTTGTATATTTCTAAATACATACATATTATACATAAATAACACCCAGACACACAACACAAAGAAAGATCATGCTCATCCCACAATTATTTGTCCTTAGTGGGAATCGAACTCAAGAACTATGCTCCAATCTACTCACGATCTCACAAATGCCATAAAAGGTATTTTCGTAGTAAATAGAGTAGCAGAATACTCGTATCTATTCAACTTTTGGTCACAACGCGATAGCTTTATAATTTGTGAGACCGAGAGTAGAACGGAACTGAATTTTAAACGAAGTTTTATTACGAGAATTGACCTTTTGACATAAGTATTCGGCTTAGCAGCGCGGGGGTGATGATTAATGAGAATAATGAGTAGTTAAGTTTGAACCACGCTGCAAGCACTATTTTTTTATTGTAACGCCTTTGATGGACAAAAGCGACCTAAGAAATCATTTATATGCCTTATTTCTTAGGTTTTAAGGACTATAATTATTTTAAATCAAATCACTTCTTCGCTTTTCTAGTCCTATCCTTTTAAATATATGAAAAATAAATAACAATAAGTAACAATTTAATAATAAGTTCACTAACGAAAAAAAGAACAAAATACGGGGTTGCATGAAACTTAGAAACTTATAATTTACAACCTTAATTTTATTTTCTTGTTTACAAGGAAGGACGACAAGGATGAATCTGACGACTCCACCAAGTCAAAATCCATCGGGCGGTTTTGGTTCAAGTGTGAGCGAGAAAGTTACGTAGATACACTAGAAAAACATAACCATTTTCCTAGCGGAGTCGAACAAAAATAAATGTATGTAAATACTTACGTTACGTATGAAGTAAAAAAAAAAACTATTCTATTCTATAGAAAATCCGTGTTCTACTATCTATCCGTATTCTATTATCTATCCACACGCTTCAAGTGTAAATAAGTTATCAAAAAAAAGTGTAAAATCTTCATAAAACATTGTATGTGTATAATAAATTTAGGTGTAAAGATAAGTTGCTAAACAAAGGCCCAACATAATATATTTATGTGTGTAGTAATACACGACTCGACTCGTCGACTTATCACAAACTAGACATTTGCCGCGGATAGTGTTGGGAATCCATTCATGTACCAGTCTGATATTGATCAGGTGATTGGTGTGCTCTTCAAATAGTTCGATCGATTTTTTTTTATGACATAAGTGACAGAAAACCGGTGTTAAGCAATTTTTTCTTTCGTTTTCATGTAGACCAGGGACTTCCAAACTATTTTAGGGACGAGACCCCTTTTCTTTTCTTTGAAATTGAACTCAAACACCCATAGTCAAATAAGTAAAAATCCCATCTCTAGTTTATTAGTTAATTGAGAAAACTTTACATCATTTTGTCATCAATATTTAACAAAATAAATAGACAAATTAGTAAGTCTTATAACAAGTTGGTACGCGTAACTCAACTTATGCGTATCTTGAAAGTCTCAAATAGGAACTTGTGTTAACTAATAGGGGTCGATTTTCAGATCTCTTCGAACCCATAAAATTTGTTTTCGTTTATGTCGACCCCTGGGAAACCAATTTCAACCCCAAGGGGTCGATATCGACCACTTCGGGAATGGCTGATCTAGTCTATAAAGATATGGATCCCAAACCCGCTTTCCCAGGATTCTAGGTGTGGACTCGAAAGGTTGTCACGAACTTGTGACTCTAAATACCCCTCGCTTAGATTTAAAGAGAAGGTGGGAGAAGAATTTGGGCCGCCAGTAACCGCACTCACTCAGTGAAAAGCAAAGACATAACTGTTAACAGCGGTTTTCGGTGAGACCTTGGTATCTGAACGGATCAGCCAGTCCATATGTGATGAATTATGGCAAATAAAATACATCGTTTTTGATGTTCTACTTATTTAAGGCATTTTATTGAATAGTTTGTTAATAAGGCTTTGTTTCCACTTTACCGTGATTTACCAAGTGATTAAACACGTTACACTTACTGATTTTTCTATTGTCTATTATGAAAACGGTTCAGGTATGATATATCTTATCACCCTGCTGTGAACGACTTACTAGAGGCATTGCACAACCAGTAAAGGCTTCGATAACGTATAACTATAATGCTAGTTGAAGCGAAGTCGCGCCAACAGCTGTAATTAAGTATTCTAATTAACCTGGATTGAGGACCTACAAGGGTCAAGAACTGTGTTTTAATAATAATAATAATCAGGGCCTGTAGCAGTCAAACTGCTAATAAACATTACTAAATGTATTTTATTTTATTCTTTATTTGTGTTTAATGGGACATTTAACAGTTACACGTTGGGTAATAGCTAATTTCAGATTAGAGTAAATAATCTATTGAGTGAACGTGAAACCCACACCAATGTCCGCGAAATAATATTAAATCGTGCGTTTTTACATTTTATTTTCTTTATATTTCATTTTACATAGATTGTGGCAATTTAAGCCTAATGTGAAGTTTTAAAGATTTTAGTTGCTACGATTTTGAATTTTGTGTGCGACTGTCAGAAAATGTCAACATTGGCAAGGTGTGTGTTGTACGTTTCAACAATGTGACAGAGAGGAACCCGTACACCGGCATTGGTTCTGCATTTACCAGTGTGGAACAGCCGAGGTACGCGCACCTCGCGCCTTAATACAGTTCTAGGCACCACAACACAACTGATTAGTAATCCAACCTATTACTACATGTGCCATATAACGTTATACACATCAGAAGTTTGGGTCTAGACTCCAGGCTTAATAAGTTATGTACCCTCACATACCGGCTGACGCAGGTGTTCACTGGGAAAGAATGCTTCGGGGATCACCTGTGTATGACCCACAAGGAGTCAACGTCTGAGTGCCACCACTGCTGTGGTGGCACTCAGACATTGACCGAGAGACCGAGCGGTGACCGAGAGATTTTTAGAACTCTCCCGGCGGGCCAGGTCCGGGCAAGGGTCAGGTTTGGGGGTGACAAGTGAGGCCATCTGTTACCCTAGCAGAAGCAGGCTGGGGTGGCGGCGAGACGCGCTTAGTGGTGAAATTTGTAGTGTATGGTCCTCCAAAACTTCTTTTGAATCATCTCAAGTCGGGTTACATACTTGTCATAAATAGGATCCCAAATTGGCTAAGAGCTAAGTATAGTTCAGATCTCGTAAGTTATATAAGAGTAGGAAATTAGACGGGCGCTTACAATCTTTGGAAGATCTCATAACAAAGCCATACATTTGATAAGATTTACTAATAATATTGTGTATATGCAGATCTAGATGTAGTTTTGAGTCAATGGTGACACCCAAGTCGCGAATGTGGTCAACCTTTTGTATTTACTTAATACTTTCTTCTTTTTGTATGTCACTGTTTTACATTTGGGGATGCTGAGGCGTAGTTAATTACGAGAACAATATAGGGAAAGTTGTATGTATGTGTTCATATTATAAAGACGGGACACATAATGGTTGTCATCATAAAATTATTTGTTTAAAGCTGAAGAGTTTATTTATTTGTTTGTTTGAACACTCCAATCTCAGAAACTACTGGTTCGAATTAAATGATTCTTTTAGTGTTGGATAGTTGGTAAATCATGCAACGACTAGTACGAGCCGAGCTTTTTTTTAAAAGTGTTGCGTAAATGTTAAAAATGTTTTCCTTTTCAAAGGCTCAGACGAAGATGCGCGGGTCAGCTAGTAAAGTTTTTTTTTGAACTCCTTTTAAACAAATATGGAGCGTAAAAGTATATCATGTTTATATCTAGAAGAAATGCCGAAAGCTAATTCTTTTAAAGTTTATTATGTATATTATTATTATACCTACCTTAAAATTTACGTAAAATGGCTTAGTATATAAAATTATAAGCGTCCAGTACATATTTAGACAAGTCATAGTACAAGTGTTTACAATGACAGTTGACTGCACAGATAGCGTTGTGTTTAAGGGGTGGCCTCCTCACAGTGTCATGGAGAACACTTTGTGTAATACATAAATTATTGTTCTGAGTGTTCTGTGTGAGTTTCATATATGTTTGTAAAGTCGCCCACGACACAGGTTACATTACGGATGTCTTCTTAAAAACAAATAAAGAACGTTTAAGTTATTTTACTCGTCTTTAAAAAAAAAAACGGTCCAAACTGTCACAATTTCACCGCCAGGCGATCCTAAATATTATTAAAAAACTTCAGTCTGAGGTAAGTAGGTAATCAAGATTTTATAGACTACTCCAGAGTACGCTGCAAATTACCCAAATTTCGTACATAACGATGTACCGTTACTTAGTTGATAGGTCTTTAACATTTTAATTTGCGTAATGTATCTACTGACACGGTGCCTACCTAAAAACCTACCAAATCATATGACAAAATATGTACGGGTAGGTACGACAGCCATTTTGCATTTATTATAACTGGCACGGATGGCGTAGTGGTTTAAACGGTCGCCACGCCGCTTTTAACTGCGCTGAGTGTTGTGGGTCCGATCCCCACATGGGACGACACTGTGTGATTTACAAATTGTTGTCCTGAGTCTGGGTGTTCTTTGTGTCCGTTAAATGTATATTTATGTTAAATGTATGTAAGTTCCCCGTGACTCAGGAAATATATTCCTAATGCAGGAGTTGTCTTTTAGAAACAATAACAGTAAAAGGCTTTATACCGTGGAAGAGCCATGCTTCGCCACGAATGCGCCGGCTTGTGAGTATGCGGTTCCCAAACCCAAATCCCCGGATTCTAGGTGGGGGGGTTTCGAAGGGTTGTCACGCACTTGTGACTCGGAGTTGCAGATGTCCATGAGCGGCGATAGTTGCTTACCATCAGATGACCCGTCTGCTCGTTTGCCCGCCTTTATCATAAAAACGTATGGCTCCAGTATTATGAGATCAATAGAATAAACAAAGATAAAGTTCACGTGGACGATAATATTTATATTCTCTGAAGTTCGACCCACTGCACTTTGACTAATCACTTTGCACTTGGTAAATAAATAACACTAATGATTATAACGCTTACAATTAATTAGTATATTCTAAATATAAGAGAATTATGTTGTTGTCATAGGGAAGTTAAAAGTTAATAATTAACAATTAAAAAAATTGTAGACTATCGATATCGGATTCAGGGATGCAGACACCGTAGGCTCAGGCAACCTCCTCACAATACAAACAGTGTCGAGATTTGCCTTTTGTATCAGACCGTTGATCCAGCCGTCTAAAGTGAACCTCGTAAGCGTCGAGGCTCTTGGATATCTATGAGCAGATAAGTCCTATCGGAGCAATGAGAACCGAATAATAATATTTTTACCTCGAGCAAGCTAATATGTTAGTAACAATTGACACTTAATGTAAATGTTATTAGGCATACTGTGTTAATGTCACACACGGAAGTATCAAAACAAAAGTAATTGCCAAGAAACTGTCGGTTATGTCACAATCGACTGCACGGATGGCGTAGTGGTTTAAGCGGTCGCCACGCCGCTCACTTGATCATCGTGATTGCCACTTGCGTACTACGAGCATTTTGACAACTAAGCATTTTGACAATTCTGGATCCGATAAAAGTTTACCATAGATCCAATGATCTAATAGAGTTTAAATCTTTTTTTTATTTATACAATGTGAACTCAAACAATTTTACTTTTTTTAAGATTTTTTACGATTGCGATTTTTTGGAAGGTCCTTTTTACATGTGTGGGTAATTGCAATCCAAATTGCATCTATAAACATGCTAATACGGATAGTCATTAAATGGAAACAGACTTTACTGTACACCAACAAGAAAATTCTCATAAGAAATACTATGGTTTTCATCAGTTTTCTGCCTTCTTTCCAATTTTACTTGAAGTCGGCGCAAAATAGAACATAATGCAGGATTTTGGCTAGTTTCGTTTACGACCGTCTGGCTAACCAAAATCTTCATTAGAACATTGTTTTCAGACGGAACAAAGGATAAAGAAAAGTAGGGACAACGAAATGGATAGGGGGCAGGATTTGGGGCAAGTCCGCAAGTCTGGAATGGGGAAATGTAACCGAGACAATATTATCTGGTAAATGCCGGGACAGTGTACGTACGTCCATACTGTGATGACCCGTCTATGGTGAACCAACTTGGGCAATGACATCAACTGATCACTGATTACCGCTCCTCAGACATGAAGGACCGACCAGAGTTATAAAAACGAATATACTCGTAATATACAGGGTGACCATGAACCCCGAATATCACTGAGTATAAGTATGCGAGCATCAAAATCATTCGAATAAATAATATTTAGTTACCTTTTTCGCCAAATTAACCTGGAATGGATGATATGGTCATTAATATGATGTCTGCGGTTATTTAAATATCAGTTAGTTTTACTTTATTTATTAGTAAATTAAACCAAAACCAGGTATTGAGTTATTAATTAAAAACCACCACAAA
Source organism: Arctia plantaginis (assembly GCA_902825455.1). Taxonomy (NCBI): domain Eukaryota; kingdom Metazoa; phylum Arthropoda; class Insecta; order Lepidoptera; family Erebidae; genus Arctia; species Arctia plantaginis. The sequence goes on along the minus strand of CADEBD010000289.1, from coordinate 4,849,237 downwards.
TTAAAATTAAATACCCAGTAGGCAGCCTAATAAACAGTAGGTTATTTCTCCTTTCTTTGCATGAATGAGCTTGATGATTGATCCCATTTAAGAAATGTGCCATAGCAACATGCTAAAATCAGTATTTCCTTCCTCCACGAGTGAAAATAATAGTTATTTGAGATGCATCAATTCAACCCATCAACCCCAAGAAGGTCCATTCATTCTCTGCATTGCAGTACTTATCAGACAAGCTTATTTACTGTGTGCCACATAGGAACTGAGGCTATGCCATAGTTGCTTGTAGTCACAGACATAGGGAGATATAAAGAAATCCAACTAAGAGTCTTAGTTGGATTTCTTCTCTGAGACGTTGTGGCAGAATACAATAAATTTGCTCAGAAGACACATTTGATGTCCCTGAATTTGTTCACCTCTAAAACAACAAATAGGAATCACAGTTTTGACTGCAGGTAGGTCGGAAAAAGAATACATTGCTTGGTGGTTGTGATGTGAAGACATATTTGTAAGGTCATAAGTATGATAATCACAGCATCCTACAGTCTTCCTCGAAACTTGGGCTATTACAAGAAAATTCTTCTTAAAGTTGAGACTTCAAACAATACTAACAAAGAGCACTAAAAACCTAGCAGCAATCATCGTTGATTTGCTGCCATTTTTTAAAGAGTTCTGTTATCTGCCTCAGAAACTCACCATCAGATCTATATGAAATTTAAATGGGACCCATTGCGAACAAAAAAAGAATTTTGAAAATCTGTTTGTATAAGACAGGGTTATGTCTATGCATAAAAAAAATTAAACATCCAAATTGATAACCTCCTCCATTACGAATTTGGATAAAAATAAATAAAAAACCGATGACTAATTAAAGAGATTAGTTATTTAAGCATAAAAAACAAGGTAGATAACAATTCTTTTATGATAATGTTACACATGTAAGTATTTCATAGATTAAATTTTCTAATCATATTTTACTTTTTTTTTACTTTTTTATTATGCAATTTTTTTTATTTCTTTTTTCCCAATAACCGTTTTTTCATGACATAGAGGGAAAACAAGAAGATGGATCACCTGAAGATAAGTGACTACCGCTGCCTATGGACAACTGCAACTGAAGAGTCATAAATGCACTGCCGCCCCTTCAGAACCACCCCCAGTAGCAGTGGGAGGGGGAAGGTTTGGGTATGGTAACCTCACTTACTCAGTGAAAAACAACGTAGGAACTGCTAAACACCAGTATTCTGTGATGCTGTAGTATCACTTTGGTCAGGCCTGGCCCATATGTGACTAAGTATGGCTCTCAGACGAATATACAAAATATTCAAAAGCTACCATATACCAGTATAAATTGATCTGTAGAACTTGGGTGTAAACTAAAAATATAGGCAAGTGCCATACCGTAGACTGTACAAGTTGTTTTGTATAAACAGGTGGCCCAACATGTATATTTGTAATGTAAATACATTTAACCACTGTATTTAACAGTATTGTAATGCTTATAATGTAATAATAATGACCTGACACAAACTAGGCAGAACCTGTACTATGGTAACCCGACTCATATATGAGATATACATGTTATAGATAAATTACACCCAGACATAGAACAAATGATAGTGCACTTTATACAATATTTGTCCTAGGTGGGAATCAAACCTACTACCTTAGCTTAGCAATCAGGATCATAATCAATAGGACAACAGGATCATCATATCTGTTAACTGGTTATGGAATATTTAGCTTTTATTTTAATTACAAAGTTTAGGAAACCAAATAAAAGACAACTAATAAGTCAACTTTACTTAATATTTAGTATGCATTATCACACCTAGATACTGATATAATTTCAAACATATAGTTGGATAAACGTTATTGATAAATCCTTACCTAAACTACTACCTTAACAAAAACAACAAAAATAAAAAAAATGCAAATGTAACTGGATTGTTTGACCAGAGTGTGACCAAATGGTCATGGCTCAAAAATGTCACCAGATAAGAGTGCCACTTGTCCAGCAATATCACTATTTGGTACCTTAAACATTTTCTATCTATGGTAAGGATTTAATCTATACTTATCTATGGGAAAGAGTTAATTAAAATAAATCTAGGTATTTTCTGTAACTATTATCATCACAACAATTTATACACAATTATTATATCATTTTATTATATTATTTATTATATGTTACTAATTTAATTTGGATGATGATTTTGCTCTCGGCAAATTAAAGAAAATTTAAATTTAGTGTTCTTTCTTTATTATTATTTTATTAACAGATTATCAAATTTTTTTGTTAACAACTAATAAAAACGTTGTAGATAACATTTTCATTCTACACACAGGTGTTATTCAAATATGTGTTTAAAACAGATTGTTTGTTTCTAAAAAGAATTGAATTGCTTGCTAATGTTTAGTAAACAATGTGATGGCAAAATGATTGAAGACCTAACCAAAAAAAGTATACAACTTCTTTTCTGGCATAAGTATTACATTCATAGGGTCAAAATTTCACGCAGTTGCTAGGTTTTCAGTATAAAAAAAGTACGTAATTGCGTCTATTTGTTTCAACCATTGAATGAAGCAGCGTTAGGTAAATTTATAACTAACTTTCATTTGTCCGTTCCGTAAGTTTTTGAAAGACACTGCTGAGTATACCGTTATGAATGGTAAAAAATATATTTTCATTTAATACATACGTTGAAACGGTTTAAAATCATTACCGTGTAAATAAAAAAAAATATCTATTAATCTGTTACCTATCACAGATAACAATAAGTAACAGAATGAGTCACATACGGAACCTTGTGCCATAACCTATGTAATAATATTTCGCAAGAACCTCATAAACAAATAAATAAAGGTGAATATATTAAAATGTAATACTTACATAGTTTTAGTTCTATGTTTCCATGAATATAGTTATGATTCACATTAAATATTGCACTTAAGAATATTGAATAAATATTTACCTCAAATAGTTTCAGCAAGATGTTCACATAAAGCCTTCTGACGCCCAAAGATTTCCCAATTGATGCGAGGAATATTATGCACAATATTAAAAGTAAGAACGGCGTGTACAGTATAGATATAGCGACGGACACAAACGACGTGATCAACGCCATTTTGAAGACTGATTGATTTAATTGAGTGATGTGATGGAATGAGAAATCCACCGAGTCATCCGGCCATTCATTCGTTTTGCGTTGGCTGTCAATCTGTCAAAGCTACATTAATCGCGTTTTGTTAATTCTATTTTGTTGACAATTTAATAAAATATATGTATAGATTTTAATATTTTTATATAGGCACTTTTTTTAATCCATTTATGTGAGTCATAATCTCATTTAAGATTTTTAACAGAAAGGTAGTTTAAATAAAACTAAAACAATTGCCATTCATAAACATTGAGATCTATAAAATATTTGATTTGGACCGAAAGCTCTACATTAGTTGTGGTACAAAATTGTGGAATTTAACAGATTGTAATAACAATGCAATTTATTTGTAAACGTTCGGCTAGGCTAGTTTTAGAAGTGAGGACAATGTCTCCCGGCTTGGCCTCAGAGACAAAAACACAAAGTTATTCAGTAGCTGTCCTTATTTTGACCCTTCAGTTTTTTCATCTTATAGAAAAAAAAAGTAGGTAAAGTACTAATGATGTTTCACGTGACAATGGTAAATTATTAAAGTTTGCACAATGTTACAATGGCAGTCAGTACCTATATTTAAAATACTTTTAACATTTATAGATTCCTTTTTTCCTCACACAGTTTACTTAACCACTGTGCAATACTTTTGATTCTAAAAATTTAGTAAGGACTGAATAGCCTATATCGGATGTATAGTGTACAGAGAGTCGATGTAAACTACAAATGCTTTTGGCTTCACTTTTAAGGTGAAATTAAAAAGATATATAGCGATTGAAGTAATATTGATTTCCTTTTGTAAAAATCTTAAAAAGAAAATATATTATAACAATACGGGATTTCGAAATTATACTGAAAGAAAAAAATCGAATCTTCTTGCTCTGTTGCCAAATTTATTTGAGCTCCAACTAATTTGTCTTCTATTCTTCTCCATTCTTAACTAACTGCTTAGAAATACGCCTGTAGTGTCCATACATCTTTGCTTTGATGGTTTTCCGTGAACCTGTGATTTTTCATACCTAAATTAAGCTCATTCCCCTGCATCACATATCTATGACAAGTTAATTTGTGGCCTATCAACTTTACCCGTTGGCGCCACTTTGAGATTACCTCGGTATTCATTCCTCACGCTCACCTTGCTTATCCTGGCCCTGGTACACCAGATTCGTTCATCTCACTATTCGCATTTTAGCTATTCAATAGATAGACACCTACAAAGAAATAACTTTAAATACACTTAATTACAATAATAATTTCAACTTCAACTTTTGGGTAATGGCTTTGTGGTAGAATGTAACCACAATTTCGCCAATGTCATATATTTGAAAAACAAACCAATAAACAATAATAATATAATAATTAAATAACAATAATAATTTAACATAAGATATGCAGTATACATTAATATATTTATTTGACATTTTGACTTGTCTTATTTTTCGCTAATGACAACCCCATTTACATAGTTGATATAACCTCTTCAGTCAAGAAATCTTGGGATTTTTGAATAAATCCTATTTGGATTTTAAGATCCCCAAATACAAATCTAATAAAATGTCTGACCTTCCATACGGACCTCCAGTGCGAGTATCGCCACTTATCAGGGTAATTATTGTTTGCCATACAAGTTTTATACAAAATCTGCCATTATGTAACATTGTATTTGTACATTAATGCTCATTTTACCCACCAAAAAGGATGATATTGACATTATTCATATAATTTGCGGCCAGCTCTATAAAAAAGTATTTATTATTCCATCATTTGTGTCCGGGATTTATATCAGGGAATTTAGATAATGAATTTCTGAATTTGAATTTGGATCAAAATTTCATTTAAAAACGGCAAATTACTGAATTATTGCTCTTCAAGAAGTATTTTTTTAGCAAATACATGAAAACTCTTGCCCTTTTAAACCATGTATCAGATGAGTTAGTCTCAAAAATACAACAGATATTATATGGCACCTATGATGGAACAGGTCACTCATTGAGTTTAACAGGTCTCAAAAGCTCAGTAGGTAGAAAATGTTGATTGTAAAACTATACAGAGATTTCAGTTAGTAAAATATTTTGATTTTTGACCTTGAAAAAATGTATGGGACTTCTCAAAACTTCGTAGCAAGATCAAAATGTTTCTCCTTGAGAAGAAGAACTCAAAAGTCTGTTCAACTTTCAGTCAGCAGCAGCTATTTAGCTCTCCAGTAAATTAGAAACTTGACTTACGTTGGTTAGAACTTTACTTATGAAATAGTTATTTAAAAGAAGTTAAACTTCCATCCAAAAAGCATCAAGCAAGTTATGATGAAATAGATTTTGCATTGTAAGAAGTGTCAACAGAAAAATATTTGCATAAGTTTCAGTTCTATTAAGTGATAATGATGAGTATATATTTATTTAATTCCAGTTTGGCCGTTGGTCATTCCTCACAGCCGGTATTTTGTACGGAGCATTCCACCAGAACAGGCTTTCCAAGAAGGAGGCTAAGTTCCGTGAGGTTGAGGCCAAAGAAAAGGTTATCCGTGATGAGAAGATCGCAAAGGAGAAGGCTATGGCTGCAGCTGGTAATTTATTACTTTAATACTATTGACACTTGAATAAAAAATGAATGATGTCAGCCTCAGTGTAGCCAGCCATAATGGTTTCCTTTCAAAAGAAGGGAGGAGGTACTGTGTAAGGGTGTTTTTAATGAAAAAAATGTAAAGGGGGTTTTTAGGAATTGTAAACCTTTGCTAATGAGTATTTGTATTACAGATATGTATAATTTAATTTAAAATTCATACCTTCGTTCCTTACCTTGTCAAAAATAATTTGAGTTCCAATTGTTGTAACTTAATTTACATTTAAGTACAACAATTGGCAACACTGATTTGACAATATTTAGAAAAAAATTGTGAAATTTGATGTTTGATTTGAATCTGATGTTTGTGTGTGTACTGATGTATGAAACTAAAATACCACTGAGCAACTCCCATCCCACAACAATAGCATCAGGCTCACGAAAACACTTAAAGTTTAAGTTGGTAACACTCATATTGACATTTCAGAGTGAGTTGAGTATGAATTGTTATTATGACTGGAATAAGTTAGTGAAAGACTGTCATCTGGTGATAATGTAGTGTCACTCCTAAAATAATTCATACAACATGTAAAATTAATTAATAACAATTTCTAATAACTGAAAGTCCCAAATAAAAATCCAAAAAAACTTGCCCAAGGTTCACTGTTAGACTTGTTTCAAACATGTCACAATATATCTGAATATTAACCTGGATGAGCTTAATTCTTGCATTTCGTAACGTCATAAACCATTTAACAGCTTCATGTGTCACATCACTCAGAAACCAATAATTCTTGTGCTAATAAGTCAGGGTCAACTCAAATATAATCTCTATGAAAAAAGTAGTAAAAAAACTAACATGTCACTTCATATAAACTCTTCCTTGTCTTCTTATCATTGGAAACAAGTGGCTGGTTTAAAAAATTAAAAATCTAACTGTCCTGTCATAAATCAAATTAGCGTAATGTACCTGCCATATATATTTTTAAAAATTTGGGTATTAAGGTCTATGGATTCTTACAATATACTGTTATTCAAATCTGTTACAACCTTTAAGTTATGGTGGAATAAAAAAAATACTATTTATGATCTATGAAAATAATACATTATTTTAAAGACAGTCGTGTAAAAAGTAATAATTAAAAAACAATTAAGAGAACTGTCTAAAAAAAAAACACAATCGTCATATTGTTTTTTAAATTATTTGAGATGATTCATCATCAGCCTATCGCATTCCACTGCTGAACATAGGCCTATCCCATTGCACGCCACTTAGATCGATTTTGGGATTCTCGCATCCAGCGCCTGCCAGCCAAATCTTGCGCAAATCGTCACTCCACCTGGCCTGTGGGCGTCCTACACTACGCTTGCCGTGACGCGGTCTCCACTCAAGAACTCGTTTTCCCCAACGGTTGTCGGTTAATTAAAAAATTATAATTGTAACGATTAATTGTTATAGTCCCTTCTAATCCTGAAATACATTAATCATTTCACTCTTTCTTTGGGCAAAAAGGCAGAGTGCCTATACTAATATGATACTGTTTCCTGTTCCAGCCGAACTCAAGAACTTAGAAGATATGGTTTCTGGTAAGAATTGATCATCTGGGACTGTGAATTAGTTGTAAGTTAATAGTGTACATCGCCATCTTTGAAAATGTTGCCAACTTTACTGGCAACATAAATCCATCAATAAATTATGTATTTATCAAAATATAGGTGATTATCAATAAATGAGTTTTATTTTTTCCTGCTAGAATTTTGAGGTTATTTTTACCTACTGAGCTAGAAGTAGAGTCTAGTGCTCTGACTTGATGAATTTTGTCTTGAGAGGTGTCGTTGGGTCGTAAGACTGGATGAAAACTTAAATGAAAATTATAAAAATTGCTCATAAATAAATTTAGTCTTTTTTTTACACTTAAAATATTATATAATAATAATAAATGTTTATTTAAATTTAAAAACGTATTACAATATTCATAGTTTTAAGTGCCTGTACATGTTCATGCAGTCAGGTTTTTTGTTTTCTTTAATCATTAGCTTGTGTCAAAAGTATAATGAAGTCGGCGGTGACTGTCATAGCCACCACAGGGTCTATTAATGATTAGCCATTCGTAAATTAGTAAAGTAAATTTAGCGAGTTGATGAGTGGTTAATCATACTTCGTTCTATCTTCGTGTCATCATTAAAAACTAGTTTATTATATATATCATTAAAGATTTTTCTGTGTTGCTAGACAAAAAATCTTTAATAATTAAGTAGTTTTTATATTTATTTAAATATAAACTGAAGCATACCTAGTATATAAATCTTAATCATAAAACGTGTTTGTTTTAAATTATAGTATTTTAAGACACCTCGCGCAAGGCGCTACCTGGTCTAGAAAAACTAGAAACAGAAATGAATGGAAACAGCTGGAAAAGAGCTATGTGTCACAGGACACGCTGATCACTCAACCGGAAAACATGATGTGTTAGATTTACGTTATTTTTTATACTATTAGATTAAACTTGTGTTTAGTTCTTCAGTAAAAAAGGCTTTATAATAATAATTTTCAGACGATTAGGACACGAGCGATTTTTGCCTACAAAGATTTATTTAAAATTACATTAACTGACATACTTTTAATTATGAGTTTTCGTTGAGATTTTGATGTCAGATGACTTTAAGTATTATTACATACTTTAAGACGCCTGGACAAAAAATTACTCGTTATTAAAAAAAACAATTTTTCGTACATTTTGACGATTTTTCGAATTCAACTGATTTTGAAGAGCCGCAACACTACAGTAAAGGACCTAACTACGTGACTTTTAAATGAAGTTTGAAAAAAACATCTATCGTGTATTGGTTATTTTGCAGTACCCCAGAAGTACCTACCAACCTCCTAATCAGCTTCATGATCAACATTTTTAAAACCCATTGAATAGCGTAAGAACAAATCTGTTCTTTTAAAACCCCGGTGTCTTGTATCTCATGAGATATTCCGTAAGTACGAGATGCCCTTGGCCACCATGAAGATATGTGGGTGTTTTTAAAGAACTTATCTTTGCTGTCCGTTTACTGATGGCTAAGGAGGATGTCTATGCGTAGTGATCAGTCCACATAATTTATAAACACAGACTTCCTCTTTGCCGTGACGTCAGAAGACCGTTTAGAAGGAATATCCCGAGAAAGACAAGTAGACATCGCTATTTTCCACTGCCCCGGCTTTCAAACAGACGGCCAAAGACAACTAGGTACAGGAGCGGTACCTATAAATAGGGAATAATTGATTCTTGACAAAACTAAATCCCCTCACACCGGTGAGGCGTCAAACTACGTTGCCGTTTTAGTTCTCCTTTGTGCACCTCGAATATAATTTCTAGTCAAGCCAATCAAATCCCCATTGTTTTTTTTAAAAGACAACTCCCGCATGAGGTATATATATATCCTGTGTAGCGTGGGCTTTGCAAACATACATGAAACGGACACAAAGAACACCCAGACTCACAACAACAATTTGTGGAACACACAAAGAGGTGTCCCATGTGGGGATCAAACCCACAACACTCAGCGCAGTAGGAAGCAGCGTGGCGCCATCCGTGCAGTCAATTATATATTAATATCTTCGTTATTTTAAATATTGTTCACATATGGGCCGTCCCGACAGAATTTGTGTCACGGCCTCATAGAAACCAATTGTTAAAAAATATTTCTTTGCTTTTTTCTGAGTGAGTGAGATCAACGGTCAACAACTACTGCTCTTCCCCCTATTTCTTCTCTAAGGGCGACAACACATTTATCTCTCTTAAGTTGCAGCTGTCCATGGGCGGCCTTCCTCCGTTTGCCTGCTTTGTCATAAAAATGGTAAACAGCATTTTTGCATGTTTTTTATTTGTGGGACTAATCCCTCCCACACGCCCACCACTGTTACTACTGTACACTAGGATCAACAGCAGTGACTCACGAACACACCGAGTTATGACACTCGGTAAGTCCCAGGAAAAAAATTGAACTGTCTTGGAACCCGCAACGAAATTAATCAGAAGAAAATTGGAGGAGTTGGAAATACACTAAATCCACTTCCATGTGATCCTCCTTAGCAAAGCAGAAGACAAAATAAAGTAAAATAGGCACACACTCTTTTAAACAGGGAAGCACCACGGCCACAAAATATTTTGGGTCCTAAGTGAGCTATATTTGATTTCTATAATATGTATGGCAGAATCGCCTAAACGCACAGAAATTCACCCTAGTTGACAGTAGTACTAGTAGTTTTACATGTTAACGGTAATTGTATGTTAGGTATAGAGACTTTTGCTATTTAGTGTAAAAGTTTTTTTAGATAAATAAACTTTAAGTTCGCATTATAATAGCCTGTGACCTTTGAGATTTCGTTACAATGTAGATGGTTCATAACTTAAATAACAACTTTGCAGTAGAAAAATATAGTCTCCCATACGGAGATCGTATCGTATCAGGGCGCCTAATGCCAGTTTACACCGTTCGCCAAATTGCAACGCCGAAGGCATTCGCCGTCAAGAGCGAGTGAAATGGTGGAGAGAGAGGGGAAATAAATTTACACTAGGCCCTCTGGTGCATGAATGGATACCCAACACTAGACGATCGGGCACACTAGGCCCTTCTAAACTCTTTACCAATCGCAACGCCGAACGTGCTCGCCGTCGAAAGCGAGTTGATGTGAAGTAAACTCACTCTAAGTCCTCTGGTAAGTAAGTACCTATGTAATTGGAAATAAATATTTTTATGTGACATTAGTAATAAATGTATATTTTTTTGTAAGTTATTAAAAAAACATCCAAAATTTTAGCATATTTTAATTGAAACTATGGAGGGTAGAGGGAAGGAGAACCATCTCATACCGGGGGAAAGTTGAATCAGTGAAAGAGAATTTATTCAAGAATTCATACTTCATTTATTCATTTGCGAATATGGGTATACATTTGCGGATCTTAGAAGCTATATCCAATAATTGTTCTTTCACCATATTCAACCATAAGGCATGCAAAAAAAAGCGATAGAGATTACTACATAGTTTAAAACAGCAATAAATTAATACACAATGTCATATAGCCAAAATAAGTATTCAGAATTCAATTCACGTCAAGCAATAATAATAAAATAACGTGTGATACAGTCATAAAATAAAATAATATAATGTCATACAATTACAATAAAATGATAATAGCATAACAAGACAAAAAAATATAATTATAAATTTATCAGTCTTCTATTTTAATAAAAACTGCATGTCTTCTTGGAACTCTCGAAGCGAGTAATAACATTCAACTATAAGCAGTTTTTGAACACACATGTAAGAAAAATTACGATAATATGAACATAGCTGTTGTAGACGGAGTGAAGTGTGCTGAGTTAAAATATTATAATACTTTTATTGTCTGAAATTTATTAGATATCATTTACTGTCTAATGATTTTTTTCAACTTTTGGCGCTTTCTTTATAATCTCCCCGCTCTATATAGCGCCCCAAATCCAACGTATTTTGACGGACACTTTTTATACACAGATGTTTCTCCTTGCCTCTACCCTCCATAAGTGAAACGAAACGTTTAGTACAGATAGCAAAATGTATTAATAGATAAGGTATTAATATTTATGACACTGAGTAGTTGTGTCCTTGGTGCGCTATCGCATTCATTCGAATATGTGCGTCCCTTTCTGGCAGTTGAACTAAACATTGTGACAGACAGAGATAAGAAGGTACTTCTTCTATCTTACGTATACTGTAATATTCATTTACTAAATAGTTATAAAGTTATTTATTAGCTAGTAACTAATTATTTTTGTAAACATTAATTGTTTAACCTCTCAATAAATCTTTAGGAACTTAAAACTTTGGTCCATGTAGTTGATAATGTTTTGTTATTTCTAAGAAAACATTGGAAGGTTTTAATGGAAATTGGATGTAAGTATGATAATAAAAAATCTATTGTGCCCATTTTGTTACTAAGGCCCGTATTTTAAAAGGTGTCTCAGTCGTGAATCTAGTCTTAAAACTAATTTTAAGTAGAGATTTTATTATTGAACGTCACTTAAAACGAGATTCGCCGATCCATACTCAAGTGAGTGATAGCTTATTTTAGAACGATGTTTATGTCGAAATCATTACTCAGGTATAGATTTTGACAGCTGTGATCTTTGTTTACGTGAGACAAGCTGAAGCTAGTCTCAAGCGGTGATTTCTAGGGCGTTTAGGGGAAATGAATGTGTTTTACGATGATTTCTTTTTGAATAATTACGAAAGATTTACTTTACTTTATTTACGAAAGAATTACTTGGCATACTATCATCAATTTCACTTTCATTTACCTTAATTGATATGAAATTCACCAAAATTCACATTTTACACACACAATACCAGTTTAAATTACCACAACCTTTTGGTTTATGTTAAAAGTATAGTAATTTAAATTTTAGAAATATCAAATAAAAACATCGTTTGACATTTCAACATGACAAGTGTTGATAAATAACTTGAACGTTCCGTTATAGCCTATTCATACAGCTAGTCATTTTTATTTTAATATTTATTATACTTAATTTTGAACGAACAACAACCTTGTTAATATGTTAACATTGCTACACTAGGCAATAGTATATTATATACAAATTCACAGAAATTATTTTTGTAAAAGAAAATTATTTTTTAAATAATTAGCTGCGTAATGTGGAATAATAGTGTCAATCACGCGGAAACGTAATTGAGAACAGACTGTAAGTTCAAATCAATACTTGAAACTAGTTTCAACTGAGTAAAACTTAAAACGCGTTCTATAATAAGATCGATACTTAAGATTTGATCTGCACTTAAAACTAGTTTCAGGCAATCAGAGTTCAACCGACACTTGAGACGTCTTTTAAAATACGGGCCTGAAGGACTCATTAAGGATATTTTCGGAGTTAAAAATATACAGGAGAGATTGCGTTACAATATCAGCATATCGACTTTTTCACAATGACTTCACCAATGTTTGCCCCATACTTTATCACTTGTTAAGTAAGAGCTAGCTTCGGGATATATCGACCGGAGTGGAAAAATATTATAGTTTATGATATGGTACAACAAGTCCTTCACAATGGGTCATTATTTACGACATATCCTGTATACTTATGAAGGTATATAATTATATTAAATTGAGAGTAATTTGTATCTACGATTATCGGTAGTCATTGTTTTTTTTTATGGAATAGGGGGCAAACGAGCAGACGGGTCATCTGATAGAAAGCGACTACCGCCGCCCACGAATGCCTGCAACTCAGGAGTCACAAGCGCGTTGCCACCCAGTTTTCTTGAAGGTTTGAAGGTCGTATCGGTCCGGAAATACCGCAGCCGATAACTTGTTCCACAGGTTGGTAGTGAGAGGTAAAAAGTGTCTTGAAAAGCGCGTGGTGGAGCGCCAATTATGTGTTGCCAATTGCCAGTTGCCAGTTTTTGAAATATATTGTATCTAAAACTTTGAAAGTTTGTACACCCTGCTAGATTTGTGAGCTAAATAACGGCTAATTATACAGCGTTAAATAATAAGGGAAGGTATAGTGTATAGAAAATCTTGAAGACCCAGAAGACAAAGAATGTTGAAGACGTCATTTCAAATTCGCCCTAATGGTATAATTTTTAATTTTTTGTATAATTTTTACAGGTCTTTAAAAACAGATTGTTAAGAGGGTTATTATCAATCACTCCAACACGAAGAACTAGCTGAATTTGGCTGGCGCGTTAATGGGAATGTCGTACATATCAGTGCGAGATATTTCATTATGCGATGCAGTAGTTACTTCGTAGTTCACCTTGATTCCTCTAGATGGCGTTGAGATATATTTTTGCTGCAAGTAGTTAAATAAGGTTGATGCTATGGATACAAGTCAAGTCGATCAGTACAAGAAGCGTCCCGGAACATCAGGTATTAGTGGACAGCTTTATGAAACTAAACTTATCAGTTTGATACTATATAGACTGTTACATAACAAAAATGTAGAAGACTTCCATCTAGCTTCCAATATGGATGAAATCGGGGCATTCGATGACGTTTGTCTTAAAGTAAAACTAGAAGACTGTGAGAAACCTTTACTGGTGTTAGTTCAAGCGAAACACAAAGAAAATGATGACACAACTCTTGATGATAAAAACGACCTAGTCAAATGGTTTGATAGTATCACTAGAGTACGAGAAAAATTCAATTCTAATAAAACCCAAGATAAAATTTTTAGTGGGAAGTTTGAAGATGTAGATTGCGTATTCATTGTATATACCAACGCGAAATATGACTTTGGTAAAACAGTTTCAAGTAGACCTTATGAAAGTAATTATTCTACAATTTTGAACGAATTAGTATCTACTGGCGCAGTTGGCTCACAGCCGATTTACACCGATACAGATGTGAAGAATTTTGGTGTAACAATTTTGAGTGAAGAGATCCCGATACTAGTTGAGCAGTTTAATGAGCATCTTAACGATAGCAAGTCAATGAGTATTATGAATAGTGAGTACATGGTAAGATATCATGTCGTTTTGGGCCAGAAAGTTGTAAACGTGTCCGATATCCAAGAAACACGTGGATTAAAATGTCGTATACTAACATTTCGAGATGAATTTTTCAAGAATAGTGACGAGCATTTTGTGTTGTTCAGAAAACATTTATACGAACAAGTCTTAAAGAATCGTTTGAAGATTAAGAATAACAAAAAGTTAGATGCGTCGATTTTGACATTTTTATCTGACCCTTCTTCAAATACGTTAAGTCCTTTGATTGAAAACCATATTACTTATAAAAACGAACAATTGATATTCATTACTAAGAGACCACAGACTGATGTACAACGTTTAGAGAAAATTCTAATTTCGCCTAACGTTATTGAAGAAACTAAAACAATGGCTGCAAAAGGTATACTCTCTTCACTTAAATTAGCGGTTCCTATAGCATTTGGTAATATTGATTTAGCTATCAGAGGTACTCCAGAAAAGATAGAACAAAGGCTTAACCACTTGAACAAGGTTATGATTGAATTATTTGCTAAATCAAAGCAAAGTGGAACCTATAAAATTGTCACAATTGACGATTCAATTGATGATGGAATTTTGAGTTCCAATGGTGGAATAGGCGGATGTGTAGGCAATATTCTTGAATACGATGAGATAACAAAGCATTTTAAATTTAAAGAAGATTATACTAATATGAACAGTAATGCTAAATCTCTATATTTAAAACTTAAAGAAAACTGTAACCTAGATGAATTTAGGATCGACGTGCAGACGTCAAAATTTCCTAAACTGTCTCTTGACTGTAGCGATGTAGCGAGAGGATTTTTGAGCAAACTAGTTGTTTATGCAAAACAAGGTAATCATTTTGAAGTGGAGAAAATATTGAAAACAGAAATAGAGAATTACATGAATGCATCTCAGGCTGTTAAACTGAATCCCGAGCTGCTCTTCACACATTACCATCAAGAAATACAGAAATGGTGGATGTTAGCGAAATCAGGGCCATATATTTGTAAAGAGAACAATATTTACCGTGATTCAATTTGTAGTATTCGAGTAGAATTGCAAAGGTACCGTATTAAAACATCATTGACTAATTTTAAATGGAGGCACTTTCGACGTGTGCTAAAAAAAGGAGCTTTGTCTTCGTCTTCTGATAATGCAGCTTTGCTTGATGACAATGAAAATACCAATAGTGAAGAATGGAAGGACGAATCCGTGGAACTGCCTGATTTAAAGCAAATCGATAATTTGAATTTAAATTCCAATTAAAGAGATGTGTCCTCTCAAATATCGTTTTTGGCCTGGAAGTTTTTAAACAGGCGTAAAAAATAATTCCCACATGGGTTGCAGATTGGTCTGTGGTATGGAAGAAAGATACCACTTTCTACTACTACTACGACTACGTATGCACAGCGCCAAAACTGCTCATTTGGCTAGTAGTGTAATCTGTATGGCACCCAAAATATATAATACGAGTAAATTACCAAAAGAGTTTAAGTCATTGAATTATAACTTGTTTAGAAGCAGAGTTAAGGAAATGTTGGTTAAGAAATGTTATTTTAATATTAACGACTACTTAAACGATCTCTTAATTAATTATATTATTGCTATATTTATCTGTAACTATTTATTTTGTATTTGTAGATATCTTTATAAATTTTATAGTTTTTTTTTATTTTTTTCATTTTGACATTTAATTCTGACCTAATTTAATTACTATTGTCAAAATATACCGTCAATCAATTTACATTTGTACGCCGTCCATGGCAAAACATGTTGATACACAACAACTAACCTATTGAATTTAGGATTCATTTCCTGTAAACTACACTTGTTTGAAGCAAATAAATGTTTATTATTATTATCATTTCATTAAATATAATTACATTTTTAAATACAAATATATTTACATAAATAATATTTATATAATAAAAAAAAATACATTTAAAAATATTAAATATAGTGTCCCATCGGTATCGGGTACAGGGACCAAGACAGAAACTTCCTCACAATACGTGCCGTATCGAGGAGGAGAACTGCTTTCTGCATCAGGCCCTTAATCCAACTGCCTAACGCGAGCCTCTGAAGATATTGGTCGAGGCTTTTAGCAACTAATCCATGGGCCAATATGACTATCGGTAAAACGATTGCCGAATCAACATCCCACATGTCGACAATCTCGTGAGCCAAATCCAAATACTTTACTTGTTTATCTTTTTCAGCTTTTAAGAGATTGTCGTCACGTGGAATGGTAATGTCAACAATCATTGCTCGGCGCCCTAATCGGTCTATTACTACTTTTTTGACTGCACGGATGGCGTAGTGGTTTAAGCGGTCGCCACGCCGCTTTCTACTACGCCGAGTGTTGTGGGTTCAAACCCCACATGGGACGACACTTTGTGTGATCCACAAATTGTTGTTCTGAGTCTGGGTGTTCTTTGTGTCCGTTTCATGTATGTTTGTAAAGTCTCCCGCGACACAGGATTTATTCCTAATGCGGGCGTTGTCTTTTTTAAAACAAAGAAAAAAAAAAAAACATTTTGGAGCGCATCGGGTGGCGCTCGTCAGCGGAGGACATTTGGGTAACAGTTACTCTCAAATGTAGACGGCGAAGATTATCTTATAAATTACACATCTGTACAGTATATATATGTAGACAAAACAAGGGAAACAAAGGAAACACACTATTAACACAGGTAACAAATTATTCCAACACTTTAAATGAAGTAATTTTGGATAACATATCCGACTTTTTCATTATTTTGGGAGACTTCAACCTATCTAATATAAAATGGCGCATGGCAGATGACGGTTAATCATTATACCCAGATAATATTAATTGCTCTGCGCAGGCTGATTTTTTCGATACTATAAATACGTGCAGTTTAATGCAGTATAATTCACATCACAATGTGAACGACAGAATACTTATTTTTTTTTCTAATATCATTTTAAATGTTTATAAATGCGATGATCCTCTAGTTCCTGAGGACTCGCACCATGTGGCCCTTAACATTACAGCAGATTTTTTTTGTGGAATACCAGTCTTTGTCGTGTTCACCGCGGACGACGTTTCTGTACCACTTAGCAGATTATGCTTCCACTTCTAGAGAGCTTGACAGCTTTGATTGGCAAAAAGAACTTCATCAACGTTCTATCGAAGAAAGTTCTTCTTTACTATACTCTAGAATAGCCAAATTAAGATCATCATATGTTCCATTTAAAACAATTAAGCCGACATCTAAATATCCAAATTGGTACAAATCACCACTTATAAAAATTATAAAAGAAAAACTTAAACATCACAGGCAATATAAAAAGTATGGTAACATATCCAGTTATAACTCATTCCTTATTTTGAGAGACAGATCTAAGAAACTAGAGTCTGATATGTTTGACAGCTACAGAAAAGGCATTGAGGAAAGCATAATGGAATCACCTAAGCTGTTTTGGTCTTATGTCAAAGGTAAGCAACAATCCTCTAACAGTTATCCCCCAACTATGAAATATGAGCAGAACTCGTCAGGCCAAGGTGATACGATTTGCAATATGTTTAGTGACTTTTTTTATTTTAACTTTCTTTAAACTAGAGGTGATGCCAATATTAATTCTGGCGATTGTGCGTTAGCTCAGTACCAGACAACTGCCAAGGATGTGCGTCTTGTGGAGGTACGACAGTCAGACGTCTTTAAACTGCTTAAATCAGTTAATCTAAAGAAGTCAGCGGGTCCAGACGGTGTTCCCGCTATTCTCGTAAAAAACTGTGCACGTAGCTTGTCCTTACCACTCACCATTTTATTTCAACGCTCACTTAGGGAAGGCGTAATACCCCAAATATGGAAAACCGCGTTTATTACACCTATACACAAAAAAGGTCCTAAAAATGAAATAGAAAACTACAGACCCATATCTAAACTCTGTCTGTTTGCAAAGATACTGGAAAATATCGTGTACTCATCCGTTTATCACGCAATCAAAAATTCATTGAATTGTACTCAACATGGCTTTGTAAAAAATAGATCTATAGGTTCGAATTTACTTGTCTGTTCTGACTATTTGACTGAGATTATGAGTAAACCGTCTCAGGTCGATGTAATTTATACAGAAGCTATTGCAATATATAGGTATACCAATAGCTTGCAATTTATGTAAGAGAATCGAATGGTGGAACCGCTTATAAGCGGTGCGGTGATCTGTTTAGGTGGTTTAAGTCATACATTGAAAATCGATGCCAGACAGTAGTTCTGAATGGTTACAGCTCTAGGACAGTCTTTATTCCCTCGGGAATACCACAAGGATCACTTCTCGGCCCGCTTCTATTTACTATATTTATTAATGATATCCATACATGCTTTACTCACTCAAAAATAATACTTTACGCCGATGACATGAAGATCCTATGTTCAATATCAAATCTTAGTGACTGCCTTAACCTCCATCATCATCATCAACAGCCTTTAATAGTCCACTGCTGGTTATAAGCCTCTCCTTAGAAAGGAGGTTTTGGCCTACTATACCACGCTGGCCAGACGGGTTGGTATAGGGTTTGTGTCAAGTTATCCTTCTCTCTGCAGTGCTGTTGTCCTGCGTAGTTTTTTACCTTAGTCGGCTCTTACGATACCCACGGGATGAAAAGGGGTGGTGACACTCTGTATTCTTAATCCGTCACCACCTTAATCTCCAAAAGGACTTAAATGAGCTGCAGAAATATTGCCATAACAATAAACTTGAACTTAATGTAGCTAAATGTTTCGTATACAGTTATATTAAAAGTCGGACTAATGTCATGAGAGACCTGGGCGTCACATTTGATGCCAAGTTACTTTTTGATTCCCACGTCGAAAACATCATAAGTAGAGCCTGAAAAGCCCTCGGTTTTGTTCTAAGGCTTTCTGCGGATTTCAAAAATGTCAAAACATTTAAAATTCTTTACTGTACGTTTGTTCGCAGCCACTTAGAATTTGTGTCTCAGATCTGGAACCCGATCTATAACACATACATAGATAGAATCGAGCGCATACAGAAGCGGTTTTTGCGATTTCTACAACATAAAACCCGTTATTACTCATCTAGTTACACTACCCGATGTAAAAAGTTTCACATTCTACCCTTGTATGAGCGTAGACATATTGCAGACATAACATACTTATCCGAAATCGCCACTTATTCAGTGGAGTGCTAGTCCAGGCACGTTGAATATGGAGAACAAAAAAATGTTATCCAGAAACCTACGTTTTTAATTGGTTAAAAGGGTTAAAGTCAACATAAGGAAAATGAGTTATGTGCCCAAGAAAGTTAGGGGATGATTTTAGGGGTTGAAAAGGGGTGAAAATGGATACATCTCGTGTTTTTTGCAATTTCACGCGAAATTTGATGTCCCACTGAAAAATGTTAAATACAAAAGTTGTAGATCTTGGAAAAATCTACAACTTTTGCATGGGTCATTTTTTAATATAACCTCAAAATTTCAGAAAAAAATGCAATAAATGAAAAAAAAATTTGTTTTTCGTTTTTTACTTGTCAATTTCTCAAAAATAAATATTTTTAAACCCAACTTGCTGAAAGTACTCCTTTTTGTGTCCCAAACAACAAAAACAAAATTTTAGATTTAAATATTAAAACCTGTTTGAAAAATTCATTTATTTCGGTCCGAGACACGTTGTTTTCAAAGTTACATTTTACTACTTACAATCATCGTAGAGAGGTCATACAGGGCTCATTTTTTTCGTTTTGACGTCTACTTTTTAATGAAATAATAAAACAATACAGCTTTCATTTAAAAACATGTCTAAATATTGAAAAATATAAAAAAAATCATTTTGCAAAAACAAATTTTTTGGTTATTGTTAATAATTTGTTATAAATAAAAAAATAATTCAAAAACTAATAAGACCATTGAATTGTACGGGAAAAAACACGAAGGAACATATGTTTTCCTATTTAAATTCATTTTTTATTTTTGTACAATACTGCTATAAACTTTGTAATAGCATATTCCGTGTAGTTGAAAGATGTCAGGTAAGTACATACAATGCGATCGACTTTTACTTTAATAAGAAAAGTTCCTCATTTCTCGCGATGAAATTAATTAATTCAATTGATGCGGTTGCAGAAAGCATGAGTTGCGATGGACAGAGTTATGCACAAAATGCCATGGTTCTGAAAGTTGTTCAAACGTTGAAAAAGTTTCAAAAGATTTAAGTGATTTTGATGAAATTTCTGATAATCCTGATGAAATTGAACAACCATTTAACATCTTCAACTCAGAAAATCTTGCTATGGAAAAGTTTCCAGAGGAATTTGATGAAGAAACGATTGAAGATAATGAGGAAGTCACATATTTCGACGAACAATTAATCGATGATGATCAGCCAAACTTACAATTAGCGAAAAGACAAAAATTGGTCTAGTGTGCATAATGTATTCATTATTAAATATGTAATAAATCGCATAATAAATGTATAATATTTATGTATATAAAGTGCAAATGTATGATATTTATCAGTACTTGAGCATATTTCATTAAAAAATCAACTTGATTAAAATTGAGTTTTTCATTACTGTCATTTACCTCCATTATTTTTTTATTATTAGTAGTAGTATTGTTAACAATCTATTTTGTTGATATAAATTTCAATTATAAATTCGGTGCAAGTTAAATTAGATTCAGAATTCATTTTAAAAAAATCATTCAATTATTTAAAAGCATGTTTTAAATAATTGTATACAAAAGTTAATTATAAGATGATTTATTTATCAAAATATGTAGAAAATAATTAAATAAATTAATTTCATCGCGAGAAATGAGGAACTTTTCTTATTAAAGTAAAAGTCGATCGCATTGTATGTACTTACCTGACATCTTTCAACTACACGGAATATGCTATTACAAAGTTTATAGCAGTATTGTACAAAAATAAAAAATGAATTTAAATAGGAAAACATATGTTCCTTCGTGTTTTTTCCCGTACAATTCAATGGTCTTATTAGTTTTTGAATTATTTTTTTATTTATAACAAATTATTAACAATAACCAAAAAATTTGTTTTTGCAAAATGATTTTTTTATATTTTTCAATATTTAGACATGTTTTTAAATGAAAGCTGTATTGTTTTATTATTTCATTAAAAAGTAGACGTCAAAACGAAAAAAATGAGCCCTGTATGACCTCTCTACGATGATTGTAAGTAGTAAAATGTAACTTTGAAAACAACGTGTCTCGGACCGAAATAAATGAATTTTTCAAACAGGTTTTAATATTTCAATCTAAAATTTTGTTTTTGTTGTTTGGGACATAAAAAGGAGTACTTTCAGCAAGTTGGGTTTAAAAATATTTATTTTTGAGAAATTGACAAGTAAAAAACGAAAAACAAATTTTTTTTTGATTTATTGCATTTTTTTTCTGAAATTTTGAGGTTATATTAAAAAATGACCCATACAAAAGTTGTAGATTTTTCCAAGATCTACAACTTTTGTATTTGACATTTTTCAGTGGGACATCAAATTTCGCGTGAAATTGCAAAAAACACGAGATGTATCCATTTTCATCCCTTTTCAACCCCTAAAATCACCCCTAACTTTCTTGGGCACATAACTCATTTTCCTTATGTTGACTTTAACCCTTTTAACCATTTGAAAACGTATGTATCTGGATAACATTTTTCTTTTTTTATCTCTGTAAATGAGTCAATGTGCCTGGACTATGCCCTGAGTTGTTGGGTAAGATAGGATTAGTAACACATCCCACAATTCTGCGCAATTCTGCGTCTTTTGTATGTTCCTTGCGTAAGGAGTATATACAGACAAAATTCATTTTTAATACGCGCGAGTCGACAGTATAATAAAATTTCATCTCAATATGAAATAGACCTATATGGTACCAGTGTTTCTAAACTTAAAAAAATTCTAATTTAATGTTACGCGTGTATTTTCTAATCGCGGATATTTGTAAATGGCCATCAGATGATTATGTATTATGTCTTATGTGGTTTTCAATAATGCTAGCTGTATTTATCCCAAACAGAGAAAAAATAAAAAAAATAAAATAAAATACCAAGTTTATTGGCAACAATAGTCCTGTCAGTGATAATAGGGCGGTCACAGTACAACGTTGCACGACCATTCTCAAGATTTGGGGCTGGCACATATTTGTACTACGGTAACTCTACAGTCACAAGGTTATACTTGAGAGCAAGTTGCTGATGGACTATCCTGGCCACTTGGTTGTCTATGCAAGTACTCGCCGTTGGCAAGACGAGAACAATCGGAAATTATATGTCTGAGGCTTTCACCAGGACAATGACATGCCTGACAAATGTCTATTGTGCCGTCTTTCAGGATATACTTCCGATAATTAGTCGTCATAACAACTTCATCAGTAATTGCAAAGACAAAACCTTCAGTTTCCCTGAAGAGGTAACCGAATCGTAGCCAGAACACAGACGATAGTTGGTCTACCTCAGGCCTGTTCAAGGCCCGATAAAAACGTCCATGCAGCTCTTTGGCCTTTCACATCTCCTAACGATCAGTAATGTTGAGTACTGCAAATTTGCGCCAGTTCTCTTTACCTAGACCAAGCGGAGTGAGTCCGTTATCAACTGCTACTACATCCCTATGCATATCCACATCAACAGACAGGAAGTAATTCCTGAAGTTACATATCTCACGATTGTGGAGCGTCTTAGCATTTAGAAAAACACGACCACCTCATTTTCGTGGAATATATAATCTCATCACCGATGAACGTGGATGATGCAGTCGGTACGCAGTGAGCAATGTACGAACTCTTCTATCCAGGGTATCTAGTTCAGTCTGAGTCCATCTAAGTATGCCAAAAGAGGAGGTTAAAACTGGTATGACCCAATCATTGTACCTTAATACCACCTGACAAAAGACAATTTAATACTTTTTTAAGTAAGCGTTCCTGGCCAAAGAAGCGTTCCTGTAACGATTGTTTCATAGTCAACTCATTTACACCTAACGCCTGTGACATACCCAGATATTTGTATGTTTCGTTAGCTGACTGTTAGTAGTAGTTAGTAACTGCAAAAAGCAGGAAAACTTGACACAAACCCTATACCAACCCGTCTGGCCAGCGTGGTATAGTAGGCCAAAAACTCCTTTCTAAGGAGAGGCCTATGTCCAGCAGTGGACTATTAAAGGCTGATGTGATGTGATGTGTTAGCTGAGAGACACCTAAAGTGCGTGGAATCTGAGAGTTCCAACCTATCAGACTCCACAACCCTGCCTCTTTTTACATGCATGATTGCACTCTCATCTACATCAAATTCTAGCCTGATACATTTACTAAAGGTTTTAGTTATTTCTAGTAAATTTATCAGTACGGAATTACTGGAAGCAAACAGTTTTAGATCATCCATGTAAAGGAGGTGGGATATAACCTTACCACCTCTCTACAAACGATAGCCTAGCCCTGAACCCTCCAACATAGTGCTAAGAGGATTTAAAGCCAAGCAAAACTACAAGGGACTTAAACTATCACCCTGAAATATACCCCGCTTAATCAATATATATTCGCCATCGCCTTAAGATTGCCGACATCCTGGATAACAAAGAACCGTTCTCTATTGCCGCATATATGTCTCCATAAAAGTGCATACAGTTGTATCAACCTTGTACAACTCCATCACCCTTTATAGTCTTTTTATAATCTATCCAACATGTCGCCAGATCTTTTCGGTTACGGCGAACTTGTTGGTTAATAGTCATGTCAATAATAAGGAGCTCTTTAGTGCCACGTGCCCCTCCTCTACATCCATTCTGAGACTGTGACATAATAGAGTTGTTCGTAATATGAGATGTTATCTTCACTCTCAGAATGGACGTTAGTAATTTATATAACGTCGGAAGACACGTTATTGGCCTATAATTTTTAGGATCCGTGGCATTGCCAGATTTATAGGCTAGGTGAGTTACTCCCATAGTCATAAAAGATGGAAGCGAACCCGATTCTGGGCATGATTGAAAATGAGATGCCAAACGTACATGTGAGCTGCGGAGCCACTTTAACCAAAAGTTATGCAGTCCGTCCCGCTGACTTCCAATTCGGTAGCGAACGAACTTGACACTGGCTCCATTGTATTGATTGATTCACATGATCGTTCGACATCTCGGATCTTCGATCGAAAGTCTTTAAATGTTTAGCATGATGATAAATTTAAATAAAAATGTTACCTTTTTAAGAAGCATAAATAATTATATTACTATTTATTATCACATAATTATAATTATTTTTTGGTTTCCCGAAAGATACTGATGTTAAAAAAAAACATTTTTAATAAATTTCTTCATTTTACGTGTCAATAAACTTATTTTGTAAAGTTGCTGATAACATCAACTACTAGAGATGCTTACTTATATAGTTAACTATATTTTCAAACATAAATATAAAAAAAAGAAAACTATTTTGTTTATTACTTACTTCTTAATAACTTATTTCTGCAATTATTTTAAATCTAATTGTTACGTGAAAGAACTATTTGTTCAGTAGTAGCTTATTATTACAATTTTTGTACCTGCGAGTTTTAGTAGCTTTTTTATTTTTTTTTATTCATCAGATTTTTTAAAATTATAATAACAATATTTCGGACATCTGACACAACGCCATCTAGTATCAAACTAAGCAGAGCTTGTACTATGAAAGCTAGATTGCCTGATAGAATACTTATATACTTTTTTGTAAATACATACATATTATACATACAAAACATCCTAATTCCGAAACAATATTATTATAATAGATTGTTTGGGGTGCAATTGGAGGTTTTAAAAGGATGTAACGTAATGTTATAAAATGTTTATTGTTATATAAACTACTCTAAATGTTTACAAAACACGATGATACCAAACTATGTTAAATGTATTAAATGTTACTAAAGTTAATGGGAAATGTTAATATGTAATGTTTATATGTTAAAATGTTAATATGTTATTGTTATGAATGCACCCGGTCGCAACGGTTCCGAAAAGTACACTGTTTTATTTTACAGAATTTTGTCATTATGTATAATGATTTTCTTTAACACTGGGGATGTTCCCCTATCTTTATAACACGGTTCACTTTTCACTTGCGCACTGCACTCATTCACTATCACACGCGCACTAGATAATACACTGTTGTGGCTCTCGGGGCGGCAGCGGTCCGCCTCCGCGGCGGCTGAAGACGCAGCTGCTGCCTGCCGCCGGCAACGCACGCGCCGGCACAAATACACGCTCGCAGCGATGATGCTCACCCCCCATAAGCCGTAGATCAAGGTGTAGTGGTGTATGTCATGGATAGACATGTCATTTTCTTCAGAGATTGCAGATTCCTTTTCCAGATCCTTGATTTTTCTCTCAAGTTCTTTCAACAGCGGTGTAGTAGACAAGGTGAAGTTTAAGTCTTTATCTGATGGTATCGTCAGGTTTATAATGTTGTTGATAGGAGCAATGAAAATGGGTTCGATAGTAGGTGAAACTTTCATAACACTATGTTGTTGTTTGTGGGCATAGATCGTAGCGTTTTCTGTTTTTATCATACAGTCCTCTTGTAACTGAACGATATTGGTTCCTTTTAATATTTGGGCTGTCACTTCATCTCCACATAACGTCGTCGTCGAAAAATCTGTTATATATTCCGTTTCATTGAAGCGCTCTCCCAACTTTCTGGTAACATTTTCAAGAGCCATCAAATGTTTGTTTATAATTTTATGTTGGGTGTACATCGTTTCTTCTGTTCTTTTTAGTAAATTAAACTCTGCTTCAATTATGGATGTTTGGTTTTTCCATAACAACGACAGATGTTTGACATTATTTCGCACGAGATTAATGTCCTTGGTATATTGTTCAGCGAAACGGTCGTCGAGTACTCCAAACAATGAGTTAGCCAGATACCCGACACCGTTGACTAGACCGCGCCGAACGACGCGAGCCTATAACGGTTTGTTGATGTAATAAGACCTTATTATTATGCTCCAACTCGTTATATGAGTGTCGAAGTTGTACCATAATTATGTCACAATTTATATGCGGTTTTAAATGGTCACAGACCCTTTCTAAGTGTTTGTAGTATTTGCCATACGCTTGGGTTCCTTCCCAGTAAGGATGAAGATCGTAGTAAGCGACAATGTTCCAGTCATCTCTAATCAATTGTAGGCTGGATAGTTGATCGAAATAGATGCCTTGATTGTTGTTTATACCTTTTACATTTAAACCATTTGTTATTGTACATATACATAACATGTATAAAAAAAAGGTCAGTGCCATTGTAATGTAACCCGATCGTTTGTTTGGTAGTCGCCGTGTCTTGATACCGGTTTCAGGTGTCGAGCTCGTCACAGGCCTTGTTTCCCCGATGGTTTGTTGGTTAAGAGGTAACACCGAGAGCTTTGTTATGGGCCTTTTTAAGAGACCGTTTTTTGTTTTTAGCGTTACTACTCGGACGTAGCCATCACTGCCCGGGTGCACGTCGACTACTCTTCCTAATGCCCACTTTCCTGAGGGCAGATTATCCTCGTGGATTACCACTAAATCCCCTATGTTAATGTTTGGACGAGGGTGTTTCCATTTTCCTCTGGATGTCAATTGACTCAAATACTCCGATTTCCATCTCTTCCAGATGTCGGTAAATACCTTTTGAGTTAAATGCCATCGTGTTCTAGCGTCTTCTGCGGTTTCCATTACTGTCATTCCTGCCTGGCCAGTCAAGAAGTGAGCTGGGGTTAAGAAGTCCAAGTCTTCTATGTTCTCTGTTAAAGCACATAGTGGGCGTGAGTTCAGGCAAGCTTCTAGTTGCGCTAACAAAGTTGAGTATTCTTCGAAAGTTAGTTTTTGGTCACCCACTACGCGTTTTAAATGATGTTTGAGACTTCTAACTGCACGTTCCCATAGGCCTCCGGCACTTGGCCACGCCGGCGCATTGAAGTGCCACTCGATGTTCATCTCGGTTACTTCTGCTAGGAAACTGTCGCAGAAAATATGTTGCAGCTGTTGCTTTTCGTGCTGTAGAATGTTGTTAGCGCCAACGAAATTCGTTCCGTTGTCGCTGTACAGATGGCGGGGTGCGCCTTTTCTAGCCGACATCCTTCTTAATGCAGCCAGGAAGGCTGAGCTTGTTAATTCAGACACGATTTCCAAATGTACCGCCTTGGTCACCATGCAGATGAAAATTGCAATGTATCCCTTCAATGTTGTCCCGCCTCTGCCTCTATTTCTTTTCACATCAACGAAGCCCGTGTAGTCCACGCCGGTGTTATAGAAGGGAATCGCGGGATTTGTTCGAATAGCAGGTAACTCCCCCATGAGTTGCTGTTGTTTTCGACCCTCGTGTTTACGACAAATGATGCATTTTCTTAACTCCTTCTTAACGGTGTTAACTCCGCTGGGAATCCAGTATTCTTGTCTCAAATTGGCAAGTGTTAGACGAGGGCCGCCGTGGAATGTTAATCTGTGGGCTCTATTAATAAGTAACGTAGCGAGTCGAGAGTTACCTGGTATTATTTTGGGGTGTTTCATCTCGACACCAATCTTCGCATTCGTGAGTCGACCTCCCACACGTAAAATATGTTGTTTATCAATGAACGGATTAAATTGTAATAATTTACTCTTCGAAGTAACCTTAGAATGTAAACGTAACCTCTCTATATCAAGTTTGTATTCGCACATTTGTACATGTTTTATAATTGTTCGTTTCGCATTACTTAGTTCTTGTAACGTGAGATAGGTTGCATTATGTCGTTTACGAGCGGGGGTCAACGCTCGTTGTATATAGGCCAGAATGCGTACAATTTTGTCAAATGAGCTATATTTTGTTAGTAATTGGTCGATAATAAATTCGTCTCTGTTAGAACAAATCACGTTAGTTTGTTTAATGCTCCTTTGTTCTTCATTTGTTACAAAAATTTGTTTTTCTGACTTCTCCGGAGTGAAAGTAGAAAGCCAGGCCGGTCCATATTTCCACAATGTTTGTTTATTAAGTAGTTGATGCGGGAATAAACCTCTACTTGCAGCGTCAGCAGGGTTTTCCACTGTTGGGACGTAGCGCCATTGTTCAGAAGGCATTAGGTTTGTTATTTGCTGTACCCTATTCGCCACAAAGGGGCGCCATCTGTTTGGTTCACCATTTAACCACCCTAATACTACTTTGGAGTCCGTCCATCCATATGTTTCAATGTTATATCTATACCAGGCCTGTTTTATTTTAAATACTAATTTAGATAGTAAGTAAGCGCCACTTAATTCTAGTCGCGGTAACGTGAGCTGTTTGTTGAGTGGTACAAGTTTTGTTTTAGCTGCGACTATCAGTGTTTTGGTTTGTTGTTTGATGCGTGCATACACAACACACCCATATGCTTGGACGGAGGCATCACAGAACCCGTGTAGTTCAATGATGTCGTGCTCTCCACTTAAAATCCACCTGGGTATCTCATATTTGGTAATGGATTCTAAATCAGCTTGTAACTTATACCATTCTTTATAAATGTCTTGTGATACTTCGCTATCCCACGGGGTGTTTGATTTCCATACTTTTTGAAATAGTAATTTTAATTTGACTACGACAGGTGCCAGCCATCCCAAGGGGTCAAATATTTTAGACATTTCAGACAACATGATTCTTTTTGTTAGCTTAAGCGGATTGGATAACTCCCATCTAAACTTAAAAGTGTCTGTTTCTGGGTGCCAATACAACCCTAATATTTTCGAAGTATCTTCGGTCTTGAAGGTAAACGTCACATCTGTACTGTTTCGATGTTCTGGCATATTCTGTAGTAATTGTTGATTGTTCGCTGACCATTTTCGTAAATTAAACCCACCCGATTGTAGTAATCGTGTGAGGTCGGTTATTAGCCCTTTGCCGTGTTCAATGTTATGAGCACCATGAACCAAGTCATCCATGTAGAATGCTTCTTGCAGCACTTCGGAGGCTTCGGGGAACGAGTCCTGTTCATCAATCGCTAGCCGCTTTAACGTCATCATTGCTAAAAATGGCGCCGCTTTAGTGCCATAGGTAACTGTTAGTAGTTCAAATGACTGTAACAGATGTTGTGGAGATTCTCTCCAAATGATTTGCTGTAAAGGAGTGTCTAGTCTACTGACCAGTATTTGCCTGTACATCTTCTCGATGTCAGCGGTAAAAGAAAATTGGTACTGTCTCCACTTCAAGAGCAAACTCTGCAAATCATGTTGTAAGTTGGGGCCCTTGTACATTAAATCATTAAGAGAGCATCCTGTTGATGTTTTCGCTGAGGCATTAAAAACGACTCTATGTTTTGTTGTAGTCGACTCGGTTCGTTGTACGCCGTGATGAGGTAAATAACACTCGGGTGTAGTGTTACCGGTCGACAGTGCCATATGACCTAATTCAATATATTCTGACATAAATGTTTTATAAGCAATCGCAAAATTTTGTTGATTTTGTTGTTCAAATTTTTTCTCCAGTCGTTTAAATTGGGCTACGGCGATATTTTTTGAATTCCCCAATTTATTTTCCACGCCCTCCTTCATTGGCAATCTGACCTCGTATCGTCCTTCGCTGTTTCGTCTGGTGTTATCTTCATAATGTTTAATGCACTGCATATCTTCTGAGGACATTTGTGCAACCTCAGCGATTTCCTCTACTTCCCAGAAGCGCTGAATGTCTTCAATATTAGTTAGTACAACGTTACACTGGAATGTTTGAGCAGTACCACATAAAAGCCAGCCAAGTTGTGTTTGTTGGGCTACAGGGTGAGACGCGTCGTCTCCCTTAATTATGCCGCTTAAAATAATGTTTGCATAAACATCAGCGCCTAACAGTATATCCACTGGACGGCTGATGTAAAACTCCGGATCGGCTAAATGAATGTTCTTAATGTTAGACCAAGTTGGTTTCTCAAATGTTCTATTGGGCAATCGTTTGATAAGACTAGCCATAATGACTACGTTAGCGTTAAAACTGTAGTCGTTGTACACAGATTTACATGTTATTTTCAGTTTCCCCTTGCAGTTATTCTCGCGCTGTCCTACTCCGAAAACAACTCCTTTGTAATTTTCTCGTTTAAGCCCTAGAAGCTGGGCCGCATGTTCTGTTATCAGGGATAGTTGAGAGCCCTGGTCAACTAAAGCCCTCATGTTGTAATATGTTCCGCCTTTACCTTTAGTTGCGCTGTGGCTAACAAAATTTCAGGAGAGGTTTGCTTAGAAACGTGCGATGTGTTATTTATGTTTTCATTGTCGCATGTTGCAATAGTTTGGCATGACGACGACGGCTTCGATTTTGTGCTGACAAAGGCGTCATGCAATAATGTGTTATGTCGATCCGAACAATTTCGACATGTATGACTAGAAGTGCATTCTTTGCCATTATGCGAAAATAAACAATTAATACAAAGTCCTAGTTTCTTCACTGTCTGCAATTTTTTGTCATTAGGCAGAACTAAAAATGTTTTGCAATTGTACAAGCCGTGTTGGTTTTTGCATAATGGACATTTGAATCCAGATCCGGTCACGTTATATGATTTCGCAATCGACGTGCTTCCGATAGCTTTCTGCATGTTAGAAGATAAGTTATTAGAATTGTTTTGAAAAATGTGTTTCCCGTAAGGCGTAAATTTTTTGTTGTTTGCTGAGTTAGGTGAATGTTTCGGCGGTCCTGCTTCTTGTTTTCTACGCGATGATGTTTCCAAGGTGGTAAACTTGCTTTCTAGATAGTCTAGAAGTTCTTTCAGCACCGGTAAATCGCGAGGATTCTTCACCGATTCTAGATAATCATTGTATGACTCAGGATCCATTTTCTGGCTCAACAGGTGGACTAGAATCGGATCCCAACTGTTTGTGTCCACCCCTAAATTCTTTATAGCGTTAAGTGTCTCTAATGTTACGTCATGCATTTTCTTTATAAGCGTTATTGAATGATGTTGTATGTTGGGCAAATTAAATAATATATTCATCTGAGAAGTAAATATTAGTTTTTTATTATTATAACGGTTGTTTAAAATGTCCCAACAAGATGTGTAATTATCCGCGCTTATAAACAAATGTTGAATAAGCCTCTCAGCTTCTCCCTTGACCTTTGTTTTTAATATCTGCATTTTTTGAGAATTTGGCATCATGGTGTTGTTATGGACGGCGTCTATAAACAAATCTTTAAACGACATCCAGTGGTTATAATTGCCGCTAAAAATAGGAATTTCCAGTTTTGGTGTCGATTTTTCTCTGTACGATACGGACCATTTTTTCTTATTTATCTCCTTTTTCAGGGCATAATATTGTTTTTCATTTTTTGTGAAACTGTATTCATACTGTTGGTTTTCTCCATGTACCTCGCTATCGATCTGCACATGCAGTTTGTCAATGACCGCCCAACGGTTCTCGAGCGTTTTTAAGGCATCTTCAAACTCCCAGTTCACCGACAAGTTGTCTATCTCAATGTTTTCCATTGTTCTACTGAAAGCTCTAAAATTAGCTTCTTGATGGCGTAGCATTTCATCCAGTTTGCTGTAACCCCCCTGTTGTTTGGTAGATGGCAGCGAGCCACTTGTTCCTGTTGTTCCTCGTTGCTGTCCATCTTTAGCTTGGCTAAAAGATGCGGTTGGCGACGTGCCCCTCGTGGCATCTTCTCCAGCCCCAAGAAACTTGCTCGGCGTAGACGTATATTGTTGTAGCCTGCCCTCATGAATAGACGAAACGTATAGCTGGTATATAGCCTTCGCCTCCTCAAAGTTCCTCTCAGCCGTGGCAAAATCTGCGGGGCTCAACTCCTTGGAAAGACGATCCCGGTTTTGCTGGATTGCTTTCCACAGTTCTTCGACCTTATCCCATTGATTTTTGTAGTAATCAGGCCTACTCTTTCTATCCTTCCCGTCCTTCTTGTAATTTGCCCAGTGTCTCTCAAGTTCTCTTAACAAACGAAGCTGTTCTTCAATCAAAGACATAGTGCAGAAGTTTAAATAGGAAAGATCTTACTTGTAAACTGCCCGCTGGTGAGTCTGCCACGAACGCCTGTTCCTGTTCTCAACTCCAAAGCTCCTCCACTGTTACGCTAGTTCACACTTCACACGATTTGCAAACTGTTCGTGTTACGCGACGCGCGAAGTTTACCTCGAAGGACCAATGTTTGGGGTGCAATTGGAGGTTTTAAAAGGATGTAACGTAATGTTATAAAATGTTTATTGTTATATAAACTACTCTAAATGTTTACAAAACACGATGATACCAAACTATGTTAAATGTATTAAATGTTACTAAAGTTAATGGGAAATGTTAATATGTAATGTTTATATGTTAAAATGTTAATATGTTATTGTTATGAATGCACCCGGTCGCAACGGTTCCGAAAAGTACACTGTTTTATTTTACAGAATTTTGTCATTATGTATAATGCGTCGCGGCCTGACCGGATTCAATTCACGTGTTCGATGTCAGCAATAATAATAATTACTAAATACATCGAACATAGATACTATTCATTTATAAGTATCATTAAGCAAGTCGAAACCAAAAGGCGTTGTCGAAATACACACATGTAGACATAAATCTATATAAGTACACAATAAATTAATATAAATACCAATTACGTCCGTGTGGTGACGGTATAAGAATATAGAGTGTCACCACCCCTATTCATCCCGTGGGTGTCGAAAGAACCGACTAAGGCAGAAAACTACGCAGAACAATAGTACTGCAGAGAGAAGGAAAACTTGACACAAACCCTATACCAACCTGTCTAGCCAGCGTGGTATAGTAGTCCAAAACCTCCTTCCTAAGAAGAGGCTTATGTCCAACAGTGGACTATTAAAGGCTGTTGATGATGATGACCAATTACAGTTTATTATCCTAGCGTAACTATATTAAACTACATATGAACAATTAATTTATTGTCTTCTTAAAAACTGAGATGGTGTTTAGAAGATGCTGGTCACGATGTAGAGCCCCAGTCGGCAAATGCAGAACGTCATTACAAATTGCAAGGCTCGATGGATGATATATAACCTGTAAATAGATAATACTCATGCATGAATTCACTCATGGTAGGGTATACATAGGCGTATCAAGGAAGCGGAATGGTCACCTGATCATAAGTGGCTACCGCCGCCCAAAGACAACTGCAATTCAAAGACACAAGTGCGTATGCGATCTTTGTGTACTCTTAGAATAAGGAAGGAGGGGTTGGTCCTCCGGTAACTCGCTCACTCGGTGTAAAACAACGAAGGCAGTGGTGTTTAACACCGGTGTTCGAGACCAACAACACAAACTCATACGTTAAAAATATTAGTTACCTTTTCGTTCCCTGGGTGGAGCTGTTACAAAACTTAGATCGCGCTATGGTTGCGTTACACGCGTTAGTATAATGTGTATGTATACTGGAGTTTAGTTCGTGGAGTCTTACGAACCCATAGTACAGTGCACAGTGGTTTTATTTAAATC
This sequence comes from Arctia plantaginis, assembly GCA_902825455.1. NCBI lineage: Eukaryota > Metazoa > Arthropoda > Insecta > Lepidoptera > Erebidae > Arctia > Arctia plantaginis. The sequence goes on along the minus strand of CADEBD010000289.1, from coordinate 4,815,625 downwards.
CCTACTAGTGTCTTTGACCCAGTCCAAAGATACCCTGCTTGGTATCAAACAACCGGCTTTCTGTGAGGCCGTGGTTACACTTCGGTTGAACCGTGTCAAAACGGTGTGTGTCAAACAATGAAATTAGCACGTTTAAATAAAACACTTACAGGCGCACCCTCTTGTGAGCTCGTTCAATATCTTCGTCCTTCTCCTGCAGGACGTATCGTCGCACTCCTTTTACGAACTTCACGCAGTGATCGTCCCAACTGCAACGTAAATAAACACAAACGTAAAAAATTGTGACTGTTTAGAGATCAACACGAACATAATTATGTAATAAATCTTTGATAGCGACAGAAACACGGATAAAAACATTTTTTCCTAAAAAAATTTGTGGAATAGGGGCTCGTGGCTAAGTGGTAACGGGTTAGGTTGCACACACATTGCAAGGTTAAGCAGTCCTAGCCAGGCCAGTCTATGGATGGGTGACAATTCTTAACACATTGAGACCTCTCCTTGCCTCGGAGAGCTCGTTAAGTCGTCGGTCCTGGTTGTCATACGAACATCTGTTGCAATCGTTACGGGTATTTGGAGCCCTAAAAAGTACGACAACAGTGACGGATTAAGTAGGCCAAAACTTCCTATCTAAGGAGAGGCTTTAACAGTCTAGCAGTGGACTGTTAAAGGCTGTTGATGATGATGATGACTTATCTGCTCATGACAAACACCTCTTACAGTAAAAACGGAAAAGTAAATACTTTTTGAATTAAAGTAGAACCCACTTCAAACAATACTGACAAAGTGCACTAAAAATTTAAAATATTTACAAATCTAAGTAAAAATTATAGTAAGTTCACACTTATTATAATTTATGCCCTCAATATGCTCTTTGTCAGTATTGTTTGAAGTGGGTTCAACTTTAGTTTAAAAAGTATTTCTCTGTCTCGTGGTTTACTGTACCAGAACTCATACAAAATCCTTCTAGCAGTTGCGGATCACCTAAAAAGTTACTATGGAAATTAATAAAAGTAACTATTAATTTCGTGACAAGTTTCAAATTCAATATATCAAGATGAAAGAACCACTTACTCTATGGTATGAACATCAAGGTTGTAAGTGGCAGCGTCAGTGGGAGACAACTTTTCTTTTAGTCTTCGTACATTGTTGGTGCTGAAGGTCCAGTCGTGGCACATGAAAAAGGCGAGGGCATCGCTCATCTCTTGAATACGGTCACTTATCTCCGTCAGACTTGGACTGGGTATAAAAAACATTAATATTGATATGTTTTTTTTTATGTCGGGTATCACGTCATGACGTTATCGTGCATCCCGAATTGATTATGTGGAAATCATTTCGACTAAAACAACACGGTGTTGTGTCGTGATTGTCTATGGCCAGAGCCTGAGGCATAACCCAGGAAGGAATTCCTTGGACATCTAATAGATCCCCAGAGAAGTACGGGGAAGCTGAGAGGCGCCACTATACCTAGAGGTGTTACGTAATGAATCACAAAGTATTAAAATTAAACATATTTTTTCTGATCTTCTGTGATCATATGGACCACAGAAGATAGCTATACATTACAAATTTGCCAATGCAAGTTACGCCAGCTTCTTTTAATTGAAGGAACGATATCGCATTCCTAAAATAACGTTATTTATTTATTTATTTTATAATTTCTTGCACAAATATATGGACCGATTAGGCGATGTAGAGAAAGAGAATGCGGTAGGTGCACTTAATTGGTAATAAACGATAGAGGTAAATACCAACTATACATACATACTTACACACACACACACACACACATTGGACCACTTCTGTATCACTACCAAAATGGCACCATTTTTTTACAGCAACACAAAAAGGAGCGCTAGCAGCACCATTAATACTTTTTAATGGTTGGTTTTACAATTATAAAATAATAAAAGTATACACAGCACAAACGATTTGAGAATAATATCGAAATCAATCTTTCATTCCTATTTCAAATAATTTATAGTTTAATAAAAACGTAGACAATATAGACTACACACCACAAGTTTTTAAATTACCTACTTACCGTGTTTTCATTCCGAATATGTTATACAGAAAGTCAATAATGTGGAGGGGAGCCACTTGCAACATTAACTGAGATATCTTGAGTATAAATCTGAAATGCATCAAGAATTTGCTCAAACTTTTCAATATTATAAGAAAGTTTCTATAGTTAAAGAGACATTTATATACTTAAAAAAATACTATCTTAAGTCATCCGGCAGGGTGACAGAATAGATAATAAAATGTAAAAGTTCGTGTTATGGCCAACACTAACTTGGACGCCAAGGGTTCCGCAATTAAATTTTATAGTGTTTAAACGAATAACATCTAAGAAAGGTGTTTCTAAGGATTTTGTATGAAAGATATTTCTTACCTATTCCCTGTGCAAAAGCCAAACGGGTACCAGAGCGGTGAGTCGAAGGGGTAGTCGTGAACCCCACGTGTCATCCGTTCGTTGTACTCCCCCCAAGTCGTGGGATTATCGTGGGAACAGCAATTATACACACGAGTTTCTCGGAGACTGGAATATTAAGTAATAGATATAATATGTATTACACTGCTGTTTTCCGCAGTTTCTGTAGCATTTATTAATACTTCTTCTCCCAAGAATGTAAGCACGATATTAAGTAGCCTATATTGAAGTGAAAACTTTTTAACATTGGTCATTTTTTAACAACAATTAAATAATGTATTTTTTTAGATTGATAAAAACTATTGACCTCGCGAAACGGTTACCGTTACCGACACCTCTGTTTATAAGTATCCACATATATTGGCCCCGTTTACACGAGAATTGAGTTTGGGTTGAAATATATTGATAATATAACTATGAATAATATAAACATATATTGTGTATATTAGGGTGTCCCGTCAATGTATGGGATTTTTTTTTAAAGCGACGGCTGCGCAAGAGGTATCAAAAGTTGCGTTTTTGTGAATAGATTACAAATATAACAAAATTTAATTAAATATTTGTCATCTTTAGGCCTCTACCGATCCTAGAAGTTTTTCAAATTTGCCATTTTTAGAGGTTTCGAACATAAACTATAAATGATACAAAAATAATGTTTTAAAGGTTTTAATCAAATTTATAGGTACTACAAAGACATAAGGTAATGTTCAGTAAAGTTTAAATACTTATAATTAGTGCTTATTTCAAATACGAAATTGGTTCTTGTGGCCAAAATTAGGCATTTCCGAGCGAGATATTAATCTGTTTCTGATTAAACCATCCTGAGCTGTAGCGTCCGTGACACTTAGAGAAGCCTCCGTCACTAGCTTTACACATCTTTCCACTGATTGTGTATGACAGGGGAAATCAATAACATCGAAGCTTTGTTCTTTAGCCTTAATTCTCAGCTCGTCGTCGGACATCTGTCGCAAAATCGGTGGAGCGGATATCTCACACTCTTGCCAAAATATCAAATCGATGTAATATCGCGCATCGAAGTTAAGTTTTGGTACTTTAAATACCCTGCGAGTGTTGCTTATTTCTGCTTCTCTTGCCTTTAATATTTTGCGAGCTGCAAGCTCTCGAATATGCTCTCTGTCGTCGAATAGCATGGTAACAAGTAAGTTTTCAGGGTGAGCAAAAAAAGCGTTTCTCTCGATCACTGAATTCACAATAGATCTTTGCTTATCAGGCAAAAATCGGGAGTACGTAACAATTTGAAAAATATGATTGGCTCCATCTTTGAATGATGAGTTTTTCTTAATGAGGAACCAAACTGGAGCATAAACTTTGACCACATAATTGACAAGCAGCTTTAAATTATTTGATGGCGAAACAGTACTTACATAAAGTCTGAGTATGCGATTGGCAGTAGTTAGCCATCTTGAATGCGCCATTGTTCCAGGTTGTCGGCTCGCTAACTCAGGGGAACAAGAACCAGTCGTCACAGCATGACACATTTCATACAGATACTTTTGATCCGTACTTAGTTCCTTCACAATATCATCAGGTAATTCGAGCAAATTGCCAGCCACTGCACAAAAAGACACTAGTGGTTTACTTTCACAAACATTTAGCTGTTTTCCAATAGGTCCTGAGTATTCTTTCGGCCCAGATGTGCTACCATCTAGAGACATAAACAAATGGCGAAGCGGTAATTCATTTGTGTGAAGCATACAAACACACCATTGTAACGGTCTCTTCAAATAGTCTTCCAGGTATTTAATGACACCTCCTTTCCAACTTGTATTTGTAGGAGTGCCATCGCAACCCACACAACTTACTTCTTCTAAGTTCCATCCTTGATTTTCTAACAATTCTATAATAGAAGTGACAATCCCTTTCGCAGTACCAATCGTATGTCCCAAGTAAATAGATCCCGGCTCTGTAGGAACTGAAATGTGTTCTTCTAAGACTTCTTTTCGGTGGTACCGGCTGTCTATTTTATTGATCTTGAGAGTTTTATCTTTTCGCCCATCGAAGTAGATACTCTTTATAATCATTTTATCGATGTCTTTGCTGGCTTGGGTACGTGACTTTGAAACAGCTCTGTGAATCTTATTTTTATCAATCACAAGGTTTAGATCTTCGGAAGATACCATTCCTACGGCAACTAAGACTGCTGAAGCGACTGCAGCTGCCGAACGCGTTGATAGTCCGTATCGATCACATACCTTAGCTACTGTTGGCAGCGTCAGAGTGTTCCGACTAAATGAATTAGATGGAGACTCCTTTAAGTCACTTTTAGTAGAAGGTTCTATTGAAAGCGACTGTCAACGAGGCGGCAACACGCGTACCAGTACAGTATCGGTTTGTGAAGTACTCGGAAAACATGCTTGCTCTGTCCGCTTCAAATTTTCTTGTCTTTGATGTTTCTTTAAAAGCCTTGCAGTTTCTTTTGCGTCTACGCCGCTTATTGTCATTTTCCTATCATTTCTTTGGCCCAGTAAAAAATCTCTTTCAGAAATGGGAACTTTCTTGGGTTTAGTGCAGGAACAATTTTCAAACGAAGTGCACTTACAAGCAGCGATGTCAAAAAGCTTATTTGACGATTCCAAAAAGCACTTAACTTTGTTGTCATAGCTATCGTTTCTCTTACTTTTAGGATATCTTATTAGTGATAAATATTTGTTAAAATATGCGGTTAGCAGTTGAGTAACCCGTACGTTGAGTACGAAACGATGGGAATTGAAGCTTTGGTCCAAATTGTGTTAAGTTTTCCAGAAACTATTGAAAAGACTTCTGTGTTCGATGGATCTTTTCCGTTTTTCTGTACTTTTAATTCACTTTTAGTAAATAAAATGCACTTAATAACGTCTTTTATAACAGGTAATTGGCGATCGTCAAGTTCTTTATAAGGTCCCAATATAGTACAAGTAGTCTCACTTCGCCTTGAACACATTTTTATGATTAAGTAACGCAAATTACGTTTTTCTTTCAAAGAAGAATAGAACAACTCCTTACAAGAGTAAAATCGAAATAGAAATAAGACGAACTGTCTTGTTGTAGAAGTAGCGCACGTACGAAAATCAAGTCAAAACATGAACTTTGTAGGAATTTTGCAAGTCCGATCCAAACCGATTGATCGCCATTGAGTTAAATATCAATGTTGATCGCTAAAACAACCTGTCGATACTTGCAAATCATAGCCGAGGCTTTTCTTATTGATAAAATTACAAGACAAAACAGGATTGATTCATAAAACATAGAATATACGACATTGACTACAAGGTTGTTTTTGCGAATTTTCAGTAAATAAAAATGCTGGTAGAGCCCTAAGGATATTTTTAAATATTTTTTGAATTATTTTTACGCTAATCTACGTCTAACAGCGCAAGCTTTTGAGAGGTCTTAAGTAGCTAAAATAAGAATAAAAAAAATTCGGGACACCCTAGTGTATATACGAGTATGTACAACATACATACATATTCATGTCCGAACTTTTCGAATCGAAAAAAAACAAAAATGGTTCCCGTTATAATAAAAAAAAAAAAAATCTTCAAGTTTGCATTTCTGTCGGCACTCCGGAGTGCCGCTGTTTTTGTTTTAATTGTTAGACCTGGTAAACAAGCAGGCGGGTACCTTCACCTTCAACTCAAGAGTCACAAGATCGTTGCCGGCCCTTTTGTGGCCCACAGAAGGTTAGGTAGGAAGGGTTGATTTATTACTGCAGTAACATCACTCTTTTAGTGAAATCCAACAAAAGAATTTCTTAACAGCGGTTCTCTGCAAGGCCGTAGTAATAATTCCGGTTGAGTCAGTCGATATGTCCCGAAGCATGGCATTCTCTCTCTTTTATTCTCTTTTAAAATACAATTAGGACAGTAGGAAAACTTATATCTTTACATACATACTTGAAACAGACACAAAGAAGACTCAGAACAGCAATTTGAGGATCACATAAAGTGTTGTCGTATGTGGGGATCGAACCCACAACACTGTAGGAAGCGGTGAGGTGACCGCTTAAAAAACTACGCCAACCGTGCAGTCAATAAACCAGTTGTATAAACCCGACCCGTTCCGCGAAGATTAGTGCGCAGGAAAACTCACTCCTCTATTCCAGTTTCCCATCCAACCGCAATCAAGGTGTCGACAGCAATATCGACCGGTATCATGTCAGTCTTTTTGTTCTTGAAGCAGTAGACAACGTGCAGCAAACCCTTGCCCGCGCTTACCATGACACCACTGGGGCCATTTAGGTTCTGTACCCATCCAGGGAATGGATTCTGCACCGAGGATGCCACTGTAAAAAAGTTTTTTAGAAATAAAACTTTATAACTCTAAGAGGGCACTTTTATTCCGTCGTTCTATGCTCGAACGGACTTGAAAATACTAAAACGGTATTGATATTTTGATCAGAAGGGATACAACTTTACGAGTTTTTCAGAGAGGAAAAATAGCCTTAGTTACTCCTTATATAGACAGCTATTTGGTACTAAAATATATATATTTTAGGTATCATACAAATGACCGTGTGAGCATGAAAAAACCTATTATTTTGACCTTCGAAACAGATACTTTAATTTTATTTATTTGTATAGATAAAAAAGCACCCACACACTCGTTAAATTAGTAGTAAATATCAGGGGTAAACGAGCAGACGTGTTACCTGATGTTAACCCTGATGGTAAGTGACTACCGCTGACCTGCAATTCAAGAGACACTCTATTTCTCCCACCAGCATTAGGAGGAGAGGGTTTTGTTCTTAATGAAATGACATGAAATGATTTTTATTTCTGCAAGTAAATCTTTTCAGATATTTTTACAAATCGGAAACACATAGCAAAGAAACAAATTCTTAGCATCGGTTTTCTGTGAAGCTGTGGTATCATTCTGGTCGAGTCGAGCCATATGCGCCGCAGCATGTGTTCTAATAAAAGGGATGTGTTTTAACTTTTTTTTCGCCATCGATGACAACTCTATAATTAACCGCAGGGCTATGGTTAATTTTAGACAGACGTATGGATTTAAGCCTTTCAACATTTATAGCCTTTATTGATCTAAAGAAGGCATTCGATAGGGTAAACTGGACAAAAATGGTGGACATTCTGAAAGGAGCAGGCGTGGACTATAAAGACAGGTGAATAATTTATGAATTGTATAAAAACCAGCAAACAATAATAGACGTGGGAGGAGAGAAACGATTAATTTTTAATATTTTTATCGAGTATGCCATAAGGAAAATAGTAGAATCAGGTAAAGGAGGCGTTAAATTTAATGGGGACACCAAGCGTATTTTGTATCAGATTTGCAGATAATATCGCAGCAATAACCGACAACACAAACAACTTAGAACAACTTCTAACAGTAATGAATGAAACTTTTAAAGATTTTGGATTAAATATAAACTTTAATAAAACTAAAATTGTAATTTTTTTTATATTCAATAAGCAGGAAAACTGGCAGGAAAAATAGAAGGCAAGATAAAAGGGGACGTCCGAGATTAACATACATACAGTAGTAAATTGAAGGAGAAAGTGGGAGTCGTGGCAAAAAGAGGTCAAAAAGATCGCAGGAAATAGAGAGGAGTGATGATTGCTCTTCCGACAAGGCTCTTAAATTAAGGAAGAGAGAGAGAGATGACAACTACTACAACTTCAGGCCAGATAAACTAAACTATTCGATTATCACGTATTTACGAAGTGCCGTAACAACTTCTTACAATTTTCCATAGGACTACTTACTTACGTACTTTTTTGTTCTACCAAAAGTTAAGTGCTTACCTATAGATGGTCTCAATATAGCTGTAGCATATTTAGCGGCTTGCGCGCGCTCCGCCACCGCACTCTCGGCCATCGCCTTCGTAAACGTGTATGTGTTCGGTTTTGGTGATATTAAACTGTCCAAAAATTAGTATTTTTACAATATTCTCCTACCTTTAAACAGAAAATATTACCATATTCTGGTACATGTGTATGTAAAGCTGTCGCATGTTAACAGTTTTTGTAGGCTATTTTCGAATAGGCATAGCCGCCGTCAGTGTGGTCCCGAAAAAATAAATAAAAATAGTGTTTATGTTGAAAAAACAATAATAAACATTTACCCAGTATCACAGGAGATTTTAAAAGATTTTTTAGTAGCGGCAGGAGTGAAGTTAAGAAATTCGGATCTGAGCCACAGATCCGAATTTCTTAACTTGAGACTACTTTTGTAAGTTAACTACCATCTACACACTACTCACACACACACACACACACACACACACACTTGATATGTGTTTGGCTTAGTTGGTAGGGTTAACAAGAATACTTGTAATGTGAGAATCACATCGTAAATATTAATTAAAAGAAAAATGACAAAACAGACACTTTATTACCTGATAAAATTGAATCGAAGTCTAGTTTTTTTTAAACAAAATTCGAATTATACAAAAAAAAATATTTGGACAGACTTAGAATTTTCAAAAGGACATTCTAATTCTGTCTTAGCATGTTCAGAGTTTTTAAAAATTTCGCCAGTATGAATCTTTATTTTTTATTTTTATTATTTATGACATTACAACTGACATTTGAGTTAAATGGTTTTAAAATAAGTAGCTCATTCCGTTGTTAGTGACAAGTTTGAACGGAACTGACGTAATTTAACAAAAGTCACAAATGATAAATGATTTTTATTTCTGTAAGTAAATCTTTTCCGATATTTTTACAAGTCGGACTTTGCAGCGCCAGCATTTCCTAAGACTCCCTCTGGGAAGAAACGTCGAAACAAACGTGTCTTTTTTTTTTAGTCCGTGAACAATGTCAAAGAGAACTATGTGAGTGCAGTTTAGAGTCACGGTTGGCTTTTTGAAGAAAGGACCATAGTTTTGAGTCGGCCTGTCCATACAGACTCGTGTAGCCTAACTGATAATAGTCAAGATCAACGTCTCGAAGCGTGCCTACCACCAGCAAAACATTTAAGTAGGCCTTGGAAACATATCGAAATCTCAATTTTATCACATGAATTTTACATCATACGTACATGCATATGTACATACCTCTGATCTGTCCGTGTAGTGACGGATTAAGAATACGGAATGTCACTACCCCAATTCATCAAGTGGGTGTCGTAAGAGCCGACTAAGGGCGCAAAACAACGCAGGATACCAGCACTACAAAAAGAAGGAAAACTTGACACAAACCCTATACCAACCCGTCTGGCCAGCGTGGTATAGAAGGCCAAAACCTCCTTTCTAAGGAGAGGCCTATGTCCAGAAGTGGACTATTAAAGGCTGTTGATGTGATGTGATGATGTGGAAACACATGTAAGAGATCTTAATTTAAATTAACTGCTAGTAGTTTGTGTTTAGTTAGTTGACTATAAACTTTCAGTAAACAACAACAAGGCACTGTCATCTTACCTTGGAGTGACTTTCCTGATGAGATGTTTGGGTAAATTGTCAAGAATGATTTGGAGTTTTTGGAGACTCATTGGAGCAGGATACACTCGCTCTTCTATGCTGGGACGGTCTGCGTTGCTGTACGCCGTTGATACGTACACCATCACCTGGAAGAAAGCAGTAATTATGAGGACTTCTTTTTTTTATAAAAAGACAACTCCCGCACTAGGAATATATACCGTGTCCAGAGGCGGATTAAGTATCAAGAGCGTCCGAGCATCTCATGGCTGCGCCTCTCTAGCGCTTTTAACTGTCATTTATTTACAGGAACTTATTGATTATACCTTCGGAGATAAACTCTCATTTAGAAGACGTCAGCCACGCAAAGGCGTCACCTCCTGACGGTAGGTCTTCGTGGTGAGTGGAGGAGAAAACCCGGCAACCTGAGACTCAGGGCGGCATGAGGCGCTGGATTTCACGCCAGCCATGGAGCGTGTAACGGCTGGTAGTAAAAAATCCTCTCCGATGACTGCAATAAGAGCTTGACGCTACGTTGACCAGTGTGTGCTGAGCCAAGTTCAAACTGCACTGCAGTGGTGACGAGCGCAACTCACTTCACTCCTAGCGATCGACTGCTGGTACAGATGTGTCCAGAAAAGATCTGCATCAGCAGAAGAAAGGAGTCCCGTGCTGCCACCCTGCCCACTAGACGATGACCGGTTAGACCGCCTCCACGGCACTAAAGCCAGTACGTGGAGCCTCCAGCCGGAACGACTAACAAGTCACCGTGGCTCAGCTAGCGGTCTTTAGCCACTCATTTCCGCCTCTAAATCCCATGGCAGAGATCCGCCAGCAACATATGAGAGTTACCACCCTCAGAGAGCGCTTTATTCTGGGCGATCAGAACTGCCGCCGACACCGTTGCACCGTATAGTGCCGTTGACTGGACAACTCTGCTCTATTACTACAACTTATAGAGTAATCTCCACTACAACTGCATTTTTGTGTACACGCACTATACTCAATCTTCGTAGATATCAGAAGTAGTGGCAATTACGTAATATAAATCCTAGATGTCAACCTTAAGCACTTCCTTAAAATTCACTTCGAACATCTATGCTTCATTATAAGAGATTGTCTATGAAGAAATTTGTTAGGATCTTACCTGTATCATCGGAAGCTGATCGCAGATGTCCATCACCTTGAGTACGGACCTGAGGTTTTGTTCCACCGACACATCAAGCACTTCATCGAACTTGACCGTTGCTGCCGAGTGGAACACCACAGACACCTGGAATATATAACATTTATCATCATCACTGAAAGACGTCTCCTGCTGGTCATAGTCCTTAGGAGGCTTATGTCCTCCTAAAGGAGGTTTTGACCTTCTATACCGCGCTGGCCAGATATATAGGTATAGTTTGTTTCAAGTTTTCTTTTTCTTGTAGTGCTGTTGTCCTGCTTAGTTTGCTCCCTTAGTCGGCTCTTACGACACCCCCGATATGAATAGGGGTGACACTCTGTTTTCTTAATCCGTCACCACACTGATTGCACTCCTATTCTATATCACGGTGGTTTGATTTCAGTGATATGTCCAAAAATTGTCTTTTATTTATTCTTTAAAGGGGTGCTTTCCATGTTACCTGGTTTATTTGCTGGACCGCATCTTTGTTCAAGCCAAGGCTATTTTTAGTAAGGTCTCCGTTCACGACGGTCAGCTTCTTAAGTTGTTGGGGACAATGTTGTCTGATCACGTCGAAGAGCTGTTCGAAAAAGGTAATGATTAAATACATAATAATTTGTACGTTTACAATTTGATAAAGCATGTTGAAACCATAAACAACCTGTATCATCTTCATCTTTACACCTAAGAGAGATGGACAGAGTTATGTATTGCTCTGGTAGAAGCGGGTTTGACTAGAGGTAGCGAGGCTTTCCGCGCTCAACGGTAGGGTAGCTTACTTTTCCACAGGTCCATTTTTCTTGAGATTAACGGCAACTCCCTTTCTGGTTGATAAGACCCCGTGCAGGAACAAGGTATGGTTCTAATCAACTTCGAAAAAATTTGTTACCTCAGAAATTCGTCATTTGTGGAACGATCTGTTTGTTCCCATAAATTTGTAAAAAATAGCACTTATAAAGGTGAAAACTACTACTACTACTACCTATTACAATTTATTTCTCTTATTTATGTATACCTATCACCAGTTCAAAATGAATCCATCCAAAGGTTGCCTGGAAGAAATTGCACTAAGCGATAAGGCCGCCCTTTGTACATTACGTCTGTTGTAAATTACTTTATAAAGTCTGTAAAACCCTGGTGTACAAATAAGGTATTTATCTATCTATCTACAATTCGCCATGCGTCATTAAAGCCAGCATTAATGCACTTTGTCGCTATGTCCGGTATGGTATCGACCATAGAAAGTTTAAATTTTTACAAACCATCTGACAAAGTTAGTTACCACTGAACTATTCTTGTAAATCTTTCAAGCGAAGTATAAATAATTGTGTTGGTATTTGTGTTTGGAGCTGAACCTTGCAACTATTTGATACCAAAGTCGAATAAGGTATACTTCCAACTTTTCTGTTCAAATTCTGGAGTGATATAGGAGCTAGGTGGCTATAGGTTTGCATTTGTTATGTAACTGGGACTAAAACTGTACTGTACAAAATGAGGGCAGTTATATGCCTCTACCCCTTTAGATAAATAGTGTGTGTATGAACCGCAGTTCTGTTCCTGAAATTGTAATTAATATCTATATTTAGAAAAATGTTTAGTTGGTTTGTGTACTCTTCAAAAACTCAAAAAGTTCAAAGATTGTTTTTTGTCTATTTTTCGCTACACTTTTGATCACAATTTCTCATCAACAACCACTATTAATATAGTATAAAATAAAGTCGCTTTTTTTACGTTGTACGCTTAGATCTTTTAAACTAAGCAACGGATTTTAATGCGGTTTTCACCAATAGAGAGAGTGAGTCAAAAGGAATGCTTATGTATAGAACATGAATATTATAGTAGAGGAAATTCGAGAATATTAAAGATTTCTCATAAAAACATGTTTGTGTGCTTACATTGCAAACTCTGGCTAATCCTTACGAGATAGACGAAAATAATGTACAACGGCACAACGGATGGTATATGTCTATCTCATAACGATAACCCATACAACCCACCCCACTATTCCTTATCCAATTAAATACGTAAGGTATGGTATACGGTAGGTAAAATTGCTCTGTACAGCATACCATTACAATAAATATTTTAGAAGATATTAGAGGTTTAAAATGTGGGGTCAAAGCGGCCGGTCGCCGCGTCGGGCCGTATATCTGTCCCGGGTGGCAGCGACCTGCAGGATCGGAGGGGCCTATAAATATTGAATAATAAGTAATATAAAGATGTCCTGTAGTATATCCTATCATAATAATAGTATAATTAATTACTCCACACTGTGACCACATTAGAAGTATCTACATTGCACCCGTGCTAAGCCGGGCGGGGCTAGTTATAAATAATAGCCAAATGATACTCGGCCTTGTTAACCAACCGGTGACTGCTTCAACTCCTTTAGCCTTTCTTCTGGCAATGTATCTTTCTTGCGTCTTATCAGCAGATGCAGTTTGGATATCTCTTTGCAAGTCCATAACAGACGCTCTACCAACACCTGGAATATCATAAAATACACATAAAAAATCATACAAAAATGAAATAATAGTAGCCGGGTTGTAGCACACCTACTAGGTTTAACTGTGAATCTAAATATTGGGGAACACGTGATGAAAGCCCATTAAAATCGGCACAACAGTTTAGGAGGAGTCAAGCATTTACAGAGATAAAAAAAAAGTAAAGTAATAGGGCTTGGCTTGAACAAATAATGCGTCCGTGTAGTGACGGATTAAGAATAAGGAGTATCACCACCCCTATTCACCCCGTGGGTGTCGTAGAAGCCAACTAAGGGAGCAAACTACGCAGGACAACAGCACTGCACAGACAATGAAAACTTAAAACAACCCGTCTGGTCAGGGTGGTATAGAAGGCCAAAACCTCCTTTGTAAAAAGAGGCCTATGTCCAGCAGTGGACTGATAGAAGCTGTTGATGATGATGACTTATGTATGTGTGCATATCCTACACCACACACACGTTTTAACACAATTTATGCCTCATTAATATAATTTATTACTTACCTTGATTGATGAAGATGATGATGATGATGATGATAAACAAATAGATGCCATAATTTGTAATACATACATATTTAAAGGTTATAATAATTATGAATTAGCCAATAAAAACAATGTTCTCTGTAAACGTTTAATGATGTTTGTTAAAAGGCTCAAAGTTCGACGATAGTTATAAATTTAATAGTAGTAACATATCACGCATACTAATTTTAAACATACACTTTTTTAATCTAAAATCCATAATTATGGAATAGGCTTTCATTAATTTAGTTAAATTTACGTTCCTTCGTTCCTTGCTCAGAGCCTTTTTTCCAAACTATACCGGGACCGACGGCTTAACCGGGTCTCCAGGGGTCTCAATGTGTTAAGAAATGGTCACCCATCCATAGACTGACCTGGCTAGGATTGCTTAACTTTGCAATATGTTAACCTACTCGGTTACCACTCAGTCATTCACTCACGAGCCTTAACTTAATTTACAAAAATATTTTTCTAATAAGATAGTAAATTTGCTACAAGATCTACAGGATGGCGGTCCGACCGGCTCTGACATGTATACGGTGCATAATGCTGGACGGTAATAGAAAAGCATGCGCATAAATTACATACCAAGGAACTAAAAATGGTCGGGTCGGGTGACAAGGCATGACTAATATACAATGCATGATGATAATATAAAAAAAAGACTTGTGGCATTCGGGGACTGCCGCGGTAAAGCTATTGCATAGCATTTTGTATCAACTTATTTCTTTTTCTTTGATATTAATTCAAGTTACACTTTTTGAGCGTGGTGACCGATAAGAAAACAGTTTTTTTTCTTTTATTAAATAAAAATATTGAATGCTTCAATATTTTTATTTCAATATTACAATTTGTTTTTAAATAAATAAATAAAAAATATTATTATTAAATCAAATTACATATCCATGTAAGATTTTTCTGCATTATGTTGACGAAATTTCCTTTGACGTTCAGCATTTGATTTTGGTACTGTTTTTTGTTTTGTTTTTAGCGTGAGGTTTTTTTTCGTTACGGAATTTCTGGATTCAGTCCCCGCGCTCAAGGCCCTCGATAGAAGCTATGCAATAGCTTAAAACTTCGCACATCTTACACACGACCGTCTGATCCCAAACTAGGCAGAGCCTGCTCAATGATAACCAGACTGCTGAATATATTTCTAAATAGGGTAAGCTGAACTATTGTTCGCACCCCATTAGTCATTAGCAATCTTAATTTTAAACAAAATATAAAGGATCGATATTTTAAAATATATTTTTTGAAGCGTATACCAATTTTATATATATATATATATATATACAGATAGTAAGCTTAGTAAAAATAAACTTTTTATAATTTTAATGTTTATACTAACTAATTTTAACTAACTTTTTTAAACTTGGTAACTCATAATTAATTATGGATGTAAAAATAATAGTATTTAAAAGTTATCAAAGAACCCTTAAAGTGCCAATCATTGTAAAATATCTCGGTGTAATAATAGATAGCTCCTTGAGCTTTAATTATCATTTAGACCTCGTATCTTCTAGAACTCGTAAATTAATATATTTATTTAAAACCTTGCGTCACATTGCAGATAAAACCACAATTAGAATTTTATACATGTCCTTATGCCAACCTATATTATCTTACTGCATATCAGTGTGGGGGGGTGCCTCCAAAACTTCATTGATGAAGGTGGAAAGAGCCCAAAGAGCAGTTCTGAAGGTGAGCCTTTCCGTGCCTTTCTTGTACCCTACGAGACACCTTTACAAAATCTCGGATGTCCTAACTGTGCGTCAACTATATCTCTTGAGCATTATACTTAAACAGCACGCATTACTTCCTTACAATCCCTCACCCCCAAATAAACGCCTGATGCACAAAGTCTGTCCCGCAAATGATAAGGGCAATAGATGGTTTACATCCTTTGCTCGCAAATTCTTTGGTTGCCTAGGTAGATACATATACAATAAAGTTAACCAGATATTGCATATATATTCATGTACAAAATACGGTTGCACAACCGCTGCCACTCGCTGGCTAAAGTCCCTTAGCTATGAGGAAACAGAGAGCCTGTTACAGGTCCCGTCTTGAAATGCGCTGTCCCAGACTCACTCAAAATAACCTAGAGTAAGATTGTTTATTGTAACCATATCTGTGTGAGAGAGAACAATAAAATATATTATTATTATTATTGTATAGTACCTTATATATATATACGTATTACTAATATATTGAGACACAGTTATTTGTCCTGGGTGGGACGCTAACTCACGACCTACGCCTTAGCAGTCAGTGTCACTAACCACTAGACTATCAGGCCCGTCAAATGTGCTGTTGATGGATCTGCTTCTGTCTAGCTTTTTAGGAAGTAAGTTAATCCTGTGTAAAAAACTGTTTATATTTATAAATAACCATTTGAAAAAAATCATTAGCAAAAACTCTAAACTAATATTTTATTAAACAAAATCCCCCGCCGCGTCTGTCTGTCTGTTTGTGATAAACTCAAAAACTACTGAACGGTTCTCACTAATAGACAGAGTGATTCATGAAGAGGGTTTATATGTAGAATTTGTTTAGGCTTAGTGCAAATTTGTTGAAATATGACGAAAATAATCAAGCCGCCTGGAAGCTTCTTTGTAGACATATGTTACATTTAAATCTAATCCATATATTCGACGCACAAGTTCATATGACCCTATGACAGAAAAAACATGAAGGCATGCTTTACTATCCTAACGAGTTTAATATAATTTTTTTTCTCCCAAAACTCTATAATGTTCTACAGAGTAT
The DNA here is from genome assembly GCA_902825455.1 of Arctia plantaginis. NCBI lineage: Eukaryota > Metazoa > Arthropoda > Insecta > Lepidoptera > Erebidae > Arctia > Arctia plantaginis. The sequence continues at coordinate 4,798,855 of CADEBD010000289.1, read as the reverse complement.
AGTCATTCTAAAGGTTGCCCGTGCGTAATCGTAGACTGCGATAAGGTCGCCCATTGTATTTTTTTTTTTCCTTAGTTTTCTACGTTGTATGTTTCCTAACCATCGTGTGCAATGAAGAGTACCTATCTATGTATCTAACACTCATACAATCCGCTCTCTTCCCTTTCTATCCCTCTTTTATCTCTTTAAAAAACTAATAAAAAACGAACTGTTTTGGTCTCCATGTTCTACCTACCTTGCCAATAAAGCCTGTAGCTCCGGTTATAAACACTTCTCTGCCAGCATAGAACTCAGGGATGAGCGGTAGTGGCGCTGACTGCGGAGACGGTCGAGGCACCATCGTATACAAGTAGTATCACTTATCTGTTCAGAAACAGATTTGCATTGTGATTTTATTAAATACCAGTAGCTACGACACAAACTTTCCACAAGAGGACAAATAATAAGTAATCATAACACATAATGTTAGCGAGACATGTGTCGCATAAACTGATACTTATAACAAAAACAAAACAATTAAAACTAAGAAAGCCTGATATATTTTTTTAATCTAATATTGGACAAGCGAAGAAGCACTTCTTCGCTTGTCCAATATTAGATAAAAAAAAATATGTTAGAGGGTGCAGACGAGCAGACGGGTCACCTGATGGAAAGTGACCATCGCCGCCCATGAACGTCTGCAGCTCAGGAGTCACAAAAGCGTTGCGGGCCTTTTAGGAAGGAGTACGCCCTCTTCTTGAAGGTTTGAAGGTCGTATCGGTCCGGAAATACCGCAGACGATAACCCGTTCCACAGATTGGTTGTGCGGGGCAAAAAGTGTCTCGACAAGCGCACAGTAGTGGAGCGCCAACTATCCAGGTAATGGTATTTGTCCGAACAATTCCTCGGAGCACTCTCCATGACATATGCGATAGAGAATGCAGAGTGAAGCTACATCTCTACGTAACGCCAACGAATCGAGCCGGTCGCAAATCTTTTGGCTATCGACGATTCGAGTCGCTCTTCGTTGGATGCGATCCAGAGGGAGAAGCTGGTACTGAGGTGGCCCTGCATAGAGATGAGAACAGTATTCCATATGCGGCCGGACTTGCGCTTTATAGAGCTGAAGGCGGTGGTGATTGAGAGCACTAGAACTTAGGTTTATTTTTTTGGGACTAATCCCTCCCACACGCCTATCACTATAACTTTTGTACACCGGGATTAACAGCAAGGAAGGAAGTCCCAGGAAAAATTTAACTGTCTTTCAACCCGCAACGAAATTAATCAGAAGAAAATTGGAGGAGTTAGGTATATCATCACTTTCTTAACTTTTTTCCAAATTTATTTAGGATCAGTACCAAAAGTTCCACCTAATCTTCCACCTAATCCTTTTTTCTCGCAATCGTTCATTTCATTGCAAGATGCGTTTGGCTTTTTTCTTTATTATTTCATTGTATAAAACTTCCACACAATGACAAGCTTCCACACAGCCGTTCAACCCTTATTTTCCCTCGTTAGGGATGAAATTTCCAAAAACCCTTTCTTAGTGGGTGCTTACAACATAAAAAACATCAGCTGCCAAAATTTCAAGTTTGTAGTGCCAGCGGAGTAAGCTCTGCGTTCATGAATTAGTCAGTCAAGCAAAAGAAATTTTAAATGTTTAGATATTTATTATAAAGAGCTTTCAAAAAGTCTATGCTGTAGGTAAGTACTTTTTTAAATGCTAACTATTACCTTAAAAAAAGGATAATGTTCAATTCTGTTTCCGGTTGTGGCATTCATCATCATCATCATCAACAGCTTTTAATAGTCCACTGCTGGACATAAGCCTCTCCTTAGAAAGGAGGTTTTGGCCTACTATTTGTACTATTTGGTTGTGGCATTCAGTGTGTGGCTAGTGCCCCGCATTGCCTCACTGTGGCTATGGCAATGGTAGAGGCACAGACGTAACAATCCGTCTATGCAGTATTTCTCTCATATCCCGTCTCTTTTAGATACTTTCTCATTTAAAGTACAAAATTTCATGATGAAAAACAAACTGACACTTTTATTAATACCTAATAGTTGATACTTTGTGTTGTTTATGAAATGTAATTTGACTAATTTTTTGTCTTTATTCTACAAAAGTGCGGACTTCAAAATTACCTTTTCAAATAATCTACTAATATAATTATAATGATTGCTAAGTACTACGTGCTTTTAGATATTTATTAAAGGTGACGGGTTTATTTACACAGTACTGTATGACGGTATGTATGACTGTCTGGGTGGCGACGGATTAAGAATGCGGATCCCTATTCATCCCGTGGGTGACGCAAGACTCGACTAAAGGAACAAACTAAGCAGGACAACAGCACTACAAAGAGAAGGAAAACTTGAAACAAACCCTTTACTAATCCGTCTGGGCAGTGAGGCAGTAGGCAAAAACCTCCTTTCTAAGGAGGGGTCTATGACCAACAGTGGCCTATTAGAGGCTGTTGATGGATGATGATGAGTGTATGAATTGGTCAGAGGAATCGGACTTCCCGTTTTCAACCGTATTAGCCAGATCTCTTCTGCTATCATTTATTTATTTATTTACAACTTTATGCACTTATCTACATCGGCGGACTTTCTGCCCAGGGTATTCTCTACCAGTCAACCTTTGGGTGGTCTAGAAATCTTGTAAGGTAGGTGCACCTGTAAGAGGTTACATAATATTATGTTATCAAAGAGAATAAATGATTTTTTTAACCAATAATGATAAGGAAACTTTTTTTCAATTATATACCCACTTAACTACAAACATATCCGTATATACGAGTACAGACGTACTTATTTATTTCAACATATACATAGGTATACATAGGTGTAGGTATATATCGACGCCCCCCGCGAATAATCCGGTTATCGTAAAAGTGTAAATGTTCAGGAAAAATAAAAAAACATTTTTCCTTAATAACTCTATTAAACAACAAGTATCAGAGACTTTTTATATCGCATATGGAAGCTAATTTTTTCAGCTATCTGGTTATTTCAACAAAATTAAAGTAGTCCCAAGGGCTGCGTTATAATTTAGCTGGATGCATTTTACTATATTAGTGTAGGTCAAGCTCTGGTCAGTAATGTCACTTACGATATTGTTCGTGTAAATTTATATTTTCGACGGTAACAGCAAAATCTTGTTGCGATATTATTTGTATAAATTTATATTTTCGACGACAACGGTAATATCGTGTTGCGCTATTATTCGATTGTTTAACAGTAACGTACATTTTATTGTTATGACTATTACTGTTTATTCGAATAGGTTACTGAAGACACGACTATTACACATGATTACACAATCATGAAAATTATAATAAGGTCCTATTGCAGTTAAAAATCTTAATCAGAATCCTCATCGTGACCTGATTCAGTATCACAAAAGCTTAAATTCCTATAAAATGGTTGATAATGGTGGGGAATTTAAACAACCAAAGTTGTTTCATTTACTAGAATGTCCTTTATTTCATAAAATATACTATAATAATCATCAAAAATACTTAAGTAAACTATTCGAATAAACAGTAATAGTCGTAACAATAAAATGTTACATAAATAAGGTAGAAAACTATTTACCCAAATAATATCGTAAAGTAATTTTACTGTTAAATCATATTGATATTTTTTTTCGTAAAGATCTAAAACCATATTATTCGTCTAAAATACATTTTAATGAATTTTTATGGAATATACGCGTAGTTTTTCATATCTTCGTAAATAAAGATAGAAAAATTCTGAAAAAAAATTACATGGTGTATTTTAACTTCTAGATGCCGAAAAACGCCTAACATGAAAAACCCCGTAATAGGTCATTACCGGATTATTCGCGGGGGACGTCGATATGTATACGTATGTGTATAAAGTGATATAGCCGCACACTGTGAAAACTAGACTAAAAGGTGGTGTACTCTCGATTAGCTAATTCTGTCATCTTATCAAGTAGGTAATTATGAAACGTTTTTGAAACACGAAACGTGTTGTGGACATCCTGATCTCAAGTAGGAGCGCATTTCGCTGTTATCTATACCCGTATTCAACGACTCCTATAGCTTTATTTACAGTCGTTTTGTCATTTTTAGGTTTCCGTACCCAAAGGGTAAAACGCGACCCTATTACAAAGACTGCGCTGTCCGTCCGTCCGTCTGTCTGTCCGTCTATAGCTCATTAACCGTGATAGTTGGGCCGTTGAAATTTTTACAGATGATGCATTTCTGTTGCCGCTATAACAACAAATACTAAAAACAGAATAAAATAAATATTGAAGGCGGCTCGCATACAATAAACGTGATTTTTTTTTGCTCATTTTTGTTCGATATTGATAACGGCAACAGGTAAATATTCACAAAATATTAAATTATAAATTCACTTTAAAAATAAATAATTAAACTAAAATAAAACAAATATTTAAGGGGGCTCCCATACAACAAATGTGATTTTTGGCCGTTTTTATAGATAATGGTACAGAACCCTGCGTGGGCGAGTCCGACTCGCACTTGGCCGTTTTTTTAATTTTATAACATACTAGTTTTGCCCTTGGCTCCACTCGCGTGTATGTCGGTTATCGCGTTAAATAGTATGCCTAGTAGCCTATGTCCTTCCTCAAGAATCAAACTATCTCCATACCAAATTTCATTTAAATCGGTTTAGCGGTTATTGATCCCCAATACAATCTTCCACCTCCTTTTCACCCTTTTAAAGGTATCCTACCTGGGACTCAGACTATACAAAATTTCTTCTAAATCGGTTCATTAGTTTAAGCGTGAAGAGATTACAGACAGACAGACACACTTTCGCAGTTATATATTAGTATGGATTTGTTTAAAATTTACCTTTTTTCATTTTTATTGCATCTTACAGCCAGAACTCTTACCCGACAAATAGTATTTTCAACCGGAACATCATACTGTTATAACATAACCTAACCTAAATGATTTAATAACAGTCGATAGTATCTGACGCAGCATTCGAAAGTACTATTGCCCCGTTGTACAAGATCCAGGAGGGGGCGATTTAATAAATCTTAAAACGTGTTCTTTCAACGAAATATTCTCACATATTAATGTACAGAAAACAATATGTAATACCAAAACGTTAGACTCATATCAGCCTGAGGAACAAGCCGGTTTCAGAAGTGGTTACCACACGTTAGACAATATATTGTCTCTGAGAATCGTCATAGAAAAGACGACTGAATACCAGATGCTACTGTGGCTGCATTTTCATAGATTACAAGAAAGCATTTGACAGTGTTGAATCATGATCAGTCCTAGAATCGCTACAAAATGCATGTATAGACCATCGATATACGACTCTGATCACATCGAATCGATGAACACTAAAAGTCAACCTACCACCAATCACTGAGACAGTTCTAATTGAGAAGGGTGTAGGACGCTTTCACCAGGGCTGTTTGCTTTGGTGCTGGAGGACATCTTAAGAAGTCACTGGGAAAATCGCGTAATTAATTTGCGTTTTGCTGATCACATCGTTTTGCTGGCAAACAACCTTGATGAACTACAATGCATAATCCAAAAACTCAGCGATGCCTCTATTCGTTGTAGCCTGGAAATGAATTTGGACTAAACAGAAGTTATGACAAATACAGATCTTAACCCCACCATCAAAGTTAACCATACCATAAAGGATAGACAAATATGTATGTTTGGGTCAGGAGATAGTTGCCAGTAGAAAGAATCAAGCGAATGAAATCTGGGCTAGATAGACTATTTGAGTTTCCCTAAAAATTAATCTCAAAGTTTCAATCTTATCGTTCTTTCTCCGTTGGTACTTATGGGTGGTATTCACCCTTACCAATACCATAGTTGACGTGGCCAGGTGTACTGAGAAAAATGGGAGAATCACATTTAAGACCAATGGTGCTGGACAACAGAGCATGGTTACGAAAGTACCAAACGGGCAGGCTCAAAGGAAAAGGTGATTTTTACTTAATCAAGTCAAAGCCCGTAAATCTATGAATGAAACGTTTTCCTTTGTGAAAACTGAAAAATACTGGTGATTTTAACTTCTAGATGCCGAAAAACGCATAACATGAAAAACCCCGTAATAGGTCATTACCGGATTATTCGCGGGGGACGTCGATATGTATACGTATGTGTATAAAGTGATATAGCCGCACACTGTGAAAACTGGACTAAAAGGTGGTGTACTCTCGATTAGCTAATTCTGTCATCTTATCAAGTAGGTAATTATGAAACGTTTTTGAAACACGAAACCTGTTGTGGACATCCTGATCTCAAGTAGGAGCGCATTTCGCTGTTATCTACACCTGCATTCGACGACTATTATAGCTTTATTTACAGTCGTTTTGTCATTTTTAGGTTTCTGTACCCAAAGGGTAAAACGCGACCCTATTACAAAGACTGCGCTGTCCGTTTGTCCGTCTGTCTGTCCGTGTGTAGCTCATTAAGCGTGATAGTTGGGCCGTTGAAATTTTTACAGATGATGCATTTCTGTTGCCGCTATAACAACAAATACTAAAAACAGAATAAAATAAATATTGAAGGCGGCTCGCATACAATAAACGTGATTTTTTTTGCTCATTTTTGTTCGATATTGATAACGGCAACAGGTAAATATTCACAAAATATTAAATTATATATTCACTTAAAAAATAAATAATGAAACTAAAATAAAACAAATATTTAAGGGGGCTCCCATACAATAAATGTGATTTTTTTGCCGTTTTTATAGATAATGGTACAGAACCCTGCGTGGGCGAGTCCGACTCGCACTTGGCCGTTTCTTTAATTTTATAACATACTAGCTTTTGCCCGCGGCTCCACTCGCGTGTATGTCGGTTATCGCGTTAAATAGAAGCCTATGTGCTACCTCAAGAACCAAACTATCTCCATACCAAATTTCATTTAAATCGGTTTAGCGGTTATTGATTCCCAATACAATCTTCCACCTCCCTTTCACCCTCTTAAAGGTATCCTACCTGGGACTCAGACTATACAAAATTTCTTCTAAATCGGTTCATTAGTTTAAGCGTGAAGAGGTAACAGACAGACAGACACACTTTCGCAGTTATATTTTAGTATGGATTTGTTTAAAATTTACCTTTTTTCATATTTATTGCATCTTACAGTCAGAACTCTTACCCGACCAAAAGTATTTTTAACCGTAACATCATACTGTTATAACATAACCTAAATGATTTAATAACAGTCGATGGTATCTGACGCAGCATTCGAAAGTACTATTGCCCCGTTGTACAAGATCCAGGAGGGGGAGATTTGAATAAATACACCTTTTTTTCCAAAGCGTATAATTCCTCCAGTAGAGGGCACTTGTTCGACGAAATAATAATAAAACCAAGCTTATATTACAATCCTGATGACCATAAAAAATCTGCTCCTTATACAGCTGAGTGTGAACGAAACTATATCGCGATCTAACTCAACACTTACGCCCTCTATCGAGCGCAGCGACAACAGGTATAGTTCCTTTCACAGCCAACTTATTACAATTTATTATTCTAACTTAGCTTATATTGTTTACAATCGGACACTACGAGTTCTAACAGTAATATATACATAGTTAAACTTCAAATATTCCCCCATACCTCTCAGTGCGGGTTTACTTAAAACGTGTTCTTTCAACGAAATATTCTCACATATTAATGTACAGAAAACAATATGTAATACCAAAACGTTAGACTCATATCAGCCTGAGGAACAAGCCGGTTTCAGAAGTGGTTACCACACGTTAGACAATATATTGTCTCTGAGAATCGTCATAGAAAAGACGACTGAATACCAGATGCTACTGTGGCTGCATTTTCATAGATTACAAGAAAGCATTTGACAGTGTTGAATCATGATCAGTCCTAGAATCGCTACAAAATGCATGTATAGACCATCGATATACGACTCTGATCACATCGAATCGATGAACACTAAAAGTCAACCTACCACCAATCACTGAGACAGTTCTAATTGAGAAGGGTGTAGGACGCTTTCACCAGGGCTGTTTGCTTTGGTGCTGGAGGACATCTTAAGAAGTCACTGGGAAAATCGCGTAATTAATTTGCGTTTTTGCTGATCACATCGTTTTGCTGGCAAACAACCTTGATGAACTACAATGCATAATCCAAAAACTCAGCGATGCCTCTATTCGTTGTAGCCTGGAAATGAATTTGGACTAAACAGAAGTTATGACAAATACAGATCTTAACCCCACCATCAAAGTTAACCATACCATAAAGGATAGACAAATATGTATGTTTGGGTCAGGAGATAGTTGCCAGTAGAAAGAATCAAGCGAATGAAATCTGGGCTAGATTAGACTATTCGAGTTTCCCTACAAAATTAATCTCAAAGTTTCAATCTTATCCGGTTCTTACTCCGGTTGGTACTTATGATGGTGGGTATTCACCCATATACCAATACCAATAAGTTGACCGTGGCCCAGCGTGTACTGGAGAGAAAACTGGTAGGAATCACATTGAGAGACCAATGAGTGGCTGAGACAACAGAGCATGGTTACGAATGTCACCAAACGGGTAGTAGTAGTCGTAATAGTCTTTGATGTATGATATTTGCAATTTGATTGTGTCTATGTGTGTAGTCTGTCTGTGCAAGATTAGCGCATGCACCAGTGATATGTTGAATTGTTTCTGCTTGGTTGTGACATTTTCTACATCTATCGTCTGTTGCTGTAGGATCTTTGAGAATTTGTTTTTTATAGTTTTTTGTGTTGATGATTTGATCTTGGATGGCTATGATGAATCTTTCAGTTTCCGGAAATAGGGATCCAAGAGTGAGCCATTTGTTTGATGCTAACTTGTCTTGCTTATTATTATTATATGGCCCGTAATACCGATTCTTGGAGCAAGCGGTTACTCGAGAGGCGACCATGGGATCAAAAACGCCCGCCAGGAAGACCAGAGATGCGTTGGGATGATGATATCAAGAGAACAGCTGCTGCAGGAAGGCTGCTCGCTCGCCTTGGGACTCACACTAATCAAGAATTTTCCATTTTCTTTTTGTAATCGATAATAATAATACTTGGCACTTCGCAAGTTGTACTGTTTACAACTATTACTTTAGGATTCTAAAGATACTTAAAATTAACTATTATTCGATCCCGCGACTCCTGGTGTGTAGCCGAAAGCACTTCAGCCACACCACGAGGATCTTAAACTGTAATAGTTTTGTGTTTAGTGCAAAAGAAAAAAAAATGCCTTCGGAAAATAATTGCGAAGATATTAACAACAAATACCTATGCTTCATTACCAACTTAATGTTTAGTTAAAAATGAAAATACAGTTAAAACATAAATAAATATATTTATTTACTAATTAGTCACCAAAACACACTTAAATATTTATTAGGAAAATATGAATAATAACAAATTTAATAACATGTATTTACACTTTTAAGTTTTCAAAAAAAAACAATATTGGTTTTTTTTTTTTAATCAGGACCTTAAAAATCATTATCATTAGTTTGCCCTCTACTCCATAAAAAAAATGCATGCATTACGTCGTTAAGGGTTGTAGTTTGTTACTGTTAAGATACCAACCGTCCCTGAGAATGTAATCGTTTTGAGATGGAACTAAGGGAGAACGCAAACGGGAGTAAGAAGAACAGGTAGGGAAAGGGAGATAGAGTAACAAATAACAGAAGTCTCGGAAAAATGGGAAATGGCACTAGTAGCTCGAAAAGGCCGAAGTCGCATCTTCCGTGTGTCTGTGATGTGAATATTAGTGGAGTGGGTTTATTATATTTCCAACTGGTATAATTTCCTTCTTGCGAGTTCCAAGACAATTAAACTTTTAATAGGACTGCCCGAGTGTCATTACTCGGTGAGTTCGTTGGTCACTGATGTTGATCCTGGTGTACAGGAGTTACAATAGTGGGCTTATGGGGGATTAGTCCCATGTCTGTCATGTGCCTTGAGATCCCACTAGGACAGGAGCTTCAATTGGCCATGACAACAAAATAATATCTTGTAAAAAAATCCGAATTTAATAAAAAAAACCTCGTTAAAACATTAACGTTTTGTATATTTTAAATACGTCACTAACCGATAAACTATGATACTTATACAAGTTTAAATGACAACTGATAGCTGTCAGCTCAATTAACGGTTTATGACGTCATGTATATGTTATACTTACTTTTTCAGACTTTCATAAATTTCATAAAAAAATAAAATGTTTCTAAGTTTCACAATTAATAATTTTGCTAAGTCGTGAAATAAATTTGTGGTGAACATCAGTAGTAGGCGTATTTTGATCAAAAGACGGTGAGCCTAGTGGGTAAGTGAAGTACCAGCCAACAGAGGAACAACGCTATCACGAATTGCACCAGTCGGTGAAGTATATGTAGCCTGTAAATACATTATGTAATAAATAAAGGAGTTGACTTTTCATGTATTTTTGACCACATTTATAATAGCGGTCAAATGGTTTCGCTACTCACCAATAGATGGCACTATTTGTTAAACTTCGGTCGCTCACGGCCTATATTAACAGCAATTCAATGGTGCGTTTTATTAACGCATGGTTGCATAGCTATTTACGTGTTGGAATACAGATCTTTGTACACAGTTTAAACATAAATTGTTCAATAATTCAATAGTTTATCATTTATTCAATATTTTTTTAAAGTTTCTGTGGATTAATATTTACTTTATTTATTTTATAGCAAAAAGATACTCATATTGGTGGTAATCATACAGGCAACACTTACAGGCGCATCCGCGAGTGGGCTCGTTCGATGTCCTCGTCTTTTTCCTTTAGAAGGTAACGACGCGTTCCCTGTATGAACTTCTCGCAGTGATCGTTCCAACTGAAACACACATATATTATGTAATCAAAAATTTGTTTTCAGAGCTTTTCGATCAGGTATTCTTTGATTTCTGAAGTGAATTACAAGTGGATTAAAATCCGAGAGTTTGGAGAGGAATGGCCCTCGCGCCTCTCACTCACTCTGTGAAAAGCAAGGAAAGAAATTGTTGGGGTTTTGGTGCGAGTTTATTGTGCATTAACTTGATCATCGACGACGACAGCGTTCGGTGTTGCGATTGACCCGCACTGAACTCTTCACCAATTCTATATTTCACTCCTGCGAACGCTTTCTGAACTTTGTCTTTTACTCTGTAGAAAATTATGGCTAAGCAACTAGATATACTACCCTGCTATAAGCTATAAGAATGCTACCCTGAGGTACTCCAAGACACAAGTTAGGCCTGTGTTACAATCATTAGGGTTCTCTAATGTTTTATATTATTAAATAACTATTGAAAGAAGAAAATTTCTCACCACCAATTCCTTATATCTCGAGCTATCTCGAGTCATCATTATCAAAGAGCATGGGGACAGAGATGGTATCGAACGCTTCTTTGGATTTGAAGTCAAAGTATTTAGTATGTCTTTTTGGCTTAGATTAATGCTTACAACTATACTAATCAACTAATTCCAATTAATGTCAGACAACTTAGTCTTAAGTTTGAGTCTTTCTCATAAAACAGTCAATTAGAAAAATACTCACTCAATTGCCGATACGTCGAGATTTAAGATAGCGGAATCAGCAGGGGTCAACCTTTCTCTTAGACGTCGAACATTATCGGTATTGAATTTCCATTCGTTGGTCATGAAGAACTGGAGACTTTTGCTCATAGTTCGGAGACGCTTACTAATGGTTGCAAGGTTTAGACTGTAAAACAGAAGAACGAAATTTTTATCAAGAAAATATTTTACATTATGTTGCATATTCTGGTCTTTGTAGCCTTTAATAAAAATGGATAAAAATATTAATATCAATGTTTATATTTTTAAGCAATGCAGAAAATAGAAGTTGTAGGTACTGAAGAATATTGCCCACAAAAATCGAAAATCATAAATGCCATCGATAAAAGTACAGCTGGCCAATCAGTTAGAGACCCTGGCTGCTACGGCGAACGACTACTGGACGACGAAGTGGATTGATAATAGCACAAATTTGTAAAAATGTTGTTTCCATTATGGTTAATTTAAAAAAAAAACGACGGGTTGCACTCCGGGAGTGCCGGCAGAAGTGAAAACTTGAATATTAACGTTGTGCATTTTTGGTATTTTGGAATGGTTAGGGAATAATTTTGCACGAATTGCTTTATTTATCAGTATAAAAGTTATGTGGTAGAATACAATATTTATTTATTACGCTATCGTACACAAACATGACAATTTATATTACATTAAAAAGTTTATCTCTGCGCCCTGCGCCGCCTAAACGAAACAGCAGGCGCAGGCATACATTTTCGCCGCGCCGTAGAAAGAGAGTATATAAGTATCCCCCATACTTCCTCTCCAACGCCGAGCCGGCTGTCTACTCTCCATCCGTCTTACGAATTTTCGATCAGGTCACGTGTCCTGACGCGAGTTTAACATCTTTTACCCATTACAAAACAAAGTGTACAACGCCGCTAAAGAAGTTTTCACTTCAAAAACTCTATTAAGTGGTAGACGCAGGGGGCTTTATATCTTCAAGGCTCACAAGATGTAAAAACTGAACAGTGATAGTTAAGCTTAAAAAATTAACAAGAAAAAGAATTAGGGGCAATCTCTCCTAAAATAACAGCGCTAAATTAGTCGTTATAGTTTTCTAAGTTCGGTATACTACCATCCCGTTTCATTTCAGATTTTTCAATATTTAGAAAACGTATCACTGAACCCTTCTATATTTTTGAAATCCAATGATGCCCAACACTATGGGATATCCGAGAAATAAAAATTAATTCCCACTTTACAAATCGATCTAAGTGGCATGCAATGGGAGAGGCCTATATCCAGTAGTAGACTGCGATAGGCTGATGATGATGATGTACGGGAAGTACCCCAAAAAAAAATGTTCGTTAATTTTTTTTATACTTTACCTCTTTGTTGCTTGATTTATTAACATACTCTTGTAAAATATAGCTTTCTGGTATTAACAGTCTTGAAACTAAGCCTCGGAAAGACGTACAAACGAAACTGTTAGGGTTCCTAGTCCTAAGGAAACCTAAGAAAGAATCCATTACCCTAAAATTATTTTACCTTTACCGTCTTTTTAAGATTCCTTACCTTGTTTTAATTCCGAACATATTACATAGAAAGTCGATTGAGTGAAGAGGTACCACTTGCAACAACCACTGAGCTACTGTCAGAACGAATCTGAAAGAAACATGGCGTAATTTTGAAATGTGATAGAAGAAAAAGCTAAAAAGGATTAAAAAATGTAGTGTAAATGTTAGAAAACAGATAAGTGTATGTGAACGGAAATTGGAATTTATTTGCTGTGGTACTTAACACGTTGCTTTATGAACATCTGCTATGAAAATGGTTACGGTTAGTTAGCTGGAGGCCTAAAAAATCCGACAACAGTCTTTCAGAACTTCAATATCACCTAATCTTGGGATATGGAGGTCGGAAGGCAGTCGTTCCCCGTAAAAACTTGAAGTTCAACCGTATAGTAGTAGATTAAAAGCCGACCTCAACCTAGTTTGGGAAAAAAGACTCGGAGGAACAAATATTTAATTTGATAACTATACAATATCTTTTCGCTAAACGATTAAAATAATGTAGCTACTAAAGTCAGCGTCTGACACAGCAAACGTGTTTTCGTCTATGTGTGCAATTCGGAACAATATCAAATGAGGGACTGAGGTATCGTTTTATGGTATTTAAGTGTCAAAATTTGGAATATCAGAGCATTCACTAGCACCTGATAAATACTCTTTTCTCCTCCTGAATTTCAGCAACTGAATTTCAGAAATAGTGATATTAACACGATTTTAAAAGGCGGAAATACTATATTAGAGTTTAAAAAACTGTGTCCTGCTTGCTATATGTGTGTCTGGGATGGTTACTGAACCAATTTAGCGCTAAAACTCTACTTATTTCATTGAGCACTTACTTGTTCTCTGTGAAAAACCCAAATGGATACCAAAGTGGTGTATCGAATGGATATTTGCGCACATTATGGAGCATGCCGACCTTGAACTCCCCCCAAGTCGTCGGATTGTCGTACGAACAACAATTGTACACACGAGTTTCCCGACACCTGGAATATTAAGTTTGTATACGTAACGTATACGTAAGAGTATTATATAATTAACTAGCGGTACCCTACCACACTTTGATGACTAACACGAGAAATAGATAAAAATCTTTGACGCAGTTCGTAGACGTGTCAAAATTTACGCTCAATCGGTGCAGAACTTGTTGCGTTTTTAAAGCCAGCTAAACATTTATACATATATAAATATAAGATATATCTTTGAACTTACTTGTCTATACCAGTTTCCCACGCAACGGCTATCAAAGTGTCGATAGCAATATCCACGGGTATCATGTCAGCCCTTTTGTTTCCTGAACAGTGGATAACGTGGAGTAAACCCTTTCCAGCGCTGACAGTGATTCCGCTGGGGCCATTGAGGTTCTCTATCCATCCTGGGAATGGATTTTGCAATGAGGATACCACTGGAAGTGAAAAAAAGATCAATGAAGTAATTATTGTTCAGGGGCCATCCAAGTACACACTAGAGGTGGACGGGGGTCTTTGATTTTATTTTTGATGACATGGGGGATGGGGGTCTGAAGGTGATTACGTCACCAATTATTATTTATTTATTTTATTTCTTTTTACAGATAATTAATTACTTATTTACAGATAATTAATTATTTTCGGCTCTATAAAATTGTCTATAGGGATGACACGGCGCTCCACACGCTGGCAGAATGCCCGGTGTGGGTGGAGCAGAGGCGTGACCTCGTGGCGGCCATTGGGGTGGGAGTTCTCTTGCTCGGTAACATGATTGCGGTTATGGTGCTGCGCGAGAGTGCGTGGAACTCCACCTTCTCCTTCTGCGAGCAAGTTATGCTTGCGAACCGGAGCGGGACCGGGAGAGGTATAGAACTCTCCCGGCACGCCAGGCCCGGGCACGTGTCAGGTGCCGCAGACGACTCGGGCACCGAAGGTCGCAGAACGAACTCCGTCCTCCATAAGGCCAGGCCTGGAGGTGGTAGGTGAGGCCATATGTCACCCTGGCAGAAGCAGGCCGCACCCGAGACGGCGTGTGGTTTTAAGTTGGTTCGAGTCCGACATAGCCACCGGTGGGTGGTATCCGAGGGGATTTCCGCACAGAAAAAAAAAGGAAAGGTCAATTTCGTAAAAAATAAACACAAATACAAGAGAGTAAGACAGTAATATTGCTTTACAGAATGTATTTTATTAAAATACAATATGATTATGATATTTTTGTTTTGATTTACAAATACTTACCTATAGATGGTCTGAATATAGCTGTAGCATATTTGGCGGCTAGCGCGCGCTCCGCCACCGCACTCTCAGCCATCGCCTTCGTGAACGTGTATGTGTTCGGTTTCGGCGAAATCAAACTATTCAAAAAATAATAACCTCGTTTCAATATTTTCTAGGGAAATAAAATTCTCATTATATGTACTGGTAACATTCTTAACAAGCTCACAACATTAGGTCTGGGGGAATGGAAGCATTTAACAATAGGGAATTAAACCATGGCTTTCGTCATTACCATTTCCGCTTCGTCGGTTGTCGTACTCACTTGCTTTGTCATCATCACCATGGTCTTTGCGATTGGGTTTTGGTCATGGCCTTTATGACATACGATCAGACTCATACATATTATACACAGAAACACTCAGACCAAATCAAACATTAAATGTTCAGACACAAACATGTTTGGCTTGAGCGGGAATCAAACTACTACGCCATCTGGTCGTCAAAATCAACTCAATTAACTCAATGATTTCTTTCGAATCAATTTACCTCGGAGTAACAGCTGTGAGGGCTTCTTTAGATAGATTATCGACAATGGACATGAGCTGGTGTGGATTCATTTGCGTTGTGTACACGCATTCTTCTATATTTGGAATGTCAGCGTTGCTGTACGCCGTCGAAATATACACCATTACCTAGAAGACAAGTAAGAATAAACTACAGATCTTTTTAATGAACGTGCTGTTCCTATGGGTCCCATTCGTCCAAAGAGGGAATCGAATCGAACCCACGACCTCTGACTTAGTAGTAAGAAGCACTCACCACTAGACTAACAGGCCGTATTATTGTTCGTTTTTATTTACTATTTGCGGAAACCATCGATTTGAGGAAAGTGAAATGAGAACTGCCCAAGACCGGGATAGTTCGTGCTTCTTGGGAGAGACCTTTATTTATTTTTTAAACTTAATGCACATGTTGTACAAAGGCGGACTTCATGCCAATAGGCATTTTCTCCCAGTCAACCTTCAGGTGATGTAGAAATATGATTTATTCAGTAGTGGATGGCGACAGGCTCATGATGACATGTAACTAAGTACTAATTTCTATGTTCTAACGTCTCGGTTGTCGTATTACCTGTATCATTGGAAGCTGATCGCAAAAGTCCATCACCTTGAGTACGGACTTGAGGTTCTGTTCCACCGCCACGTCAAGCATCTCATCGAACTTGACTATCGCTGCTGAGTGAAATACTACTGACACCTGCAATAAATTACAAACTCGTTTAGCATACGGATACTGTTCCAGGACCTTTGTTACAAAACACGCCAGCTAAGCCGCGGTTACTCTTCTACCTCAACTGGCTCTTGACTAAAGAGCTTAATGGTATACTAATTATGGAGGTATTCTCCTTATTACCTTTCTTAATCTCTGGATAGTGTCCTTGTTCAGACCAAGCTTCGGTTGAGTAATATCTCCAGCAACGATGCTCAACTTTTCCAGTTGTTTCGGACAACGTTCTCTGATCACATCAAAGACCTGGAATAAAAAGATAAACGGTAAATAAAGTGTTTTAAATAGTCTACTGCTGGACAGAGGCATCAACTTAGAAAGGAGGTTTTGGCCTACTGTACCACGCCGCGCTGGCCAGACGGTTGGTATAGTTTCTCTTAGTCTTGGTCTTTCGTAGTAAATAAATAAAAATCTTAAGTTTTAGTATGACTTAAAACTTAAATAAAATTTTATTGAAAACATGGGGCCGTGGGACGGCAAACACGTATCAAATTCATTTCGACAGCGATTCTGGAAAATATAGCACGTTTTTAGGGTTCCGTACCTCAAATGGTAAAAAAGGAACCCTTATAAGATCACTTTCTTATCCGTCTGTCGGTCTGTCCGTCTGTCCGTGTGTCACCACCGATTTTCTCAGGAACGGGTAGACCTAGCAAGGTCAAAAATCAAGGTCCTGAGTCAACACGATAACAAGATATGGGCAAATTTCGATTTTCGCGAAACCTTGTAAGTACCAAAATTTACCTTAATTTTCAACTTTTTTTTATTTTTTAGTATTTTCTCTTTACTTTTGCTGTAAGACCTTGCTTTTAACCACATTGACAATTCTAAATCAACCAGAAATTTTGCCATTTAAAAAACTCCAAAAGCTCCAATATATGTGTGTATATGTTAATTATTTTTTTGCTTTTTCCTTTACTAGTTAGTATTGGTAGACCTTGCTTTTTACCAAACTACATGATTTTCTTTTATCCTTTTGAGGCAAGTTTTTAGGTGTTGGATTTTATGGGTGAAATGTTAAAATTATTTATTGAACATACCTGCGACTGCTTCAGCTGCTTCAATCGTTTTTCTGGCGATACATCTTTCTTGGGTCGCATCAGCAGATGGAGCTTGGATATTTCTTGACAAGTCCATAACAGACGCTCTACGAGCACCTTGAATACAAAATCATCATCATCATCATCAACAGCCATTAACAGTCCACTGCTGGACATAGGCCTCTCCTTAGAAAGGAGGTTTTGGCCTACTATACCACGCTGGCCAGACGGGTTAGTATAGGGTTTGTGTCAAGTTTTCCTTCTCTCTGCAGTGCTGGTGTCCTGCGTATTTCGCTCCCTTAGTCGCCTCTTACGACACCCACGGGATGAATAGGGGTGGTGACACTCTGTATTCTTAATCCGTCACCGTCACGGACACAAAAAGTGAACTTAATTTACATGTTTTTCCGGGTTTGGAACTCCACAATATAACTCCATAAAATCTTTATATGGAAACGAAGAACTACATTATTCCATAGATTCACACACATGCATAGACATTATACACATACGCACACACATACACTCTCACACACTCGCAAGTGCACACAAGCAAACACACCAATCACATAATGTTAATTTTATGGAACTCTGTAACGGATTGTTCTTAATACAGGCAATTTAAGTGTAAAAGGTTATATTTTACGAATTAAATTATTTTTATTATCTCTACTTCCCTACTAATGTTATAAATGAAGAAAGTCTGTCTGTCTGTCTGCTACGGTTTTACAGCTAAACGGCTAAACCGATTTTAATGGCATTTGGCATGGAGATACTTTTATTATTGAGAAAGGACATGGGCTACTTTTTATCGAGATAACCGACATACACGCAGGTGGAGCTACGGGCGACAGCTAGTAATATATACATTGGGTGTACCAATATATGGATCACTTATTAAAATGACTGAAAGGAAATAACTCTTACACAACTCATACAAAATAATAATGAAAAAGACCTTTATTTAAAAGTTACGACCGTTTCAATTTTCAGATATTATCAACTCCGATTCTCATAAAATCAGATGGAACGCATAACGTTAAAGATTTTAAATAGATAGAGAAATAGAGAAAATAAAACATATGTTTTTATTTTGGAATTATTCAATCCATTAATGAGAAAATCTATTAAATAAAAACATTTCATAACTTTTGAAGTTAATTTTTATGGATTTTCTCATTAATGGATTGAATAATTCCAAAATAAAAACAAATGTATGTTCTTTTTTCTCTAGTAATAATTTAGTTCGATTTCAAATGTTAAACTACAAATTTTACCTGTACCTAATATCTGAAAATTGGAACGATCGTAACTTTTAAACGTAGTCTTTTTTCTTACCTTTTTAAAATAAGTGTTTAAAGCTAATGTCCCATCTTCATTATATTTAAATACCATCTAACTCAATGTTTGCCACATTGTTCTCCATTATAAATTATCAACGAAATCAAACCGCGATTAAAGAATGACAGGTAAAATTATTTATGACATATTCTCATAC
The DNA here is from genome assembly GCA_902825455.1 of Arctia plantaginis. Lineage (NCBI taxonomy): Eukaryota > Metazoa > Arthropoda > Insecta > Lepidoptera > Erebidae > Arctia > Arctia plantaginis. Next base: position 4,779,779 of record CADEBD010000289.1, on the reverse strand, counting down.
CTACCAAATATAAAAGAAGGCAATAAAATAGGTTGAGCCGTTTCAGTGACACAACATATTTATATATAAAGAAATATATTATAATGCCAACAAAATATTTACAACATTTACACTATTTACATACAAACATCAAAAACATCCTTCGGATAATCGCCTACTAGTAGCGTTCCCAGAAGACCGGCAGCATTGCCACGTTGAATGGCAATGCTAATTCTCTCTGCTAGAAAAAGGTCGGCCTTCTGATAATGAGAAGTGTGTGAGTGTATATTAGATGTTTTTGAATGTATAACTTTATATATATTATTGCATGTACGCATGAGATACTGTCTCTGTATGTTTCCAAAGTAAAATTTAACCTTACGCAATTGAATTTCTGTTCAAAGGCAGAAAGGTTTGAAAATATAACATATTTTATTATGAAGGATAAAAGTTGAAGCTGTTTTCTAGGTAAAAATTACGATTTACATATTGACTATCTTAATTACACAATCAGGTTTTAGAAATATATATGAAATGCAGTGTAAAAGTTACCGAAAAAACTTATTCGCTTCTTTACCTATTTAGAAAAGTTCAAATGTTTACAAAATATCCACCTGGTCGATAAAACACACCGCTATACAAACATATAACCCATTTTACTGAAATGTTCATTGAGAAAAAAGTAACAGATAGATACAGAACACGAGGAAAAGTGCTAAGATTTAAAAAATATTTATGTGATACACAGCAGTGTGTGTTATCTCTTAAAAAGAAAAGACAAATTAAAACAACTGTCTTCGCTGAAAATCGTTCGCCACATATGTGTAGTTCTTTTGTTAAATTTGTTTGAAAAACTAAATATGTCATTTTGTTGTATGCAACAATAGCCATCTCCTGGGAAGCTTTCAATTCGGCTGTTTATATATTTTTTATTATGTACGGGCATAACTCCGTCATATTTTCAAAATTCTTTGTTTGTTCAAAAGCAGTGATTCAGAAATGGCCCATCCAAATTTCATATAGATCTTATGATGAGTTTCGGAGACAGATAACGGAACTCTTAAAAAAAATAACAGCAAATCAACTCTTTTTTAGTATTGATTGAAGTTGGTTAAACTTTTTTTTCAAATAATTTATTGTTTGTAAATTCAAACAACTATGCCTAGAACAATTGGTTGTTGTGTTTTCATAGCACATGGTGTCTATATACGAGCCCGATACCTTAAACTGTTATTATTATGATTATAAAACGACGGTTAACCTTCAAGGAATGTCACAAAAAATTACAAGTTACATTTGGGAAGTCTGTTCCTGCGTTAACAATAGTTAGTTATTGGTTTCGTGGTCGAGGGAACCTAAACGGCCGACCGGCCGACCTACAACTGCAGTAACTCATGAAAATGTCATCACACACATACACATAGAGAGTTTCAGGATGAACTGAAGATTGGATCACAGGCAGTTTATACCATTTTGCATAAACATCAAGTTTGTCTGCCTTAAGCTTTCCGGGAGTTGAATAGCAAGCGACTAAGGAGCGGTGTCCGGGACATGCTTTTCACTAAGATTACGCGCCCACTCACACAACTGTTAAATTCAAGGACTATTTGCATACTTTAAAAAATGCTTCGTGGGAAAAAAAGGCACTGTAGAAGAGGCTTCGCTTAAATGTTTCTAAGGCTGGTTTTGATTATAGAAGAATATTTTGAAAAGCTATAAGTAAAAAAAATGATTTTACTTTCCAACTATATTTCATTTCACTAATCATTTTTAGAACAGCCCACGTACGTATATTTTAATTATATTTACTGTATATGGGAATCGAATCCGCGACCCTTAACATTCCAGCCGAAAGAACTATTGGTTTCCTGTTTCTACGCACCTTGCCCATAAATCCTGTAGCTCCAGTGATGAACAGTTCCCTGCCGGCATAGAACTCAGGAATAAGAGGTGGTGGGGTTGACCGCGGAGCGGGTCGAGGCACCATCGTTGATGACTGGTATCAGTTATCTGTTCAGAAACAGATTTGAGTTTTTAATTTATTATATTCATTTCTGTCAATACCTTAGAATAGGGAAAATGATGAAAAATCATGTCACATAGTATGAATGCAACATGTGTCGAATAGAAAATTTCATTATGTTTAGTTCTGCGTATAAATGTATATAAGAAAACACGTAGTGCTGTTTGTTTGTTAAGGCTAAATTTTAGAACTTGAACTTTGATCGTTTGATCTCTGTTTTAAATATGCGAGTCAGGTTTTTAGATATGAAAAAATAGAAAAAAAATAATTAAATTGTGATCTTTTTTTTTTAATTGCGTCATTGCGAAGCGCGTTATTGGCTACTGCTCCATTGACAAGAGTGAGGTTAAATAGTTCATAACCTTCGTAAGGGACATGTGGTTCAATAGGTTAGGACTTCTTACGTCGGTCGTACGTGGAATACGCAGTCATCAACAGCCTATAAATAGTCCACTGCTGGACATAGGTCTCTCCTTAGAAAGGAGGTTTTGGCCTACTATACCACGCTGGCCAGACGGGTTGGTATAGGGTTTTTGTCAAGTTTTCCTTCTCTTTGCAGTGCTGTTGTCCTGCGTAGTTTGCTCCCTTAGTCGGTTCTTACGACACCCACGGGATGAATAGGGGTAATAATAACTATTTATTAAAATCAAATGAATTTAGAGATAAAGTTTACACAGGATTAAAATGTTTTTTCGGCCCCCTCTTCCTCCTTTAATTGTATGACATTAATTGTATGAAAAAAAAAAAAAAAAAAAAACCTGTCAGGTACGTACGTACGCCCTCTGGCCTTAGTGTTGTCTGCTATGCAGATGACACTTTAATACTGGCTAGAGGGTCACACTTCGACGAGGTGCTTCGGCTCGCCGAGCATGGGGTGGCTTGTGTCGTGGGAAAGATTCATGAGCTGGGTCTGAGGGTGGCGCCTCAGAAAACTGAAGCGATATGGTTCCATGGCCTACGTAAGCGGCAGGAACCACCCAGCTCATGCCTCCGGGTGGGTGACGCCGAAGTCCAGGTGGGCCGGTACATGAAGTACTTAGGCCTCATCCTGGACAGTCGGTGGAGCTTCGAAGAGCATTTCGTGCGATTAGTCCCCCGAGTGCGCGGGGTAGCGGGTGCACTGCATCGCCTGCTGCCCAATCTCGGGGGACCACGGGAAGAAGTTCGCCGTCTCTATATGGGGGTCGTGCGATCCATGGTCCTCTATGGGGCGCCCGTCTGGTCTAATGACTTGGCGGGTGCCTCCCGCTGCAAGGCTCTACTCAGAAGCCTACAGCGGTTGATGGCCATACGGGTCGTACGGGGTTATCGTACCATCTCGTTTGAGGCGGCGACGGTCCTGGCTCGATATCCACCCTTCGACATTCTGGCCGACATGGACGCGATGGTCTATGACCAAGTCCGTTCTGTCGGTCGGAATGGTGAGGAGGCCGCGCCGGATCATGAGCCCGGAATGCTACGGCGGAACGCGCATACGCAGGCTTTGCGAGCGTGGCAGGCACGGCTTGTAATCCAGGGCTGTGCTAGCCAACGCGCCGTCGGAGCCGTTCTGCCGAGCTTCGAAGCGTGGGTAGGGAGGAACGACTGTGTCACCTACCGATTGACTCAGATGCTTACCGGGCACGGTTGCTTCGGTGAGTATCTGAATCGAATTGGACGGGAGGCCACGGCACGATGCCACCATTGCGGGTCCGACCGGGACTCCGCCCAGCACACGCTGGAGGACTGCCCTGCATGGGAGTCCGAACGTCGAGTCTTGGTCGGACAGATCGGATGAAACCTGTCACCGCCAGCATTAATCGCGGCAATGCTGGCGAGTGACGAGGGATGGGCAGCCGAGGTCTCCTTCTGCGAGGACGTTATGCTCCAAAAGGAGGCCGCAGAGCGCGATCGGGAGAGGGCCGATCCCGCTCGAAGGAGGCGGCGAAGGGGACGCGGCAGAGGTCGCTAACTCCCCAATCGCCGCCTAAGGGTCACTGCGGCCACATCTTGGGGCGATGTGACCGCTGTAAACGACCCGAGACGGATGACACTCCGGTGCGGCCGGGGGGGTGTCGTCTAAGGCGGGGCCCGTTGCGCCTTTTACTCTGTAGAGCAGTGAGAGGCGCGATAGCGTCCTGCCCCAGGGTGACTACGGTCACTCCGGGATGTGCCTCAGACATAAGGTACGGCAGGGAGGACTCCAGAAGTCGCCGATGCGTTCCTGGAGCTCCTCCCGACTGCCGAGGAAGGCCGCCGCGGGGTTTAGTGGGTAGACCGGTTCTCCGGGAGTCCCACACACGCCCTGCGTTTCCCCAACGGAGGGTATGGTGCGAAAAGCATTCCCCGCGTGAAAAAAAAAAAAAAGAAAAAAAAAAAAAAAAAAAAGGTACGTACGTACGAGTTGAACTCGTGCGCCGAGGGTTCCGTACCTACCCAAATTTTACGTAGATTTTCGCGGAAATTTGTAAGTACCAAATCTTAATTTTCAACTTTTTTTATTTTTTGGAATTATTCCTTTATTTGTGCTGTAAGACGTTTCTTTTTGCCAAATTTCGTGATTCGAGGTCAACGGTAAGATATAGATTAGATAGAGATATAGGTTTTCGACCCAAAACCTATAGGATACTTCCGGTTGATCTAGAATTGTCAATTTTGGTTAAAAATAAGGTCTTTGTGTCTAGATCACATCATCATCATCATCTATCATCTACAGCCTTTAATAGTCCACTGCTGGACATAAGCCTCTCCTTATAAAGGATGTTGTGGCCTACTATTGTCCTAATATTGTCACTAGATAATCCTGTCATATAAAAAAATAACTAGAGAAATGAAACTCGTCTATGCTTTTCGATCGCTTTACTTCAGTAGATGTTGACAGGTACTCAGTTTTTTTTTTCTCAGATTATTATGAACAAAACGCCATTAAAACAAAAAATCCGAATAAGATTTTTATGTGAGCCAATATGGATCCTAGTGGTCTAACCATTCGTGTCTCACCGGCTTTTCAAGGTCCATGGGCCTCTCAAACCATATAACTTATTTTTACGCATATTATTAAGGAGTGACGGATAAAGAATACAGAGTGTCACCACCCCTATTCATCCCGTGGGTGTCGTATGACCCCCTACAGGAAAAAAAACGCAGAACAACAACACTGCACAGAGAAGGAAAACTTGACACAAATCCTATGCCAACCCGTTTGGCCAGCGTGGTATAGTAAGGCCAAAACCTCTTTTCTAAGGAGAGGCCTATGTCCAGCAGTGGACTATTAAAGGCTGTTGATGTGATGTGATGTGAAGGATTAATCCGACCTAAGGCAACAAACGAGCTCCTATAAGTTAATGACAATTTCAGAAAATTTACATTTCGACAGTCCGTATCTATAATCTTCTTCTATTACCGGCTACTACTGCTATTGGTACTGAAAAAAATACATAATTTTTTACTTATTACTACATTATTTATTTACTTATATTTTACTTATTACTATATTATTTTTACTTATTACTACATTATTACTTATTAATACATAATTTGTTACTTTTCGCAGTTTTTATTAACTCAATCGCAAATCAATTACTGTCTTCCTACCATCTTTACGCAGATGATCTCCAAATCTACTCACAAGCTACTCCAGATAATTTAACAAAAGCAGTGGATGCCATAAATAGAGACTTAATGCAAATATGCAACTGGAGTACGGAGTATGGCCTAAGCGTAAACCCCACAAAAACACAGGTGATTATTGTAGGTAGTCAAATCAAATCAAATCAAATCAAATCAAATCTTTATTTGCCAACCAAGTGTACATCAATGATCTTATAATATTATATGTAGTAGTCCCAACTTAGAAGCCTTTTCCAGGCATTGCAAAAATTTGAGAGAGAACGCAGAAGAATAAATTGTTACACAAGTACAAGCATTTTTTGAACAATACAAATTAAGTGACTCAATAGTACAGTGTAACAATCGAACAAAGCATGCAAAAATACGAAGGCACCCGACATTCTACATCACTAATACATATACACATTTTCCTACTGTCCCTAGCATTTCCGTGCATCACGACCGATTTTTCTTTTTATGATTTTTACTTAGGTATATGCTTTCTGTTTTCCGTGTAATAAGAAATGTAGTTTGTTAAGTGTTTTTTTCCTCAATGTATTCTTTAACAGAATAGAAACATTTTGTAATTAAGAATGCTTTTAGTTTTTTAATGAATAGTGTAGTCTTCGTTTCATTTTTTATGTGGATAGGTAATTTGTTGTATATTTTTGCAGCCATGTGGTAAGGGCTCTGGTCTAGCATTTTAATTCTTGATGGTGGTAGGTATAGTCTGTCTGTCCCCCGAGTGCGCGGGGTAGCGGGTGCACTGCATCGCCTGCTGCCCAATCTCGGGGGACCACGGGAAGAAGTTCGCCGTCTCTATATGGGGGTCGTGCGATCCATGGTCCTCTATGGGGCGCCCGTCTGGTCTAATGACTTGGCGGGTGCCTCCCGCTGCAAGGCTCTACTCAGAAGCCTACAGCGGTTGATGGCCATACGGGTCGTACGGGGTTATCGTACCATCTCGTTTGAGGCGGCGACGGTCCTGGCTCGATATCCACCCTTCGACATTCTGGCCGACATGGACGCGATGGTCTATGACCAAGTCCGTTCTGTCGGTCGGAATGGTGAGGAGGCCGCGCCGGATCATGAGCCCGGAATGCTACGGCGGAACGCGCATACGCAGGCTTTGCGAGCGTGGCAGGCACGGCTTGTAATCCAGGGCTGTGCTAGCCAACGCGCCGTCGGAGCCGTTCTGCCGAGCTTCGAAGCGTGGGTAGGGAGGAACGACTGTGTCACCTACCGATTGACTCAGATGCTTACCGGGCACGGTTGCTTCGGTGAGTATCTGAATCGAATTGGACGGGAGGCTACGGCACGATGCCACCATTGCGGGTCCGACCGGGACTCCGCCCAGCACACGCTGGAGGACTGCCCTGCATGGGAGTCCGAACGTCGAGTCTTGGTCGGACAGATCGGACGAAACCTGTCACCGCCAGCATTAATCGCGGCAATGCTGGCGAGTGGCGAGGGATGGGCAGCCGCGGTCTCCTTCTGCGAGGACGTTATGCTCCAAAAGGAGGCCGCAGAGCGGGATCGGGAGAGGGCCGATCCCGCTCGAAGGAGGCGGCGAAGGGGACGCGGCAGAGGTCGCTAACTCCCCAATCGCCGCCTAAGGGTCACTGCGGCCACATCTTGGGGCGATGTGACCGCTGTAAACGACCCGAGACGGATGACACTCCGGTGCGGCCGGGGGGGTGTCGTCTAAGGCGGGACGCCGTTGCGCCTTTTACTCTGTAGAGCAGTGAGAGGCGCGATAGCGTCCTGCCCCAGGGTGACTACGGTCACTCCGGGATGTGCCTCAGACATGAGGTACGGCAGGGAGGACTCCAGAAGTCGCCGATGCGTTCCTGGAGCTCCTCCCGACTGCCGAGGTAGGCCGCCGCGGGGTTTAGTGGGTAGACCGGTTCTCCGGGAGTCCCACACACGCCCTGCGTTTCCCCAACGGAGGGTATGGTGCGAAAAGCATTCCCCGCGTGAAAAAAAAAAAAAAAAAAAAAAAAAAAAAAAAAAAAAAAAGGTATAGTCTGTCTACAAGGTAAAATAAACTTTCAGCAAATACCATTTGTTTGTTGCAATGGCTCGGTTGTACCTTACAGTGAAAAGGTAAAAAACTTGGGGATCTATATGGATAGGTACCTATCCTGGGGCCCCCAGGTTGGAGAAGTTAGCCGAAAACTATTTGCAGCGGCAGGATCTCTGCGAAGGCTACGGAACTTTCTTCCCTAAAATTGCGCTCGCACAATCTCTTCTTCTTCCTATCCTTGAATATGGCGATGTCAGCTATCTGGATCTCACCGAAGACCAACTGAATAAACTTGAGCGACTCCAAAACCTATGTATTAGATTCATATTTGAATTACGCAAATATGATCACATCTCAGAGTATCGTTTTAAACTCAAGTGGCTACCAATACGCTTTCACCGGAATCTTCATATTTTTTCTCTTTTATACAGTGTTCTGTTTCATCCTCGCACACCCTCTTATCTCAAAGAACGTTTTCAGTTCTTACACAACACACTTTGCAGGGACCTAAGGTCATCGGAGAATTTAAAACTAAAAATGCCGCAACATTCCACCCAGTTTGCGAACAAATCTTTTACTGTGCAAGCAGTAAGAATTTAGAACAACTTGCCTTTGACAATCCGACAAGCTAAAACCTTGCCCACTTTCAAAAAGCTAGTGAAGGATTTTTATCTGACATTATAAATACTGTTGGTTTCTTTATATATAGTATATATTTTGGACAGTATATATATATATATGTTGTGTGTATGTCTATTGAATATGTATATATGAATATGTATATGTATATTTATAAATTTTGTTTATGTATGTGTGTATGTATGTATGTGTATTTATCTATGTGTAGTGTGAACAGGTATTTATTTGTGTATGAATGCTTTTGTTTATATTTTAAATATTCACGTGATATGCGTTTTGTGTATGTAAACTACCCAACTTTTAAATAACTAATATCCGTATCAAGGTTGTCTGGAAGAGATCGCCGAGAGAGAGCGATAAGACCGCCGATTGTTACGTCTATAAATTTGTAATGTCTTATGTGCTAACTGTAAACAATAAAGATATAAATAAATAATAAAATAAAATAAATAATTTGTCGATTCGTATGTTTATCAGCAATTATGAATTTAAAATTAGTATCGATAAAAGTAATAACCAACAGTGACGTCTCTCAGATGTGCGTTGAATGTTTAACCTGCGTTTTCTGTTCATAACGGCTATAGTTTTTTTTTTTGAAACCAACTAACCTTCCATCAGGCACTCGCGGCATTATAGAGTTCTTATAATTCCGCATAGTCTCCAATTGGAGTTTTTTTAAATTAAAAAGTTAAATCGTCTTTATGTTCGTCCGTCTGTCTGTTTGCAAAAAAAACATTTTTAATTGATTCTCGAACTCCGCCCGCTTGTGTCGGTTAGCGCGGTAAAAACTAAAAAGTGGCCTTTATTACTCACTGATATAGAGCAGCGGCGTACTGTGTTGCTCTATGCTCACTGATAATGTACCTTGCCATCGGAGAAAGAGTTTTAAGATCGGTTTAGTGGTTTAAGCGGGAGAGCGTAACAAACAAATTAACTCACGTTCACATTTATAACATAAAAGTTTTATTTAAATAACATAAGTTTAGTTTGAGATAAATTATAAATATAAATTTTATTTATGAATTCGCTAGTTTTAAATTTAGAATTCAGCGCCTATTGATATAAACGTCGTCTCTCTCGCTCTAACATATATGTGCGTCTTAATCTCTCCGTCCAAGGTGGATGTGAATTGTGAAGTGAGGCGCAGAATGTTATCAAAATGTACAGCAATATTTTTCAAGGAACTGATTGTAAATAAGAACTTAGTTTTAAATATAATTATTCTTTAATATGTGTAATTTATAAAGTTAATGTGTGAGAAACCAAAAAACGTAATGGCGTTTTACTTAGTACGTGTTTATACTTTTTAATACTATTTCCACTTTGTTTACAAGTACGTAAGTATAACCTATAAATTTAGTTTACACATTCAGAAAACAAAACAAACAAACAAACAAACAAAAAACACCGAAAGTATTGCATAAAACCGTTTTTCTGTGAGGCCGTGGTATCCGTATGGTCGAGCTCGTCCATTTATGCCGCGCCATGGCTCTCTGACGAAATTTTGTCTATTGTCTGTCTATTGTTATTTTAGCCAACAAATAATATATATGTACTATAATTTTGCCTATAATAACGACTCTACGAAGGCATTCATTACAAGTAGACGTATGAATAAAAGATGGAAAGTAGTTTGTTCCTTAATTGGCGTATAACACTCTTCAATCACCCTTGTACTGTACCTTTATTGACTGAGCATAATACAAGACTATTCGTCGTAAAAAAAGATGTAATGTTTGTTTCTTTGTTGAAAATGTGTACATAAATACCGTATTTATGTCACGCCTTGAGGGCATTGACTCTAAACGGCAGACTTTAAAAACAAGATACAAGCTCGTGTATAACTACACCGATAACTCAGGTGGTCAACTCCACTGTGTGTCATATGACAGGACCTTTAAGACCAAGTTGTGGCTCGCCAGATATATCAGCGGCCATATCAGAAATCTACAGTAACGTTCGCCATCGACGGTTACGCTATCGCGGAGGACATCATGTCACGTCTGTAGAAGCGATAAAACACCTCCCTTCATCATTCATCTGGCATTCCATACGTTGAAGAGACATGTAATGTTCACATGACGGGCCTGTTGGTCTAGTGGTTAGTGGTTCAGACCGCTAAGCCGGAGGTCGTGGGTTCGATTCCCACCCAAGACAAATACTGTGTGATGAGCACGGTCATTTGTTCTGTGTCTGGGTGTAATTTATCTATAATATGTGTGTATTAAAAAAAAAACAAAAAAAAAAAGTACAGGCTCTGTCTAGTTTGGGATCAGACGACCGTGTGTGAGATACATTGAGATACATACAAAAATAAATTGTTTCATTACATGTCATGCCAGGCTCGACCGGAGTGATACCACGGCACGGTCTTACGGGAAATTGGTGTTAAGGACTTTCGTTGCTTTTTACTGAGTCATTGAGGTTAACCGAGCCCCAACCAGGGGGAGGCGTTGGGGCTCCGTTGACTTCCCCTCTTCCCTCTCTTTGTTTAGACTTTTAAACAGCGAAAATGTGGCAGACTTCCTTCTAGCTTCCAATATGGACGAAATCGGATCATTCGATGATATTTGTCTTAATCTAAAAACTTACTAACACTATGTTACATATCTTCACGTGGTTATTTTCTGAGGGGTAAAGAGATCACGCAGAGTCTATACAGAGGCGTATTAAACGTCCACATTTTGTCGCGGATCTGATAATCCAGATGGGACTATCTAGGATAAATATTCGAAACAGACATCACACACAATCTTTTGTTGTATAACTGGGTGTAATTTATCTATAATACTAGCTGTACTAGCGAAAAATAGATAAAAACAAACTTTGAAGCGGTTTTTGAGATCACAAGAACTTTTTGAGATTTTCAAGCGTACGCAAACCAACTTTATATTTTAATATTTAAACTATTAAATATTAACATCATATATATCAACTAGTACATCATATATACTAATGTATAAATGTATTTTATATCATAGATTATTTGATAGATTTTTGAAAATGCTTAAGAATGTTTCTTTAGGAATATATGTGGCCGGTTGGAGGCAATAATGTATATCCCTATGTCCAGCAGTGGACTATTAAAGGCTGCTTATGATGATGATGATGAGAGCAATAGGCTAGCACCCTATTACGTAAGGGGACTAAAATTATTGTTGGCAAAATAAGGGTGTTTAAAACAACTCTGTCTATCCCTTCAGGAATAAAGATGTAGGTGTTTCTATATCGGACTTATTGCCTGTAATAGTTCTCTCATTGATGCAAGTTAAATCTAAGATTATTGTCCTGTACCGGGACCTGACGCAGACTAAGTGGTAACCAAATAGGTTAACACATTGCAAAATTAAACAATCCTAGCCAGGTCAGTCTATGGATGGGTGACCACTCTTAACACATTGAGACCTCTCCGTGCCTCTGAGAGCACGCTAAGCCCGACGGCGGTCCCGGATGCCATGCGAACATCTGTGGCAATTGTTACGAATAGTTGGAGACCTAAATAGTCCAACAACAGTATTTCTACAGAACTTCGATATCGCCTAGTACTTAGGTTGTGGAGGTCTGATAAATCGAAGTTCAGCCGTATCATAGGAGACTTAAAGCAGACTCCAACCTAGTTTGGGGACAAGGCTCAGAGGTGGGAAAGGACTAAAATATAAATCATTAACAACTATCCAATATACTTACTTTTTTTTCTTTTTTATATCAACTTGTTTCCTTGCAGATTGATTGAAGTGTCGCGAGGCAGTTAAACTGTACCTACATCTCGAAAATTATTAATTGTTACAAGGTTGTACCGAAGTAATGATATTGAAATAATGGATCAGTACAAAAAGCGCCCAGGTACGTCTGGCATAAGTGGACAACTTTATGAGACTAAACTCATAAGTTTGATACTGTTTAGACTGTTACACAACGAAAATGTAGAAGACTTCCTTCTAGCCTCCAATATGGACGAAATCGGGGCATTCGATGATGTTTGTCTTAAACTAAAACTAAAAGATCATGATAGACATTTTCTAGTGTTAATTCAAGCGAAACACAAAGAAAATGATGCAGCAACACTTGATGATAAAAACGAATTAGCCAAATGGTGTGAGAGCATTACAAAAATTAGGGAAAAGTACAGTTGCAACAAAAATAAGGATCTGTATTTCAGTGGTCAATTTAACGATACAGATTGCCTATTCATTGTATACACGAACGCTAAATACGATTTTGGTAAAACTGTTCCGAATAGAGTTTTTGAGAATAGTTACGCTAACAAATTAAACGATTTGATATCAACTGGTGCCGTTGGCTTGCAGCCGAATTATACCGATAAAGATGTAGAAGATTATAATCTAATCATTTTAAATGAAGAAATGACTGTGCTAGCTGAATATTTCGAAAAATATCTTCATGATAATACTTCGATGAATATTATGAACAATGAGTATATCATAAAATACCATGTCATTTTAAAAGAGAAAGTTGTAAATGTGTCTGAAATCCAAGAAAAACGCGGATTGAGATGTCGAATATTATCATTTCAGGATGACTTCTTCAAACCCACCGAGAAATATTTTGTACTATTTAGAAAAGATTTGTACAAACATGTCTTGAAAAATCGAGATAAAATAAAATGTAAAAAAACTTTGAATGCGTTAATATCAGCATTCTTAACTGAACCATGTGGGGCTACATTGAGTCCTCTTATTGAAAATCACATTACGTACAAAAATGAGAAATTGACATTTCTTATGAAGAGACCGCAGTCTGAGATAGAGCGATTGGAGCAAATTAATATTTCTGTAGAAACGATATATGATACAAAAGCAGCTACTGCAGCAAATATACTAAAGAGTCTTGCATTGCCGGTACCAATCGCATTCGGTAATATAGACTTGGCGATTAGAGGTACTCCATCAAAAATTGAACAAAGACTGAATCATCTGACTAATTTCATGGTGGAACTACTCGAAAATGCCGTCCAAACCGAACACTATAAAGTAATCACTATTGATGACAATATTGACGAAGGACTTTTGAATTCAAACGGTGGTATTGGTGGCGGAGTCGGTAACATTTTAGATTACGACATGATTACAAAACTGTTTAAATTTACAAGTGACTATGAATCACTTCAGAATAACGCTAAATATTTATATTTAAACCTTAAAGAAAGATTTAATAACCTCGATGAATACAGATTTGACGTGAAAACACTTAAGTTTCCAAAACTATCTCTTGATTATAGCAACATGGCGAAAGATTTTTTAAGCAGACTGCTTATCTACGAGAAACAATCTAATCATTTTGAAGTTGAAGTAAAATTAAAAAACGAAATCAAAGAGTTTCTGATCTCTAACCCACAGAGCGCCTCGGTAGATTCTGATACAATTTTCATACATTATCATCACGTAATTCTAAATTGGTGGTTATCGAGTACCACAGAATCATATCTATCTAAGGAGAATAATAAGTTTCAACTATCTATAAACCAAATTATAAAAGAACCACAAATGAGTTCACTCCAAAAGACTTTCTACATCCACAAAATAAGAAATATAGATTACTGTTTCACCGATGACGCCTTACAGTCTCTAAAGTCACTGAATACTTTGTCTAGAACAGTTATTATTACAGACATAACTACCTTAACGACTATGAAAGTTATTCAATTATTAAGAAACCGAGAGGATAGCGATTTGGTCATTATAGATTTAGAATATGTAATGACTCTAATGACGATACATTTCTGTAAGTTAATAGAAGAATTAAGCAAAACAAAAAAGCTTGTCATTATGGTATGCAACAGCAAACAAGATACTGAGAGACTAACACAACTCGAACAAGCAATTGCAAAGCTAAAACTTATTATAATTACACAAAAACTATTGATTGAAACTGTGAACAAATATTTTTTGCCTACAGAAATAATTTATGATGAAAAACAAAGCTTAATTGATCTCACGCCGGACTCAAAAAATGTCCTCATAAAAACTGCTGAAGTGATATTTCAAGACGAAACAATAGATTTGGAATTGCTGATAGACGACATATCGGTCAAGTTTATTAATAGAACAGTTTTGAGTAAGATAATGCGTGGTGAAACTCTTAATATTGGTGGCTCTCTGAGTAGTTTTAATTACGAGGAAATAAAGAATGTATACATTAATAGAAAGGTTAGTCAGACTACTGTTCTCGATGATAATATAAACCCTATGTACTTTAAGGCTCATGAGGATTACTTTAGTATATATTCTAATGAAAAATATGATGATCTTGAAAGAAATGTCCCTCTAGACACATTTATCGATATTAAAGATCATGCTGTACTTATAACAGCTCCACCAGGTATGGGCAAGTCTACTCTTCTAACCCATTTATCAATCAAAACAAAAGAATTCGATAAAACTCTTTGGATAGTGAGAATCAATTTATTGGAACATTCTAAGCAATTCTATAATTGGCAAGTATGTGAAACTGACATGGATTCTATAGAAACTATGAAATTTATATGTCAAATTATATTGAAGAATCACGACTTGGAAATAAGTTTAAAAGAAATAGATAACAAAATGTATTTAGATGACTGCACTAGCGATGAGTGGGCTGCGTTTGTACTAAATCTGTTTCTACATTCTTATAATAACGGTAAAGTGATATTTTTGTTCGATGGTTTCGACGAGATTTGTCCAAATTATAAAGACTGTGTCATCAAGTTTTTTCATATAGTCAAAAACTATCCTCAGAAAAATAAGATGTGGGTTACAAGCAGACCATACTGTGATATTTTACCAGATCTAAAAAGAATTATAGGTAAATCTTATGGACTGGAATATATTAATGAAACGGAACAAGAAATGTATTTAAAAAAAATATGGAAATACAAATTAAAATTCGACCAATTTACTAATATTCAAAGACATAATGCTTTCTCTTTTATCAATTTTATGTCAGAAAATCAATTAATCAACAATAAAACTGCCGATTCCTTACAGCTCAAATTACGTGAAATTTATTATCTGTTTAATAATTACATTCTTTTAAACATGCCACCAGTTGATATAGATTCTCCGTTGTATTTCGATCAATATAATTCATACAACTCATTCGGTATCACCGATAAAGATAGTTTAAATACAAATAATGAAACAAAATATGTATATGATGCATTTGGTGCAGCGCGACCTATAAAAGTTCGTTTACAAGATGAAACTTTGTTAAGATCCCCGTTACTTATATATTTAATAGCTGATTATTTTGTAAATCTAATATGTAATAAAACAAAATCCTATCAATGGGACCCATACATCAATGTCCATAAAATTTACGAGATGTTTATCGAAACTAAACTCAAAAAAATACTTTTTGAAGAGAAAAACAAAATGGATATATATAACCCCGATATTATGGACAGATTTAAACAAGATTTAGTAGACTGTAGAATACTGCATATGAAATTAGCTGCGTGTCTACTTTTTGGGAGTCCAGTATTTAGTACAGAAAGTTTTGAAGAATTTGAAAAGATCGATCCATTAATGCAAAGAGGTTTTGCTGAACTCGATCGTATGATAGACATAATAAGAGCAGGTAAAGAAAGAACAGGTCTTATATCACACCTAACTGTTGACAACTTACCAGTGTATATACATGCAACATTTACGGAATATTTTGCCGCAGAATTTATGTGCGAGGTATTTGAAGCAAAAGTATTTGAAATAACTGATAAAATATTACTATACTGTGCACTAATTTGTTCGTACAGCTGTGAGCCTATTCTCGCTTGGATATATGGTAAGAGGAAACTTAATAAAAACCTAGATGAAATTATTAGTCATATCGAATCCCAGCTACCCTTTATATCACATTGGTACCGAGAGCTTTTCTACTGTGATGGCTGGTCCCGCAAGCAGTCTATACGATTAATGGCGTCATCAGAGAAAGATTTTGAAAGTATTGATACGTTTAAATATAATGAAGATTATGTAGAAAAATTGAAAGCATTGCAACCAAAGGAAAGAGATATGCATATTCAAAAGATTAGGGAGACAATTGTTCCGAATATGAAGCCCCATTTAAAGAAACATTTTATAAAAACTGACGATGCGGCGTGTTCGAGTACTAGTTTAGATATATAGAGAAATCAATAAGTGCCTAAACCTAATAAACGGCTAAATTCATGGCTTCATGGCTTTATCCGATCAATATGGCAATAATATATAAAAAGCGTTAACGCCTTCATGAGACAAAGACTTTAGAAACATAAGTGGCTATGAACAAGCAAAAATAAAGATAAATTTACAGAAGCTGTTAAAATATATGTAACTTCTCGTTTAAATATTATTTCGTTTAAAAAAGATTTAATTTATATATAATTGAAGATTTAATAGGACTGCACTGATGGCTTAGTAATTTAAGAGTTCACCTGCTTCCTACTGCACTTTGTGTGATCCACAAATTGTTGTTCTGAGTCTGGGTGCTCTTTGTGTCCGTTTCATGTATGGGAACGCGACTAAGGAAATATTCCTAGTGTGGGAGCTGTCTTCTTAAAAAAAGAATAGACAATTTATAAAAAAATCGACCAGAAACTAATTGATTTTTACAAACGATTTCGATATTGTTATCCCCTACACCTACAACTACAAGTACGCTTAGTGTTATTTTCTATTTCTAACTCAGTGATAACGTTCTGCTTTAAATAATTGTAATATGTACTTTAAACTTAAATAGATAATACACTGTTGTTGTACACAGATAAGTCAGATAACCAACGATCCATATGCGGTAGGCGATAGGACGGCGGCCTGCTCGCTAAAATGAATTAATGTTTCTGTATCTAAAAATAACAATAATTATTGTTGATGAAATAAAATTTTGTGAATTTTACGTTTGTATTTCTTACTTCAAACTCATTTATGAATAAAAAATATTGCTATCGCTCAAGGTCATATTATTAGCCTGGCCACAAAGGTCATTCTACTTCAGTTCCTTATCTTGCTGTATGCTGCTAATTTCTAATGTTCCGTACAGTTAACTATAAGCTTCGGACTGTCAACAACAGAGAGGAAGGATTGAATAAAGTGATTTTTTTGCAAAAGTTCCATCTCTATTGAAGCGGTTAGCATACTACTCTTGCAAAAACTTCCCAGATTCAGCCAAATTTTACTTTTCCTGCATCACACGAACAAAGGCGGCAAGGAGGAATTAATTTGCTTAACAAATGTCAGTCATTTTAAACAAGTTTTACTATATTGCCCACAAGGGTAGGTATTTAGCAAAATGTCTAGACATTATGATTAATACGCTATATATGATTATGATTAATATGATTAATACGCAGGCCGAATGGTAGGTCAATTAGGATGCATAGCAAGCCGATAGGCAGACCCGACTGTTGTCGGCATAAACTCAATATGACTGTCCTACAGATAGACAGGTCTGTGTGCATTTTAGACGCCTATTTGCTACCAATATCAATATAAAGAACTGTATTGCACTCCTTCTTCGCAGGCTGATCTCTCAGACAGTTTACAAATTGCAATTTAAATCATATTCCAAAAATAACGTACCGTGTTTACATGCAAAAGCCATTTTTCAGACATGTACACATACTGCCAAAGAAAATCTCAAAGCTGCGCTAATATTTGTAGCTATTTTCAATTTTTTTGTACAGTCTAGCGTAGATGAACCGTTTATTATATTTCATCATCCATTATTTATGCTGTCCGTTGGCAAACATTAACTAATTTTGTGGGCGGCCATTTTATTGACAGCGTTTACTCGTGACTTCGTCCGCGCAACGTTCAATAGTCGTATTTCGCTTTCATAATATTATACGAAAATAAATTTCAAATATAATATAATGTAACACGGCTTCCCTTTCCCTGCATACTAACATCTGTGGCCATCGCTACCCGTAGCGTCCGTCCGATGATATTATAGTTTTTACGTCAAAATATACGTTCTATTACTGTTTGGCTGTCTCACTGTCTCGGCTGACAGTGAGACAGCCAGACAGTAATTCTGTACAGGCAGTCTGTAGTACAAAAGCGTAATTAAGAAACTACCATTCACATATGCAAAATCAGATAAAATTAAAGATTATCATTAACATCGTACCTTTTCATTGTCTTTAACTAACCTTAATTTGGCAGAAAAAAAACTGCAACAATGTAAATTATTAATTAAGATTAGGTTTTAGTCTTAATTAGGTACTACAATTTAAAAAAAAAGATTCAAGTTACAGTTTTCCTGGTAAAGCATGTATCCCACAGCATACATTGTCAAATGCTATTCATTCTATGTGTAATATGTATGTATTTACAAAAAAAAAGTATATATGTATTTATATCAGTTGTCTAGTACCCATAGCACAAGCTCTGCTTAGTTTGGGACTAGATGGCGTTGTGTGAATGTGAATAAAAAAAAAAAAAAAAAAAAAAAAAAAAAAAAAAAATGCACAGGAAAGTATGGACCTAATGTAATGTGTACCTAATGTTTGGTTTTGTATGCCGCGGCATACAATACCAAATACAACATAATAACAAAACTAATCATAAAAAAAGAGAATAAAATAAAATCGTCACAGACGTGTTGAAAACGCATAGAAAAACAATATCAGAGCATTGACCTCTTACGTGATAATCTAGTTGACAATTTCTAGAACCTTTGCCAGCAACGAAACACAGACAAACTTGGCATTTCATTTACATAGCACTTGTAAGTTAAGAGCAAAACCTACATCGCCCTTTAGTGGTCATACATAGTATAGATAATTATCGACAAACGTAGTAACAGATCAAAATTATATACGAGTCCCTTAAAGTTTCATGTAGCTGTTTTTTCATATTTTTAATTTATTTATTTTATTTATATGTACATCTTCTTCATCGTAACCGTGTGAGCATGAAAAAAACCTATTATTTTGACATTACAAACAGACATTTCAATTATATTTATTTGTATAGATAAACTTACATATGTTTAACTTTCTAACAGACTAGCTGACCGCGTAGCTCCGTCCGCGTCTTGAAAAGGAATAAATTTTTCGCGTTTTTGCAACATTTTCATTGTTGCTTTGCTTCTATTGCTCGTATCGTGATGTTATTTCACCTATAGCCTTCTTCGATAAACGAGCTATCCAAAATTTAAATTATTTTGCAATTCCAAGGAGTAATTCCTGAGATTGGCCCATTCTACGAAAGAAACCAACTCATCGGGTTTATAATATCAGTATAAATATCATTTTAAGAAGTTTAACTTTGTCTACTCTACATTTAAACATAAGATTTGCCAAATATATATGTGAAGACAACTCCCGCGTTAGGAATTTATCTTGAGTCGCGGGGGACTTTAAAAGCATACATACGTGAAACGGACACAAAGAACACCTAGACTCAGAACAACAACTTGTGGATCGCACAAAGTGACCGGGTACGTTCCAGCCTGCAGATATTAAAATTTCAAAATAAAAAAAATGTCATTTTATAGATCTCAATTAGCCCATACGACCTACGTAAAAACTACCAAAGGCACATAATAATGAATCCAATAGCACTGAAAAACTTCCCGAAACAGTAATATAATAACTTTTAAAGTCCTTCCGTGCGTGTAGCATCAGCTGATCTGCAGTTGACGATGTGAGTATCACCTTTATTCTGTCGCGCATGCGCAATGCGCAAATAATTGGCTGGGAAATGCCACGACGGTTTTTTATTGTTTACAATAATAATTATTGAATATTTTTAAGAATTAGCACGCGGGCAAATTAAATTAGCGCAAGGGCAATTTTTTCACGCTTGGTAGAGTAAAAAATATTCATTTTTCAAAGAGATATGGCTATTTTAAGTAGAGGAAAATTGAAAATTATATTTCTATTTTTTCCTGGGTAAACGAAAAACGGGCTTATAAATTAATTAACGTAGGTCGAAAGGGCTAATTGAGATCTATAAAATGAGATTTTTTTTATTTTGAAATTTTAATACTTGCAGGCTGGAACGTGCCCGGTCACAAAGTGACATCCCATGTGGGGTACGGACCCACAACACTCAGCGTAGCAGTAAGTAAGTAAGTAAGTAAGTAAGTAAGGCGTGGCGACCGCTTAAACCACTACGCCATCCGTGCAGTCATTTGTTTCAATACGTGTATAAAGAATTTTCTTCACGTGTTAATAGATTAAAAGTGTATTAACATATAAATATACTACTTACTACCAGTTTACCTGATACTAGGCATGCCTTTTAAGTTCAGTCGTTTCCATATTTTCCGGCAATTTTGGATTTGGAACTGTTCTATATTCGAATGTGTTTAAATTTTGAATCCCAAAACAGTTGAAAGTATTAGGATTAATGCTATTGTTTAGTCACAGCGAGTTATGTCCTTGTAACCAATGCCATCACATAATGGCCTTATTGTTAATTAGGATATTAAGATAAGTGTCATGCACTTCCTGGTAATGTCACACAGGAAACATTCGTTTTGTATACACAATCCCTTGTTGTAAGAATTGTAATTAAGATAAGCTTTTTATTTAAAGTGTCATATCACTCCTGGTAATGTCACACAGGAAACATTAGTTTTATATAAACAAACCCTTGTTTTAAGAATTGTATTTAAGATAAGATTTTTGATTCAATAAACAGTTCTGAATTGCTCTACAAGCGGAGCACACGTCTCTAGTGTGTTTTTAAAAAGCCTTTCGCCTTCGCCTACAACCTAACTAGCGTCGACTGAAATCTGTCAGGTTACGTACGGAAATAAATCTTTCTAAGGAAAACTTTCGAGCAATAATTTTCTACAACTTTAGAAAAGGCCTGACACGGCTTCAGTGTTCAGTGACGAAGCCCCATGTCTGCGGACTGTCGAACGCTGGTATTTAGAATTCCAGCGTGTAAATGCTAGTGTTAGTGACAAATCTCGCGAAGGACGCCCAAAATCCGCCTTCACTGAAAATAAAATAATTGCTGTGAGACAACTAATTCTCGAAGATCGTCATGTGACGTATCGAGAGATAGAGGCTCTATTAGGCATCTCAGGGACAACCATTCAAAAGATCTTGCATGAAGCGCTTTGTGTGAGAAAGCTAGTTTGCCGTTGGATACCGCATCTGCTTTCCGACGATCACAAGGCGGCCCGCGTCAGACGGTTTCAGAAAACTCTGCAAAGGTTCAACCGAGGAGAGTCAAATCACGTCTACGACATCATCAGTGGTGACGAATCTTGGATCAATGCATACAAACCTGATTCCAAACAACAATCTACAATCTGGGTCTTTCAAGACGAGCCAAAGCCGACTAAAGTTGTTCGTTCTCGAAGCACTTCAAAGAAGATGGTGGCTACGTTCGTTGGAAAAACCGGCCATGTTGCGACTATTGCACTTGAAGATCGTAGAATGGTTAACGCAGAGTGGTATACCACAGTTTGTTTACCACAAGTCATCGCCAAGCTTCGAAAATCTAATTTAAAGCGACGCATTCGTCCGGTCCACGCCATCATCCTCCATTCATCGGTCGGTCGGTCGACGCTTTCGAGTCAGCCATTTTTAACACCCCCACTGTAGAGTGGAATAAATGTTATACTAACTGGTTTGAGCGAATGGAAAAGTGTATTAAGCTACGTGGTGGATACTTTGAAAAACAATAAAAAGTACTATAAGGTTCTAGTTGTGTTTTTTTTCTTCAAACGACAAAACTTAAAAGGCATGCCTCGTGGAAGATAAAAATAAATTAATTCATCATCAAATTTAACCAAAGCCAGAATACTCTCTGTACAGCATACAAATTCTGAGGGGATTGACGTCAATTTAACATTAACATGTATGAGACAATGACGTAAAAGAATTAGTCGCATTGACATTAGAATACATAAGCTATAGATCGTTAAATCGTTAAACTACACACCTCCGACCTCAACCCCGAAGGGTTAGACAGAAGCGTCCAGACCTACACAACTCAAGTACTAGGCGATATCGAAGTTCTGTAGATAGACTGTTGTCCGACTTTTTAGGTCTCGGCACGGAGGGGTCTCAACGTTTTAATAATGGTCACCCATCCATAGACTGACCAGGCTAAGATTGCTTGACTTTGCAATGTGTTAACCTGCTCGGTTACCACTTAGCCACGAGCCTCTCTTCTCCAGGTTCTAAACACATACATACTATAGATAAATTACACCAGACACGGGACAAATGATTGTCTTATGACGGCGATAGTTGCATAACCGGACTACCTGTATTGTCGTTTGCCCCTTTATCATTAAAATAAATTAGACTAGTCATAGTTCAAAACTACTATTGGACTCAGTAAGGCAAGTAATTTAATCAAGAAAACTCGAAATCAAACCATTACTGGAATCTTCATCCTCACATCTTCAAGCGAGTAAATTAAAAACTCTTTCTTTGTTAACATTTGTAAAAATTAGGGGTGATATAAACTACATACTCGTAATACCCTTATTGGACGTGATGACATTTCACCCTTCACCTTAACTGGGTATTTTATCTCTCTAGCACCCTCATTGGGCATATATTCAATCCAAATTTTGACAGTGGTGTCTTACCTACTTCTTTTAAAAAGGGTCTAAACGATTTTTGGGATTTTAGGAAGGGGCGGGAATTTGCCAAAGTAACGAAATATGATAAATAATAATATAATAATAATAATATTCTACCACATACACACAACGCCATCTAGTCCCAAACTAAGCAGAGCTTGTACTATGGGTACTAGACAACTGATATAAATACATATATACTTTTTTTTTTGTAAATACATACATATTATACATAGAAACACCCAGACCAAATCAAACATCAAATGTTCATGCACACAAATGTTTGACTTGAGCGGGAATCGAACCCGCGACCTCCGGAATAGCAGTCCGTTACACAAACCACTACGCCATTCAGTCGAAATTTGACATCTCATCTGTCAATTTAATAATAATGTTTCGGACATCTGATACACAACGCCATCTAGTTTGAAAATAAGCTTATATTTTTTTGTACTGTTAATTTGTAAAAACATACATATTATACAAAGAAAACACCCAAACTCCGAAACAAATATTTTCAGATCACACAAACATTTGGCGTAACATACATACACACTTACAAACATATTAAACATTTAGTCCGTGTGGTGACGGATTAAGAATACGGAATGTCACCACCCCTATTCATCCCGTGGGTGTCGTAAGAGGCGACTAAGGGAGAAAACTATGCAGGACAACGGCACTGCAAGGAGAAGGAAAACTTGAAACAAACCCTATATCAACCCGTCTGGCCAGCGTGGTATAGTAGGCCAAAACCTCCTTTCTAAGGAGATGCCTATGTCCAGCAGTGGACTGTTATAGGCTGTTGATGATGATGATGACAAACATTTGGTCCGACCCCGAACTCGAACCCGAGACCTCAGCACAGCGGTGGCATACGTTACCACTGCACCACCGAGGCGCTTATCTGTCAAATTAAAAAGCGCGCGCTATCCCCGTTGTTACACACTTCTATTCTTATTAACGAAATCCCTTCAAGGTGGAGATCTGTTTTATACAAATATTATTTGAATCTTTATGAATCTGACCATATTTTTATCATATGCATCTGACCATAGTTATTATACTAGGTACAGGTAGGTATTATTATATCAGATTGTAGGGGAAAAGGGGGTAATGGGAGTCACTTAAGCAAGAATTAATATAAACTTTATGAAAATTAACTCTTATGGTAGTTTAATTATTATACTATCAGCCTTAGATAGTTTCGTTACCTTTGGAATAACATATTAATAGCTATTGAACTTGGAAAAAAAAATCTATGACCACCATTGTCAATAATTATAGTCACTAAGGGGTAATGAGAGTCAGCCTAGATTTACAATTGTCGCAAACATAACCTAATGGCAAATCCCACCCTGTGCAGTTTGCATGTGCCCACAATCCGTTAGAACTCCACCTGTACAACAAATTACAGTTGCGACAGCCAAATTCATTACATAGGTACTTAGCAATTAACGAAACGTGACGTCGGCGTCACCTATCTGATTATGATAAATTATATATTAGATCTAATTTTGGGGAATCCTTGGCAGCATATATTTAACAGAATCTTGCAGGCAAAATTGTGTGAAATTTAAAACACTTCGGCATATTGATATACTACCCCACTTACTTGCTGTGATCTCTTAAGCAGCTTAAGATATTAACTTTTTCTATTTCTGCTATGAATGCAGGTAGTCGGTCGACGTAGGTGTGGTTCCGATGAATATTTTTGTTTTGACTGCTGTTTGAAACTTGAAAGGATATATACTGGGTCTACCAATAGGGATGACCTGGTTTTGACAGCTCATAGCGGCCATGTTTGATGATAGATCTTTGACTCTCTTGATATTTGTGTTCAGTAAGGTTTGCCATTTTATCATGTCACGTTTCACTTTAAACCAACGCTTGGAAATTGTCCAAAATTATTACACAAATTCGCGTTCTCCTACCGCTACAGTAAGAGCGCTTCGCACAAAAAACATAGTGCTTCTTCTGTACGCGCTATAAATCGCATAATAACAAAATTTGAAAGTGAATTCACTCTACACGATACTGCTGACAAAGAAATACCCGTCGTGAAGAGAATATCGCAGCCGTTCAGGCCAGTGTTGATGCGAATTCAAATCGATCAGTTCAACGCCGTTCACAAGAGTTGGAGCTCTCTCCAATGGCCACCCGGCGTATTTTGCGCTTGGATTTGGGCCTACACCCATACAAAATAGTTTTGGCACAAGAATTGAAGCCATCCGACCATTGTATCCGTCGTGAATTTGCCGATTATGCACTGAAAATGACGGAAGCCGATGACGATTTTCATCGTAAAATCATCTTCTCAGATGAGGCCCATTTCTGGCTCAATGGATTTGTTAATAAACAAAATTGTCGCTATTGGAGTGAGTCAAATCCACGTGTGGTTCATGAATCATCATTGCATCCGCAAAAAATAACAGTTTGGTGCGGTTTATGATACGGTGGAATCATTGGTCCGTACTTCTTTGAAAGTGACGAAGGAAACCCTGTTACTGTGAATGGCGAGCGCTATAACTCGATGTTAACCGAATATTTCTTTCCGGAATTTGATGATATTGATGCAGACGACCTTTATTTTCAACAAGACACCACCTCACATTACTCGAGTGAACATGGAATTATTGCTTGGAAAGTTTGGTGAGTCGTTAATATCGAGAAATGGACCGATCAGTTGGCCACCAAGATCGTGTGATTTAACACCTTTAGACTATTTTTTTGGGGGTTACGTTAAATCTTAAGTGTACATCAATAATCCAGCTACAATTCGTGACCTAAAAACCAACATTCGACGAGCCATAGCCGACATACCGGCCGAAATGGTGCCCCGCGTCATCGAAAATTGGCGTGAGCGGGTGACCGTCTGCAAAAAGAGCCGCGGCGGTCATTTGGCCGATATATTATTTAAAACATAAATTGCATAAAATTATCTATCAAATAAATCAATCGGATGCATTTTTCATAAAAAATTGTGTGTTTTAATCAACTTTTAAACCAGGACGTTCTTATTGGTAGACCCCATACATGACTTTAGCAGCATCTTAATAAATAGATAACTTTTGAAATAACAAAAACAATGACAATTAATAGCAGTGGGCTAAAGGTCCCACTGCCATTGCGGTGGTGGGCCGCATTGCGGTGACTCTAATTCCCAAAATAAAAAAATAAAAATTCTTATACATAATGTGTAAGAAATTACACAAAAACAACACAAAAAAAAAAAGATTTCTGAATCGATAATTTAGGCTCACAGGCGCACAACAAACTACTCTAAGTACTTACATTTATTGTAAAAATGTACCTATCACTTATTTTGTGTAAAATTGCATCGAAAATGACCGAAAGTTTGCGGCAGCCTTAATTTGTGAATAATTGACACGTACTAAAAGAGTACTCGGAGGATCTCGAGCTGTCACCGAACAAATCTTTTAGGACAATACTCGTTTTATTAGGTGTTTTCGTTTAGAGGATAGAACGTTGACCACCATTACCCACTGACTCCCATTGTTCCTTTTTCCCCTACACTTAGTATGCTATAAATGCTTTGACGTTGACTTTGGAATATAGATTGCATGAAAACGAGAATAAAAAAAGCATCAAAAAATTATACATCTTGACAATCAGAGTTCAAGTAAAGGGTATCTCAGTAAGAGTGCACGTTTTTTTTATAAAATAGTTATGATACTTATTTTTATTGGATTGTAAAGAAGACATATTAAGTGTGGAATAAAATAAAATAAAATATCCGGCAAATGACCCCCACGGCTCTGATGACAGGCCATTACTATTTTATGAAATTTTCCATGACTTTTAAACAGAGTGTATCTCAGCGATGTCGCGGTAGATCTCGGATTTGAGCTCAGGAATTATTTCTGGTTTTTTCGCATAAACTCGAGATTTCACAAAACCCCAAAGAACAAAATCGCACGGCGTTAAATCGCACGATCTTGGTGGCCAGTTGACATCAGAATTTCGTGCCATAATGTGTTCTGGAAATCGTTGCTGCAATAAGTCGATTGTTTCATGCGCTGTATGGAAATGGCGCCGTCCTGCTGAAACCACATATTGTCCAGATCGATGCCGTCCAGTTCAGGCCACAAGAACTCTTGAACTCTTCTTCATATTCTAAATTTAAAAAGTGCACTCTTACTGAGACACCCTTTAGTTATTCAACTGTTATATTTAAATCTATTTATAGACATATCTTCAAGTGATCACAATAGTGCAGCGTGAAGTAAAAACACGCCTGGTTCTCTTCGATGTAAAACCATTAGTTGTCTCATAAAACGGGTGTATATCTCCTCGAATAGAATTTATATTCTTAACGAATAAAGTTTTATAAATAAACTAGCGTTAATGTTGAATTAATCAATGTGTTTGTAAAAACGGAAAGTTATAAACAGGCGTACTATAAGCGGATGTTCTTATAAAGCAATGAGATTAAGAAAAAGTTAAGAATCGTGCGTGTCACGGAACATACTAATTTATAAGTAGGGGACACCATCTTGTGTGAAAAAGTGTAGTTTTAGTGGTTAACTGTTACATCGTATTAATTTTATCTTGGGGGAGTTTTTTTTTGGAAATATTTGTAGGTAGGCTCGACCGGAGTAATTTCACTGCTTGACAGCAAACTAGTGTTAGGAACAAATCATTTCTATGCATTTCACAGAATGAGTAACGTTCCCGGAGGCCAAACTCCGCCACCTCCCCCTTTTTTTTTCTCTACAGACGAGTAGACGACCCCCCCCACCCCCCGTGTGGGAACCCCATGTTCCCTGTGCTCCCTGGAAGCGAGCGCGCTTCGCAACGCGCTCGCCGCCACCCCGACCTGCTTCTGCTAGGGTGACAGATGGCCTCACCTGTCACCCCCCGGCCTGCGCTTATGGAGGACGGAGGTCGTTCTGCGACCTCCGGCGCCTGAGTCGCCTGCGGTACCTGGCCCGTTCCCGGGCCTGGCGGGCCGGGAGAGTCCTAAACCTCTCCCGGTCCCGCTCCGCCGTCTCCTTCGCGAGCATTACTTGCTCGCAGAATGAGGCGGCAGAGTTCCACGCACTCTCGCTTCGCACGATAGCCGCTATCAGGCTATCGAGCGAGAGAACCGCCACCTCCACCTAATACTGACCAAGGCTCTTGTGACATT
This sequence comes from Arctia plantaginis, assembly GCA_902825455.1. Taxonomy (NCBI): domain Eukaryota; kingdom Metazoa; phylum Arthropoda; class Insecta; order Lepidoptera; family Erebidae; genus Arctia; species Arctia plantaginis. The sequence continues at coordinate 4,751,834 of CADEBD010000289.1, read as the reverse complement.
TGAGTTGCAGACGTAAATGGGCGGCGGTAATCCCTGACCAACAAGCGTCCCATTTGCTCGTTTGCGTGTTTTCGTGTTTTTAAATGCTTTTGTGTATGTCGTATGGCCTTCCTCAAGAATCAAAGTATCTCCATGACAAATTTCATTAAAATCGGTTCAGCGGTTTAACAGTGAAAGCTAACAGACAGAATTGCAGATTGGTTTTCAGAGTTGTCAATAACTACGTTCGTCAATGTCTGTTATTTGAAACGAATAAAACAATACGAGTTTTATTCCATAGTAACCACAGACAAAATCGAATTTGTTTTCCCGCCATTAAATTAGACATTGTATTTTATTTACGTTCGAATGTATAAACTAGAAAATTAAATCGAAATCATTGTTTTATTATGTGCGGTTCTGTCAAAACGGCGTAAAAGTTAGGGTGATTTTATAATGTAGACATTTTAAGGCAATTATTGTAAATATTAAAATAAAAGAATGTAACGGAGCTTATTTGAATAAGTGACATTTCCGCCTAATCAGTGGTAAAGCTTATGGTCAGGTGGAGAATTCTGGCTGAATCTATTTAAACCTTTGATTGTCCATTGTATCGTATTTACACTTATATAGATAGCAACAACAGTACCACAGAGGTACTTAGAGAAGGTACAAACAGCTAGTTATTTAAACGAAGCATTAATTTTGTGTGATTTAATCTTAACTGACGAAGAGATAGACTGAGGCGCGTCATACACTATGGATCGCGCGTAAAAAAACTAATCCCGTACTTTTGATTACTGCAGTAGTTACTCACAATGTTTCCTGTGGGAATAAATGCCGGGAAATATATTACATTTAACTGTATAATAAAGGTCTATAATCTCTTAATATAATGGTATCAATCTCTTAATAGAATCTCTCTTAGTTATATTAAAAAAAAAACAATATAGTGACATCGAAAAAGATTAAATAACTACATGTGGTACATGCAGTACCTGTCATTGTGAAATTGCATATTATTCAACTATGAAGTTTATGAAATCGAAATATTCTTCATTGATAGATACATCAATCACCATGCACTGCGTTTAGAAACAACTAATTTTAAATTATAGTTTAAAAACCTTAAAAAAATACACTTTTGTAACTAGCTGAACTAACAAGTAGAAAATATTTTCTATAAATTCCAAAATAACAATCGTTTTATCGTAAAAAAGCGTGTTAAGTAAAAAAAAATATTTTCTGGTTTTTAGTTCCGATAATTACAAAAGCGTATTTCTTTAATTTTTAAAATAATTATTTTTGCCTTTTCCAGTCATTATGACTAAAAAAAACATATTTGCACATTAAGACTAAAACAAGTAAGTCACATGGGCTTCAGCACACGCCTTAGTACCTGGCGAAAGACACTACCGTATTTTTAGGAATGGAATAAGCCGTTAATACTGAACATCCCGATAACTTTTTTTTTTATCAAATTATTATATTGCCATCGGTCCTTGATAAGTGTACGAATTTTGAATTCAATCCGACGTTTTAAAGTGGGTGAAATTCACATTCAAAGATTCCGTTGCATAGAAACACATACCAAGCTAAAAAAACGTGTTACAAACAATGAAACGAGTATCCCTGGATTTTTCTCTCTTCAAATCTTTTTTGCGGCACTTCAATCTATTTAGTCACTTTTGTTGGCCCTAGATCGTGTCTGGTTTGGACAACCCTGTCTTGTATCATCTGCAATAGTGCCAATCTACAATATTAGTTTCAAAAAGTGGATAAATAAACTTGACAGAAATTAAGACAGATTACAGTCCAGGTAAAACACCTCTGTCTAGAACCGCCTTAAACTTATTTTATTTGGCTTCAACACCACTGAAAATACAACAGTCTCTGTATAAGAAAACCACAATTTTATTATCATGTTATAGTTTTTCTACACATGCACAGTTTTGTATCTATGAAGATACTACAGATCTACTAATACATATTATAAATGCGAATGTAACTATCTGTCTGTTACGCTTTCACAGCTATACCGCTCAACAGATTTTAATGAAATTTGGTGTGGAGATACTTTGATTCTTGAGGATATAGGCTACTTTTAATCACCGATATACACGTAGAAGCTAGTATGAATTTATAAAATGAATCCTAAAACCAACTTTAAATGTTTAGCGTGTAAGTTTGTAGGGTTCCGTAATAGCAAAAAAGAATACTTATAGTTGTCCAATCTCTCTGCGTATATATTAATACGTGAAGAAAATTCTATGTACTATGTTCAATCTGATATGGCGCACGGCAGCAAATAATGGAATACGTAAAAAAAAGTGCTAAAAGAAATGTGGAAAGTTAAAAATTGTGTAATATTGGCTACATAGTACTGTAAGGCTCTAGTATAAATTTTGAACTGTCACGTTGTAAAAGTCGAAGTATACAATGGATAACGATATTTTCATTGCGCCTGCTCTATCATTATGACAATACACGAAGACGTTAAGGTTGGAGGAGCTCATGGTTAAGTGGCAACCGAGTATGTTAACACATTGCAAAGCAACCCAACCATTCTACAGATGAATGACCATTTCTTGACATATTGAGACCCCTCCGTGCGTCGGAGAGAACGTTAACGGTCACGGCTATGATGCCATAGAGTAAGATTTCCATATTTCTTAACAAAACTTCAAGTTATTAATGTTCATATACATATATCCACAATACTAAGGCTGCTTCTACACGATGCAAGTAGCTTGCGCATGTAGCGGAACTTTTTTTAGGTTAGATGCTTCGCGAAAGGGACTAAGAGGGTCCAGCGACTCGAGCATGTGCCAGCGCGTGCCACCCGCGTAAGTAACCCGCACGATTGGTATCGCGCGCTAAATTTATTAACACTAGTAGAAAACACTTTTAACAAATGATTCTATAAGAATTATCGTTCGCCGTGGCATTTAATGGCGATTACATACTCCAGACGCTACACTGTGTACAAGCACCCAGGTGCCAAACTATTTCAAATCTTTAGACCCATACATGCAGGCCCGTCGCTGACCTATTCGAAGGCCTGGACACATTAGGATAATGGAGGCCATCTTATCTGGATGGATGGAACTACGACCTTGGCCGAGAACTTTTTTAGTCAGTCATTTTCGGTGGAATTTCCAAAATAAGAAAATATGATTTTTAGCATAATTGATGATCGGGCAGGAAGTAGGGGCCCCTAACAATGAAGGGGCCCCTAACAATGAAGGGGCCCGGGCACGTGCCTAGAGTGTTAATTGCACCGTGTAGAACCCTTACTGGGAAAGTCATATTTAGGTACTTCGGCACATAGACCTTGGTCAGCATGACCGGAGTGACACAACAGCTTCATAAATAGAAAACCGCTTTTGAGCTACTCTTTCGTTGCTTTCCTTTCACCGAGTAAATGAAACTTCCGAAGGCTCAATACACCTCCCCCCACCCCTCCATTTCTGGGAGAGGCGCTTATCCAAATCAGGTAATATATTGGCTCAAACCTTGAGTTACCCTCCTATCTTGACAGTGGCACTCGAAGATCGGCAGTGTGTTAGGACCCTTGAGCTGCAGTTGTCTATGATCGATAGTCAAATACCATCAGGTGTCGTCCGTTTGTCTCTTTCCACATAAAAAAATAATAATTAAAAATCGATTTGTTCGCACGTTGCTTCGTTACTATTGAAGTGTTAAACATGCGCGTGTATCCACAATCCACATGGCCGAAGTGTTGAAATGTGTTTATCAAAGTGTCTGCGCCAATATTTTTAACCCAAAGAATATTATATTGAAGCTCTTTGACGCACTTGCAGAGCGTAAAGGCTACGGTTGTTATGTGCGAACGTTGGGAAACAAATAGCAGACGAAAAATATACTTACCTATCTTATAATTTAACTACAAATTGTTTGAGATAAAATTACTTAGAATTACTTTTGAGACATCAACATACACGCCACTTTTACTAGGTACGGTCACTATAAACTAAGTTATGAGATGGTATACAAAACAAATATTAAGACCTAGAGTTATATCAATAATGCATTTATTTTTACTACTGAATAATTTTTCATATTTGTTACTTTTTTATACCTATTAAAATGGCTGAACTGTATATATTTCTGTTTCTTAGCTTATTTTAATACCTGCTTTTATTACAAAAAATATTTATAAATATATAAATTGTATAATCAATAAACATTTCAACCGCATCAAACATTCGTTTACCCAAACACTACCGCCCCATCGATATCCTAAAAATAAACGCGTCTTGAAGTCTGTAAAACTAATTTCCAGTCGTCTGGAGTCGGCCCTACTGATTTGACATTCGGCATTCGCGCCAATTTTCGCGTCCATCTTTAATTTCGGATACACAACCGGAATAAAGTGAAAGAAAACGATTATGACAATATAATTAAACCTGTGCATATTTAAAATATTTTACATAGTTAAACATTTTAAAATGAAGTCATTTATGTCAATTAAAATACCAGTGATTATATTTCTTATTTGTTTATGTGGTGAGAGCAGAGCGAAGTTGAATGTTAGCAAGGCTAACGATCATTCGGGTGAAGTGAAGTTTCCAAGAAAGGTAAATATTAATCTTTTATTAATTTATGATAATTTACTGCTATTTTACCTACGTACGGGAGAATGTTATTTAATCGTTTCAAAAATTCGACTACGAATGTCGTAATTTTTTGGTTACATGAAAGGAAAACAGAATAAATTTAAAAAAATAATAATTAAATTGGATAATAAAATAACCAACAAAAACCTAGGAATAGAAGAACCTCCAAAAGAACATTTGCGATTTTTTTTGGCAACTGACGTTTAAATCCACCGATATAGCATAAATCGTTTATTTAATCTAATATCATTTACGCCATCTCGTAAAGGTTAAAAATACACAGAATATAAATAGAAAAAAACAAAGATTTCGTGTTAATAGACTAATAGACAAAATCTTAAATTCTAAGATCTAAAACAGATTTAACAGCGCGTTGTCGTATCCTTCTAATTGCGGAACATGGACGAATCGAAAGTTTCACCTTGATCGAGTATTTTTATCAACAAAAATTCATGTTAGGTCGTCTTGCCAGACACAAAAAGTTTTAGAATGCCCTAATTTATTGACCACTTGACCTATAAAATAATCGCAAAGAACATTTCATTATTTTCTATTTAGTAACCTTAAGGCCTTAAAACTTACTAACACGTATAAAGAGTTAGTAAGTTTTAAGGCCATCAATCTTGCCCGAAAGTTTCTAAATAAATATACATATATATATATATTTAAATGAGAACGTATTATAGGTAAATTAAACAGACACAAAACAAATGCAAGTGTTCATCACGCAATTTTTCGTCCTGGGTGGGAAACGAACCCGTTTACGGTTTAATACGCTTCTATTTCTATATATATTTTTCACCACCGGCGAATTGGGCGGCGTAAGTGCGCTTACCAGCGCTTCATGCCGCCCTGCGTGTGGCCGCGAGTGGAAGCCGTCTCTGGTTTTCTCCTTCATCTGCTACAGTGACCAGCCGCGAGGAGACGACGTACTCCTGTGCTGGACGTTTCCTAAATAGAGAGCTTACCCTAAGGTGGTCCCCGCGCTGTTGCGGGCAGGCGCTGGGAGGGATTGTTATTGCAGCGGTCTGATCCGCAAAGAGCAAACGCCTGGAGCGCCAGTACGAACTAACCCCAGAGAGCTAACACGACGCTTCACACGCTAGGAGAACGTTCTGCCGTGCTGTGCTGTGTAGCGATGTCAGTAAGCGCCCGCCCATATTCAACAAGTTTTGGTCTGCGCGGATCCAAAGTTTGTTGTGTCGATGAGATTGACCGGGATTTAGTATTAATAGCAATTCTGGCTGAAGTTGAAGAGAGAAAAATAGAAACTGATACGTTGAAGAAAAACATTATTCCGTGAGAGAGTGATGCTTTGGCACAAATGGGGCAGCTCGTTCAGAGCGTTACCACAACCTCAGAAAAGACCGGTGTTAAGCAATTTTTTTGTTGCATTTCATCGAGTGAATGGGGGTGGGTGGTAATAATACTGTGATCTGTGATCACATGTTTCATGATAATCTGTCAAATGAAACCGCATGACACGACATCCTGCGGCGTCCAGCGGAATGCTACGACGTGCCGCGGTGTGATTGTATCAAAATAAAGTAATATGATTTACCACCACCCCACCGATTGCCCGTTGTGAGCGATTATCGCACGAAAAAAATGGGCAGCTTCTTCTTCTTCAAAAAAGCTAGCGGCGGCTCTGGTTGCTATTGGAGTAGCACACCGTGTGGTTTCATTTGGTTCGAATCCCACACACCGACCCGCTGCAAAAGCCGGTGGGGTTGCGGCCCTAGGGGGTTTCCACAAACCCCCTTCCCCCTATCACGAGAGGGTTATGAAAGGGCGGCAAAGAACTTCTGACTCTTAAGTTGCAGGTGTCCATGGGTGGCGGTAGTCACTTACCATCATTTGATCTTCACGACTGGACAGATCGATAACATAAAATAACACTATTAAATCTTAAATCTAGCCAAAAAACTATTAATTACATACACACATATGCATAACATAAACGAGAGAGCTCCTGTTTAAGTTTAAGCATTAATTTTAATTAAGTTTCACTGTATTGTAAGGAAATTTCAATGAAATGAGAAGGCCGGGGCATACGGGTATGCCTTATATAGGCTAATGTTTCACGGGGCAATCCTGCGGGGCGTATGGACTCGTAGCCAAACGTTCTTGTTTTGATAAAAAAACAATTTTCATACAATACTTTTTTACATATATATTTTTAACATAAAAAGCAGATACCACTTAGAAGCTCCAAAAAACTGATAATCACCGCGATATATTCCTGGCAATAAGTGGCTTTAATGAAATATAAAACCTGAATGCATCATAATTGTCGTTTATTACAGAACCAACAAACAGTAGTTCTATATTGTTGTTCGCTTAAACTTAAAACAGCAATAAAACTGGTCAATGAATATTTAATTAGTGCAATACATCAATAACTGTCAAAAGTCAAAATAGTTTAAAATAAAATCGCTATTTCAATGATCAACTCAGTGTTACAAACCCAAATAAACAACTAAACGTCTAAAGTGTATGAAAATAATGAATAAAACAATTTTCACAAGTCATAACGCACCAGCAATAAAATAAAAATATTTGACTTTCCCTCTGATCTCCATCGTATAATGTTAAATTAGTCACAATAAGGCAGTACACTTCGATGCATGTGCGTAAACACTTTTTTTAGACGCTCAAGTTTGAATCACCTGCCAAATTGAAATTTAAAAATGGTACAATTTAAATAAAACAAAAGTTCACAGGATATTAAACGCCATTTTGAATTTATTACTTCCTATACCAGCCACACATTAGCGTTTTTACTTTATTTAACAAATAAATCATTAAAAAAAATTGTTAGTGTGTTAGTGAGGTATTGGAATTCAATCCATGAGGGAAGTACTTCTTTAATATTAAAGAATGTATAGATTTAGTGTAATAAGACTAAGGCGAACCAAAAAACTAAATATTATACCTTTCAGGGCCTAGGGTATCTAGGATATATACCATATACTGACCAGATTAGCAGTGTATCCAAGAAGGGGCGACCGTGCATGAAAGGCGTGTGTGTGTATGAAAGCCATTATTATTATGATCTAATACATTTTCATGACTACGTGATATAGTAAACTTGTCTACACAAGTAAATATGTCATATTAATATAATTTATATGACTAATAACTAATAAAATTAAATATTTACATATAGTAATCAAAACAATTTTTGTACCAGACACACTCATGTGAAATACAATTTCTCGGTTTTAAAAACTATTTTTATTATTTTCTGTTTAGTTATTAAAATTCATTTATAGTATAAATATGAAAGTTGTTTATTTGTTAGGCTTTCACGCCTAAGCCACTGAACCAAGAACGACCTCCGTCCTCCATAAGCGCAGGCCTGAGGGTGACAGGCGAGGCCATATCCACCAGGGATTTATTTTCTAGGGTACACCTGGTTGCTCGGCTACTGGCACCCGAGACGGCGTGCGGTTTTTAGTCGGTGGTATCCGAGGAGATATCCGCACGGAAAAAAAGGCGAGGCCATCTGTCACTCTAGCAGAAGCAGGCCGGGGTAGGTGGCGGCGCGACGCGCTACGCAGGTTATTTCTTAACATTATCGATCAAAACTTCAATTATAATCCATTAGAATCTAATTTAAATCAATCTAATTATTTTTATTATGTAAGGTAGTTTCTAGATGCTCCGATATATATAGTTATATTATCAATGTATTTTAACCCAAACTGAACTCTCGAATAAACGGGGCCAATATATGTAGAGGTGTCGGTAACAGTGTCGCGAGTTCAATGGTTTTTTCCCATCTCAAAAAATACATTCTTTTGTTTGTTGTTCAAAAGTGCCCAACGCGGCTAAAAAAGTTTTCACTTCAACAATATCTGAAGCGGGTTGTATCGTGTCAAAATTTGAGCTGAGGAACGTTTCGTTGAGGAACTTTTTGAGTTTTTGAAGAGTACACTAACCTATTTTTACATATAAAGATTCACCAACGGATTGATTTAAAATGTAAGCAAAAAATAAATATAGCCAGGTAATAGACATAAAACTGTTAGATACTCCTCCGAATTAGATATTATGTGTTGTAAGCAATAAAATATCTAGAGTTATAGAGAAAATAACCAGATAATAATAACTCACGGCCTCTCTTATTCAATCACTTTGTGTATATTGTTCTACTTTAGAAATTATATACATATTAATCAGTGAAGAAACAAATTTGCTCTCGTTTTTAAGTATACTGCGCCTACGCAGATATAAGAAAGCTAAACAAAGCTCAAATAATATTTGTTCATTATTGAACATACAATAATAAACCAATTGTAAATATTAAGTTGACAGTATAATACCTTTGTGAAATATAATTAAAACCCGAATGAATACTTGTTCATGTGTTGAAAAATAAAATGCGCCTAAATAACCACCCCTATTCATCCCGTCGGTGTCGTAAGAGCCGACTAAGAGAATAAACTACGCAGGACAGCAGCACTGCAAAAAGAAGGAAAACTTGAAATAAACCTAGTATAGTATAGCCAAAACCTCCTTTTTAAGAAGAGGCCTACGTCCAGCAGTGGACTAGTAAAGGCTGTCGAAGATGATTCCTTCTTCCTTTTTCACCCTTAAGGGTCGATATTTTTCCTCCTAATTGGGACCGTTGGGCGCGTTGGGACCAATCCCTCCTAAATAATAAAGAATTTTCCAAATCATTTAATAAATAATGCAATTTTGGTGTAACAAACATTGTTTAATAGTAAGAGAGGCATGCTTCAGCACACACGATTTTAAACAATTCTTCTTTTGTTTTCACGCACTGAGTTATCCGTGTGGTGTCGGGTGAAGAATACGGAGTGTCATCACCCTTTATTTATCCCGTGTGTGTCGTAAGAGCCGACTAAGGTAGCAAACTACGTAGGACAACAGCACTGCAAATTGTGTCAATGCTCAACACCTAACTCTCACTATGAACAGTCTGCTCATCATATCCTCTGGGAATGTAGTCTTTGGTATAATGAACGTAATATAATGCTGAATACCTTGCAGGTAACATCTGGGGCGGTATACTATGGGGATCTTGTGTCAACTAGGGTGAATTTCCGTGCGTTTAGGCGATTCTGCAATACATATTATAGCTCACGTAGGACCCGTAATATTTCGTGGCCGTGGTGCTTCCCTGTTTAAAAAGGTGTATGCACATTTTACTTCATTTTGTCTCCCGCTTTGCTAAGGAGGGAAGTGGATTTACTGTATTTCCAACTCCTCCAATTTTCTTCTGATTAATTTCGTTGCGGGTTCCAAGATAGTTTAATTTCTTCCTGGGACTTCCCGAGTGTCATAACTCGGTGTGTTCGTGGGTCACTGCTGTGGATCCTGGTGTACAGGAGTTACAGTGGTGGGCGTGTGGGCGGGATTAGTCAAAAGCACTGCAAAGAGAAGCAAAACTTGAAACAAATTCTATAAAGGGAGTTTTGGCCTACTATACCGCGCTGGTCAGACGGGTACCACCGCGGTATAGTAGGCCAAAACTCCCTTTGTAAGGAGAGGCCTATGTTCAGCAGTGGACTAGTGTAGTGGCTGTTGATGACTGAGTGAGGCTACGGGATATCCAAATCCATTCCCCGCCTAATTGTCAGTGGTGGGGCACTAAACGATCAGCAACCCACTCGTGACCACCTGTAACTCAAGGGACATAAGTCTTTGGAAACCCTCCGGAGTTAGGAGGACGAAGGCTTGAACCTTCGGTAACTTGAAAAAACAATGAACTACTCGCTCAATGAAAAATAACGAAAAACAATGTGATGTGAAAACTCTCGAGTGACACGAAAATCTAGATTGTTCAAGACAGCTCAAAGTATTAAGATGGAACCTGTTAATACCTGTTACTACTTCGTATACTCGTATTAGTTTCAACACGTCCTGTAGTTGATATTATCTACCGCTGCTTATTATATTAGAACACGTTATTTCTACACAGTAAAAATATATTTTAATATAAAAAGTTTACTCAAGAGCTTGTTATATAAATCACCTATATCTCTTTTTGTTTGAAAACGGCGCGTGTAATAAATTAAGACGATCATTAATTTAATGTGTTAGTTTCAAGGTGAGAAATGTGTATTTTTTTTTAATTATGTTAGAAGTTTCCACCCTTTAAAAATGGGAGAGATTTTTTAACAGAATAGGAAGCAAACGAGCAGACGGTACACTTAATGATAAGGTACTTAAAGAGACAAGTCACCAATCCCACTCCTCCAGTCTAAAACAAAACAACTGCTCAACACCGGTTTAAAATACTTCAAAGTATTTGGAACAAGTAATACCTAATCGTAGGATTGTATTTAATGGCGCTTTAAATCTATTTCGCACCCATTTCCCACCGCCCGGTGTCGTTAATTTTTACTGTTGTTTATAGACCGTTACACATATCTCCACAATGTATTTATTACTGTGGTCAGTATCGACATGTCGTGAACTGCGATACTAAGAAACAATAAAGTATAATTAAATGCTAGTGAATCTACTAAGAGTAATGCTTTACAGACAGGACAGACACAGAACATATTTCAATGCCATCTTACGAAAAAGCACTGAACTATGAAGCAACTACTAATCCTACCTCGCAATAATGAAATTTCTCACGCCGATTTGTTTATAAATATACAACTGCCCAACATGAACCGTTGGGACTCGGCATCTGGATATCTGCAGTGCTTCCATATCGCTTGGGACTTGGGTTGTGTAGGTTTAATGACAGTCGCTCACCGTAAAAATAGGAATTCAGACTTGTCGTGGTAGACTGAAAGCCGACCCCAAACTGCAATGGCGCAATGATGTAAAACTAAGGATAAACGAAGGAAGGTAGGATGCCCTCCAGCCAGATAAGTTGACGGCCTATGAACGGTAGCTGGGATGGATTGAATTCGTAAAGCAGAGAGAATTGCTATGACTTACGTTCAGAGACGCCTTGATATATACAGCATTAAACTGTAATAGACTAATTGTTTGAATTGTATTACAAGTAAATTTATATCAACCACACGGCAAAATATAAGAATTTAGATATTTCCAGAAAATAACCCTGGGGGAAACATGATGAGAAATTCTCCTGTACGTGTATTTATAAATAATTTAAGTTTCATTCGTAATAGAATTAGAGTATTTAGTGACAATTTTAGTTTTTTTACTGACTTTAAAGAACTAGAAGGTTCTCAATTCTGTGGAGTTTTTATAAATTTGTTGCCTCAGAGCTCCGACATTTGTGTAGCAATTTGTATTTTTTTTTAATTTGATAGGGTTCATTTCCCGCTTGGTCCCATCCAAATTTAAAGAAAAAATACAACCCGTAAGGCTCGATAATTAATTAATTAATAGTGCAGTTTATTACCTTTCATCATGCTTGGTATTTTTGGAAAAGCACTATTGCTAAAGTACCTAATTTCATATTTGTACACCGGTAACGGTCAAACAATATTAAGATGAAGAAATATTATTAATATCTTTGATGTACTCATGTTCATGCAAATAAACTATTGTTGCGCCATATGATTAAATGGTTCGATTGTTCCAGACTTGTATGGAATGTTTAGGACAGCGCCATCTAGTATCGTGTAAAGTACAACTATTGAGATTGTGATTTATAATTCTGATACTTACAGCGCTAGATGGCTTAACTGATACTGGAATATTCTTATTTGTCTGGAACGGACATCGAATACTAGGGATCATTCTGTGTTGGCCGTACGAGACAGTATATTTTTACGACACAGCGAATTAACATCGAAGTGAATTTCTAGTGCGACTAACGAGTTTTATAGTGATTTCTAGTTTATTATAGTGAGTATTTGTAAATACAGTGCAATAAAAGTAATTAACCGACCACTTTTATTTAGTATATACCCCACTCGTAACACTAGCATGTATTATGTCGCAATCCATTTAAAAGTTAATTATTTATGAGTACAAATTGCCCCTTTTTATGTGTGTATTGTTTGCAAACTTAGTGGTATAAAAAGTCTGGCTTATAAATATTTGCCTGATTTTTATCAACGTTAATTACCAATAAATTTTCCCATTAAATAGTTTCGCCAGGGTTATTTACGACTGGATTAATAATCTGTGGCTGTGGGCGCTATTATAGTTTCGTGGGTAATAAAAAAATAAAAATAACTATGAAACTCGCCATTTTGGAGTCTAATTTATGAAATGACGTACGATCGTTCAAAAATACTTTCGGCTTCTAGAAACTTCCTAAGGCTTTTCTTTATTAAAATCCAGCTTTTTCACAAATTTATCCACTTGATTAGTTTTTAATTGATATAAAAAACAAACGGATTTTAAAGCTACATCATTAAGCCTATTATACATTCCAAACGCTTGGTGTAATATCTATTATAGTCGACTTAAAATCTACAAAACTGAAATAATAAGATGTTAAAACAGGGTAAAAGTCGTAACAGAGCCATGCTTAGGCAGAAATAGACCGGCACAACCGGAGTGACACCACGGACTCAAAGAAAAGTGAGGTGACCGGAACTCAAACCTCAACCGAATAACTCGAAAAAATAACAAATACTACATGATTATAGCAACTAGAGAGAAGTGCGTTGCCACCTCTGTATGACACCAGGAATTTGAGGAGAGAAGGGGGTGTTCCTCAGAGGCCCAAGCGTGGGATTATTTCACATCTACTCGCTCTCGACGGCGAGCGCGTTTGGCGTTGCGATTGGCCCGTACTGAAATCTTCACCGTGACGAGCGAGTTGATGTGAAATAAACTGGCACTTGGCCCTCAGATAACCATACTCTCTCGCTGAAAAGTAACGAAAGAACATGATTAACACCAGTTCTCTGGTGTCATGTCATAATAATAATAATAAAGGTCATGTGAGGTCATATTATCACTCCGGTCGAAGGTGCCCTTATATGTATGCCAAAGCACCAAGCTTCTTTCTTTATTTCTATTTACAACCATAGTATAGTATTTGACTGCCTAGGTGGTGCAGTGGTAGCGTATGCGACTGCTGTGCCGCGGTCTCGGGATCGATTCCCGGGTCGGACCAAATGTTCGTATGATCTGCTAATATTTGTTTCGGAATTTGTCAGTCAAACTAGTTTTCATAGTACAAGCTCTGCGTAGTTTGAATCTAGAAGGCGTTGTGTTAGATGTCCCAAATATTATTATTATTATATTTATTACATTATATACGAGTATATACATATAGATTATATTTTGAAGTATATAACGAAAGAAAAAAAAAACATTTAAATATATAAAAAATAGTAGACCCCTGACATCGGGTACAGGGACCAAAACACCGGATTCCAAAGACAGGAACAGGATTATTATTAGTATTAACGTCAGTGATGGTCTAAAATACTATTAATTTAACAATTATCACACTCGTTCATACCACTGTAACGTTGCATCCAAGTTTTATGCAAACACATTGTAATAATGCTTTCAATACAACGCTGATTGCTTTATCCAGAGTTAGAATAAGATTGCTGTTTGTACAGTACTGTACATATTGAATCATATCCAAATACAACTTGATACTGGAGTGTGGTTTATGGTTTATCTTATTGACTTATAAATATTTGTATTCAGAGTGAATGATTGAAAGATCTTGCTGGTGCATATTATAATAATAATATTTTTGGACATCTGACGCACCACGACATCTAGTTTCAAACTAAGCAGAGCTTGTACAATGAAAGCTAGATTGACTGATAGAATACTTATATAATTTTATTATCTTCATCATCATCATCACATCAAAAGCCTTTAAAAGTCCACTGCTGGACATTTGGCTCTCCTTAGAAAAGAGGTTTTGGCATACTATACCACGCTAGCCAGACGGGTTTGGATAGGGTTTGTTTCAAGTTTTCCTTCTTCGCAGTGCTGTTGTTCTGCGTAGTTTGCTGCCTTAATCGGCTCTTACGACACCCATGAAATGAACAGGGGTGGTGACACTTTTTTTTTTCTTTTTTTTCTTTTTTTTTTGCGTTATATGTTGTAAGCACCCATGAAGAAAGGAAATTTAAAAATTTCACCCCTGAGGGGGTAAAGTGAGGGATGAACGATGCAGTGGAAGTTCGTCATTTTCAAAGTAGGTACACGGAATAAGAAAATAATGACTTGTACTGGTAGTACTAGGGAAATGTACATTAAATTAAACAAAAAAGACTGCGATTTTAATTTGCAAATTAAGAAAAAATATTAAAATTGTATCTGTGTTGTGGATAAACTATAGATAATAAACAGTATTTGGCAATACATAATTTTAATTTTACACCCGGAACTACAGATTTAATAGTTTTTTTACATCTGAAGAACATTTTGATTTATTGTTCCTAGACGAAAGCACTCCGTTCAGAAAATATCCGTCACTTAGCGTCTCTTTCGACAAATACTAGATTTTTTATTACGTAGTATTTTTTGGCAGTCAAAACTGTCGCGCACATTTGTTATATAAATGTTTTATTTTTATTATTTTTTGTACATTTTGCTTGTTACAATGGTTAGAGACAAAAATTTTAAAGATTTATTGTCGTAAAATAAGCATTTAAAAAGATCATTCAGTGAAATGTATTAAAATGCCGAACAAAATTTTAGCGTTTGATAAAACCAATGTTTCCATTAGGTCAAAAACTACTTTTTTTGTGCGGAAATCTCCTCGGCCGTCGCGGTTATTAGTAGCCAGGTGTAACCTAGTAATAAAATCCCTCCTACAATGTCAAGAACCACTATTATCACTTCGTCACCTCACTGCTGTAACCTCAAGGTCGGATGTCGGATCCGAACCGATTAAAACCCACACACTGTTCCCTCAGCGACTCTTATTGTTGAAGGCTCAGGTGTATCCTAGACAGCAACTACCTGTAAACTCCGGCAGTTTTTGAAGAGGATAGAGGACCACTTCCGACACTATTCGTAGAAGGATCCCTTTGTGTTTTTGAAGGGACATACTCGTAACACCCGTTTCACAAACTTTTCAAGTTTTTTTTAATTTGAATGTTAGTTTTCACGCGGAAGACATTTTATTTTATTGAGAACGGGACAAAAGAGCAGACGGGTCCCCTGATGGTAAGTGACTACAGCTGCCCATGGACACCTGGAACTGCAACAGAGTCACAAGTGCGTTGCCACATTTTGTGTGCCTCCATTAGAGGGGAAAGTATGGTGGGATTCTACGGTTATCTCACTCATTCGATTTTCAGTGAGGACGTTTTGTCATTCCGGGCAAGAGGGTCCATATGTGTCGAAGCACACACACAGTACACAGGGAAACACTGAAATTATCCTTGTTGATGAATACTTATCTTTTTTGAGGATACAGGCCCGAGCTTACATACAATTAATTAATTTAGGAAACTACACAATTCCTCGGTGACGGTATACAATCTGCGTAACAACAATAAATTGTTCAGTATTACAGCTTAAGTCTGTCAGCACGCCCGCGCTGAATCACCGTCCTACGAACATCGGAAGTATTTCTGTAGCTGGCGTATATTTGTGTTATAATATCGTAGCAACGTGACATTATTGTAAATATATCGTTTTTAATCTGTGTTATAACTTTTTAATCGTCCAACTAACCAAACATAATAGTAAATCGCTCTATAGTAGCGGGGTATGACGTCACAACCGGGTGTTTCGTAAGCGTTTCCTTAGACTTTTAATAAATAGAAACTAACTATTCCAGTACAATGGTATATTATTTTTTGCAATCTAAAAAAACTTGATTGAACTGTCATCTCCTAACCTACAAAAATATTTAAGTTATATTTAAGTTTTAATCAGACTTGAAAAAGCAAAGGAATTTAAACGAAAAAAATTGTAATGTATTTATGTGCTTGACTTCTTTTACGACGTCCTTGGCTTTAAACAATTTCTCACAAACACATTCATCAGTTTGGGCCATTTCTTAATGAACCATAATTGCGAGTTAATTCGTGACATCAAATGATAGAATAATGTCAATAATTTTAATTCAATACGTCAAGATATAATAAATAATGTAGAAGTAAATTGCTACGTTTACAGCTTGGCACACGGAAACCGGTAATATGTAAGTTGACATAGACAACTCGGGACCACACGGGAAGTAGGTAGGTAATTTGTTTGAACAAGTGTATTGTAACTTTTGACAGATGGTAGTTTCAGTATTCTAGAAATGTTCAAAGTTATTATTAATAACAATGTTTACGGTAAATACACAGTACAGTTTAAAACATGTCATATATTTAGTTAATTAAATGATAAAACGATTAAATTATGTAATATATCTATACATCCATGCAAATAAATATAATTGAAGTGTCTGTTTGTAATGTCAAAACAATATACAAGATAGATAGATAATACTTTATTTGTACACTAGGGTTTACAGACATTATAAAGTAATTAACAACAGATATAATTTGCAAGGCGGTTTTATCGCTTAGTGCAATTTCTTCCAGGCAACCTTTGGATGGACACGATTCATTTTAAACTGGTGATAGGTTTACAGAAATCAGATAAATAAATAAGGTTTTAACCTATGAAATATTTATTATACATAAATCCTACTAATCTATATTTATACATTAATACTATAAATACATACGTTAATATATACATACGCTAATTTCCAACTATGAGAGACAGATAATGCTCATATAGCATAGTCTTGAAGGTGGTTACGGATTGCGCACGTCTGATAGTAACCGGCAAGGCATTCCATAAACGTACAGCTTGAAGAAAATGATTTTGTGTAGAAATTGTTAGAAGGCCTTGGTATTTCCAATCTCAGGCTTTTAGGGGACCTAAGGCATTTCATATGTGTGTCCTGAAGGAACTTTAAGCGTTCTTTGAGGTAAACAGGAGTTACTGGATTAAACAGAATTTTATACAGAAGCGTAAGGATATGAGTATTCTGGCGGAGGCGGATTGGAAGCCACCTGAGGTTTTTGTGGTAGTGGGAAACATGATAATATAACCGGAGGCAAATGTGACCAATTAATGTATTAACAATAGCCTTTTTTTCATGCTCACATGGTTATTTGCAGGATACCTATGTCTAAAAACCAGTTTAGTCAATCTGTCTGTTTGTTCTCGGTTATCTTCTAAACGGCTGGACCGATTTTGATAACCAGGTTTTACTACCAGGTAGCTGTCTATATACAGACTAACTTAGGCTATTTTTACTCTCAGAAAACCCCTTTAAAATTTTGCCCGGTCTGGGAATCGAACCCACTAAGGCAGCGCTTTTCAAATTCCACGCGAACGAAATCGCGGATTCCAGCTAGTATATTATAAATGTGAAAGTGAGTTTATTTGTATGTTTGTTTATTACGCTTACGCTACTAAACCAATTTTAAAAATTCTTTTACGAATGGTGAGCTACATTGGCTATATTACCGCAATAACTGTTATACACTCGGGCGGGGCCGCGGGCAAAACCTAGTTTAAATTAGTTCTTTAGTGCCGCAATCAACGCGTATACAAGCAGCGGACGCAAACTTTGGAGCCATTTTCCATTTTGCCAGTTGAGTAAGTAGTGGAAGCTTGAATATTTCATGTCGAAAGTATGTCGCTCTGTTTACAAAATCGAAATGTCATCTCAAACTTGTGTTTAGTTGAACAGAAGCCAATTAGTGCGATGCTTATTCGGTCATTATCGCTATATCGTTAAACATAATAATTTATTTTGAAGGAGAAACTTTAAATTTTACACATGAAAACATTATTACAACAAAAATGCAAACAGAATTATTTTTAGAACATAATAAAATAAACGACGTTGTTCGTGATCTCTTTTTAAAATTGGATCTAGAAATAATACTATGTCAGACTAAAGTGACTGTCTATGTTTTAATTATACATCGGTTTCTTATTTAGAAAATACTCGTTTGGGTGACTATTTAACAGACTTAAGAAAAGAGGTGGATTTCAATGCGTATATTTTTTTTTATGTTTGTTACCTCAGGAATCGGTCACTTACGTATAAACCGATTTGGAAGACTTTTTACTTGGAAGGGTACACATCACATTTAGTCTCATTCAAATACAATAAAAAAAGGTAAAAATAGAACCACTAAGGTGGGTGGTAATTAGGGAGTGAAGAATACAGTTTATTACATTTGAAAAATAAATATTTCTTTAGATGAGGTCTTGCTAATTCATTGCGATTTTCTTTATTCTTACTACGTACCTAAATTGTGACATGTCAAATTAAATATTAAAGAAATTGTCCAGAATAGACAGACAGACTCCAATCACAAATTCATATTTAAATAATAAAGCAAACGATACATTTTGGAGCAGAGCCAATGTAAACGGTTAGTACGAGAACATTATCGAGTGCTGGGTTATCATTATTGGCTGTATGATGTATGTACCGTAGCCTCGTATTTATAAGCAAGTTAATGCAGGCCGCTGTCAAGGTCTGGTTTGTATTTGTAAAAGTGGCGCACAAATGAATCATCGTTTAGATTTTTGTTTATGTTTTATATGTTTTCTTGAATATACATAAATATACGTCACTATGATATTAATATTACATTAAATATATACTTAACTGTTTTAAAAAAATTGATTAAATACTTAAATTAAAAAGACTACAGTCCAGTTTTTAAATAAGTGAGTATGTAGTGATTTGGATTTAACAGAAATGTACTCTGACTCTTTTGCCTAGGATATGTTAAATGACTATAAAAAAAATAAATATTTATTTATTTCATTTCCTTTTAAGTAGGAACTACAAGCTTTTTTTTCAAACCCCACAGATGAAACAATTACCTTTATAAATCAAGTTTGAGGGCCTCGAACAGACTAAAACAACGCAAAATCATCTCTTATTCGTTTGAAAACGAAACGACTAAAGATACTCATAGATTTAGATACACTTAATAATAACAATTTTTACACACCAGCTCTTCACACGAGTTCGTATTGCTTCTGTCCATTCATTTCACAAGCTGAAAATACTCTGCTTACTCAACCTTTGAAGACCGTGACAAATTATTGTACTATAAAAAATTATGTCAGATTTAAAGTCTGAAATTTTTAGCCCAAACGCCTCAGTTTAAATCGTTACATCATGTGAGACTTTTTGTATTTTTATTAGCTCTGCGGATATTAATTGCTTTGCCTGTCCTCACATTAAAAAAATTGGTTGAAATCTGGGTTGCCACCTGCTTGTCATAACTTCTACAATTGCTACATTCTTTGTGAAATTATCTGAATATGTTTTTATTTTTTATATTTTGATAGCGTGTTTTTGTTGGAGACGTTGCTTAAAAGTTTTTGAACACCTATGTTTTTAAATACTTTAGTATTTTTATTACTTTTCTTACAATTTATGTGGGAGGTATAAGTTTTGATAATCATATTTTTTAACCGCCTATCAAAATAATAATTGGCTTTGTAGCAGTTGGCAAAGTAGCGAACTGTTTGATTTGAAGCTGCTCAAATGTAGGTAATAAAACCGGCTATTTATTTCTATTTTTCATTTTTAATGCAAGCTTCAATCTCTGAAGAGTTAATTTCCCACCAATAGGTATGATATATTTTCTTGAAATTGGAATGAGACCAAAAACAAGAATTTTCTAAATGCAAATGCCGACCAAAAAAGTTAAAGGTTAAATTATTGTGTTTCATTATAAAAATTATTTATTTTTATTAATTGAAAGTGAGAAAAAATCTACCAAAACCGAATGAACAAAAGAACTAGTAGATACTACACTATGGTTCTGTATATATTTCTCTTATAGTCGACAGCCCTATTCATGTTATATATTTTCCCTAACTGGCATCCTGCAGCAGAACCAAAACAAAACGTGCTATGCACTTAGCTATTTGGGGAATAGAAAATAGGTTTTATTTTTAGTCTCAGTAATGACATTAACTTTTCTTCTTGGTAAATCATCATCATCATCATCAACAGCCTTTAACAGTCCACTGCTGGACATAGGCATCTCCTTAGAGATGAGGTTTAGGTCTACTATACCACGTTGGCCAGACGGGTTGGTATAGTGTTTGTGTCAAGTTTGCCTTCTCTCTGCAGTGCTGTTGTTATGCGTAGTTTTTTCCCTAAGTCGGCTCTTACGACACCCACGGGATGAATAGGGGTGCTGACACTCTGTATTCTTAAAGCGTCACCACAAAAAAATAAATACCACTCGGTTTCACATATTAAGTAACATATTAAACGTAAAGACTTTTGTGTTTGTAGATAAGACTATAATTTTTTTTAGAATTTATTCTTTCATTTTTCTCTAACTTTTGTTAGTTCACAGTTTACTCCCTTTCTAGTCATATCCTCTTTTACACTGTAGATCCCTCCTTTTTTTGGTTGTCCCTTGTTTATATGAAGCTGTTACCTTTGTGTGCAATAATCAATCGCTCTTTTTTTTTTTTCTAACCTTTACTATCACAAGTCAACCACATCCAGACTTATATTATAAATGTTTGTTTATTTGTTACGCGCTCACGCCTAAACCGCTAAACCGATTTTTGAATTCTTTCACCAATGGAAAGCTACATTATCAGCGAGTGGCATAGGCTACTTTTTACCGCGATAACTGTCTTACACGCAGGCGAGCCCCGGGCAAAAGAAAGTACCTATATTATAAACTAGCTGGTACCATCGGCTTTTTCGGATTGGAATCGGATTTGAAAAGCGCTGGCTTCTGCTGATTCCCGGACCGGGCAAAATGTAAAACAGCCTAAGTTACTCCTTATATAGACAGCTACCTGATACTGAAATATGATCAAAATCGGTCAAGCCCTTTTTGAAGATTACCCGGAACAAACAGACAGGCAGACAAAACTATTTAAACTGGTTTTAGGCATAGGTATCGTACAAATGACCGCGTGAGCATAAAAAAACTTATTGTTTTGACATTACAAATAGACACTTTAATTTTTATTAATTTGATGAATAGATGTTAAGTTAAAGAGAATTTCTTTTTTACGCTGCCAAATAATAGACTATAAAACATCGTGTGTGCGTGTGTGTGTGTGTGTGTGTGTGTGTGTGTGTGTATGTATGTGTATGTGTGTGTGTAGGGAAGGCCTACATACGTATATATATCGTTGCATTGCCACCATTTGGGCACATCTTTACATAATATAAAAAGAAGTCGCTTTTTATTTTCTTATACGCTTCGATTTTTCGAACTACGCAACGGATTTAATGCAGTTTTCACAAATAGACATAGTGATTCAAGAGACGGATTTATATGTAGGTATAATACATACTTATTATAGTAGAGAAAATCGGCGAATTTCAATGATTTCTGATGTGAAGTTGTGAAAAACATGTTTTTGTGCGCTTACATTGCATAGGTACATCCAAATCATGTACCTACTATGGAACTGTATATCTAAAAAGATCTACAAAAAAGTCCGCGATGGTATATGTCTATCTCCCAAGGACAACCCGTAGTAACCATTGTTGTCATTTACATATTACAAAGTAATAGGTAATTTACGAAGGTATTTTGAACAATACAGTATTATTTCTTATCCAAATAAATACGTTAAGTATGTTGTATATTTATATAATTAAAATTAATATCTTAGAAGATATCAGAGATTTAAAATGCTGGGCAAAGCCGTCCGTACGTACGTCCGTCCTGGGTGGCAGCGGCTGGCAGGAGCGGAGCGGGCCTATAAATATTGCATATAAAGATTTCCTGTAGTAAAGTCTTATCTTAATAATAGTATAATTAATTACTTCACACCGTGCTCCACACTGAAACCACAAAAGTATTATTAGTAGTATCTACATTGCACCCGTGCGAAGCCGGGGCGGATCGCTAGTATATTTCTAAATAAACATTCATATATATTCCTAAATGCTTAAAAATTATATACAAATCACACCCAGACATAGAACAAGTGGTCGTACTAATCACACAATATTTGTCCTGAGTGGGCAGTGAATCCACGACCTATCACTTAGCAGTCGGAATACCTAACCACTAGATTTACAGGCCCGATGGAGAAGGCTAGTAAATTATAATCGTCACAGAACGTCGTTAATTTTGGCCCAAAAGAGCATAATCTTTTTTATATTTTAACTTCTTGAACAAACAAAAATAACACACATGGCTACTTACGTGTAATAGATGCCAACGTGTGGCGGCAAATAAAATTGAGTTATTTCAAATTTTCAAAAGTCTTACCAAGAATGTAATCAATCAATATTAGTAATGCCTAATGAATTAATGTGTTAGGTTAGCGCTAATGGATTGGAGCCAAGATTTAACAACCGTATCGGCCAAAACAAGCTTGAAGTATTTGTAAATACGAAACGAAAAACGTGTCTATTTTTCAATTAAATGCATACTCATAGAGATTTTATACTTCACTTTATAATATTTGAGTTGATAGTAACACAAGAAGAATGTTTACAAGAGTTGACTTACATTTATAACTTTTTTTTTAATATTTTGAGAACTCCCGCATTAAGAATACATCCTGTTTCGCGGGGTACTTCACAAATATACATGGTCCCGTTTACACGGAAGTTGATTTTGGGTTGAAATACATTAAAAATAAAACTATATATAATTTAAACATATATTGTGTATATACATACAACATAGATATATATTCATGTCGTAACTCTTCGAATAAAAAAAACCTGTTTTAATAAAAAATAAAAAAGTTTTCGAATTTTCACTTCTGTCGGCACTGGTAGGGGGGGTGAAAGAACAGACCAATCGACTCTAGTGAATAGCTAGACACAAGTGGGTTCCATGTACATATCTCTTAATCTGTCAGTGGGTTGCCGCTCCTTGAGTGCTACCACCCCGAAAAATTAAGGGTGAGGGGGGTAGGTGAGTCCTCACTCTCTTGTTTAGGGTGTATTATTTATGGTCCTAACTCACTCTGTGAAAAGCACGAAGGAAGTGATTACCACCGGTTTTCTGTGAGGCCGTGGAATCACCGGCCGCCCGGCGGGCTGGCTCACTTGTGCATCGAAGCATGGCTCTGCCACGCACTGCACGGATGTAAGTCCTTACAGTATTTATGTTGATTCATTTGAATGCAAAAACAAAAACTGTCTTATCTACGGTCAAGATTCGTCTTTAAATTATATTATTATAAAACACACTATACCAAGTGTGGTATGCTTTTTTTTATACATTTTCGACCTGTGTTATATAAATCTGGATGATTCATATCCAGATTTATATAAACGGTGATCAGCTTTTGTATCATCATCAACAATACACTGCTGGACATCCTATAACAGTCCACTGCTGGCCTGCTATACCACGCTGGCCAGACGGGTTGGTACAGGGTTTGTTTCAAGTTTTCCTTCATTTTGCAGTGCTGTTGTCCTGCGTAGTTTGCTCCATAAGTTGGCTCTTACAATACCTATGGGATGGAAAGAGGTGGTGACAGTCCAAATTCTTATTCAGTCACCACACGGAAAGATTATAGAGTTAATAAAAAAACTCCTACTGCTTTTACAGCCAAATATTTAGAGTATCCGTTGAATATAAAGATTACGCCATTACTTTTAGTTATAACCATGTAATAATCGAGTACTATTATTTGCTAAGCTAACAAAAAACAGATTCATTAATTTAAAAAGAGGAAATTTTATGTAACAGCTGCGATAATTCAGAGAGGAAATAAAACAAAGAAAAAAGATGTTAAGTATGATGGTAAACTAAACAGTTTGAATTGTTTAAAAGAACAATTTCACAAAGAGTCTTTATTTTTTTTATGCAAATGGCATAGCCATTGTTTCTTTTAGAATTTTAGCGCCAATTTTCATAGGAATGTTTTACAGTTAAGGCGGGAAGTCCAGTGCTGTTTATTTCTTTTTCTCTTTCTCTCATAGCCAAGAAGTTTTACTACAGTCGTGAGGTCTAAAGCACACTCGTTTTTCTTTTTCAGATAAATGACGGAGCGGCGCTCATTTTTGCTGACGAGTTCAAGCAGACTCTAGATAAATATCTGTTCGGTATTTGCCCACAGACTTACAAGGTAAATAACAAAATAACCCATAAAACCTACAGTTGGCGAAAGATCAGAGACAGGATTCACGCGTTGCTTATGCTATTACTCTTTCCAAAACAGCCAAAAAGACATTACTTTCCAGTAGGAACATAATTTAACGTACTTTAATACTTTGTGTTTCCTTTAGTCCTCTGTTGAGTTAATATTGCCATATTACTGGATATTTAAATCTGGAATCTAACGAAAAGTCACAAAACCTCAATCAACTATTAATTGCATAACCTGTTTTTTATTTTTATTAAATTTGATTTTTCCATTTGAATACTATGAAATGTAACTTTTAATTAAATACCAAAAAAATGATCGTTTCTTACAATAGTCACATATGATTTGTAACATCTCACATTCCACCTACTGTCTGACAGACAACTCTTGCACCTCATTGGTCAATTTAAATAGCGCGCGCTTCCTTGGCTTTTTGTTACACATTTCCGTCCCTTCTCAAGATATTATACATCAAAAAAATTGAAACGTTTTTAAAATATTAATTCGTGCGTAGGCATAATTTCATTTAGAGCAAAGCAATAAAAACCATATGGTTATGTACACTATTACGGAGCATAACAAAATGTGTGTTTTAGTCGGTGATTTCATCCGCCATTACATTTCAATTTACGACACACACAACCTTTGTTTTAAGTCGTGCTATTTGCTAAACATTTTCGCGTACGTATTTATTCCAACTTTACTTTGGTGCACACTGCGTGGACGTAGGATAAATCTGTAAATGCGACTTACACACGTTGAAGTACTGTGTATTAATAATACACATTAGCGCACATCATCCATTTCTGCGACAAATCCTCTCAACCATTAAACAGCTGTTCCGAATGAATTAATGTTGAAGTAAAATTAGAAAATAACACAGATAACGTTGAAATGTACTTAAATAAGAGCTATTTTAAAGCAGTCATGGAAATACATAAAGTATTTTAGTTTTGGTACCATCGAAAAATGTAAAATCAAAAAGTGTAAAAAGTATAGGTATAGATAATTCCTAAACTTGTTTAAGGATCTCCTCAGATAGCGTAATGTAGAAGTACTATGCGGAACTACTGTAGGCATAGACTATCTGCTAAGAACTTAGAACAGACAATATCAGTGCTCAGGAACAAATCACTGTAGTGATGAGCGATGAGACCGCGCTAAGTCGTAAGAACCTATTTTTTGATGGCAATTTGATGCATAAAGTTTAAATTTCTAACAATAAAAGATTTCATCATTTCAAACGTACGCGTAATATATATCTCTACAATTTATGGAGGATCTACGATGTACGGATAAATTTACTCGTTTCAAGACTGGTTTTAAAAGTTTAATAACACATGTAAGTATTTTAAAAAAAACTATTCACTTTTCGTCAGGCGCTAAAAATGAAATTTCTGAATTTTTCTCAAAAAAGAATTAAACTTTTGCATTTCTAATGATGAAATCTTTCCTCCATTAAATAAAAACTATTCGCGACAAAAATGCGGTTCTAACGACTCTATGGTAAAAAATCGATTCGATAACAAGTTAATTTTTTTTTTAAATCTTTTATTTTACTTGTATGATGAGTAAGTAAAATAATAAGTAAAATTTATAAAAGTTTCAACATTTAAGCAGATACGAAATATTTCTTTTAATTTGTTCCAATTGACATTTACGTGTAGGTAATCGTTTTTTTTTATAATGAAAATAATAATCATTTATTTCAGACCAATGACTCAGTCCATAGTGTTAGTTTGTTAGCAAAAACAGTATTATTACTATCGATTAAGGATAGACTTTGAATGAATTTAGTATATACATGTAAATAAACTATGTACTATTTTATCACACACACACTCACACACTCAATAAAAAACAAAACATTTCATTTTTTGACGTGTTTACAGCGACCTGTTCGCAGATTAAAAGCAAACTCAGTAAACTGGAAACTTGTATTTTGGTTAAATCGTTTAAAAACTGTCATGATAGGAAACGTGAGGTGCCAAATAATATATATAATAATATTCTTATTGAATAAAGTTAACCATACAATAAGCAGAAAATTACACAATGACTACATTTAACAATAATAAGTTGTAATGAGTAGTATGGCATTCAATTATATAAGCCCCCTGATCCTCAAACTAGGATTTCCTGTTTTTTGAGAATCAGTATGACATGGTAATGACATGGTATATCAACGTCAAAAAAATCTTAGTCTGGTATCTATTACTACATCTAAATTTACTTGCCGCGGAGCCTAAACCGATGAGGCTACAAAATTTTGACAGCTTTTGTTTTTTTATGTTGTAAGCACCCACTAAGAATTTTTTTTGTGAAATCCCTAAGACCCCTAAGACATTTTCAAAGCGAAGCCACGGGCAAATTCTAATTTCAAATATATACATATCCTGCATATATATTATTGGGTAAGGCTCAGTAGGCGTCTATTTAATATTCATTGAAGTAAGGAATCAAAATATTATCTCACAGTCTCGTTGGCAGATGCCGCCGAAGGGCAAAAATTCCACCACAGTTCCCTGCGACCTCGACGTGGACCAACAGGAGTTAGCGGGAAGGTAAGTTTACAAGCCTTCTTTTGTGAAACCTTTCGAGTTACTAAAGTTACTATTGAGAGTAGTAGATTACAGGAAATATAAAAAATACAAAATACCGGGTCGCCGGTTCTTTACCTGAAGTATTGACTTCGATCACTAAATAAACGTCATTTTTTTGTGCGGTAACCTCCATGGGTCAGTACCTCACCGAAGTTAAACGGTGTGTAAAGTGGTATGTAGATTTCGAATCATCCAAAACTACAAGGTTTGCCGTCAACCGTGCCAGGAATCCTGAGTACCTTAACTGGGATGCCTCTAGAAATAATCGCCATACCGGAGAGCATGGAATCCGGACAGGCCCAACCGTGCTAGAACGCAAACTTAGACTTACAGGCTATACAGGTACTTGCCGTAAACAGTTGTGACCAATCTTCTACCTAAAAACTATCTGAGTCCGTTAACAGGCCATCATGTCGCCTCTCTAGCTAAACCTATTTGAAAAAGTTATTAGTTATTATGTACAAAAAGTGACCAGTTAATTAATAATAATTTATTGGTCTAAGTATAATTTATTAGTAATAATCTTCACATATTTATGGTATTATTATATTTACAGGCTAGCAACACTAGCTCTCCGTGCGACCATAGCTTCGCGGACCGAGTGCTCCCGCCTCGGTACCGCGCTTGCCAACACTCTCGGCGAGCTTGCGCGGACAGCAAATAACAGACATGCGCTCGCTGCAGGTGAATATTAATGAAATGCCTAATACAGGATTATTCTTTAAGTAACTTAGTAGACTTAGAAATTTATTAATAATTTATAAAGAGTTCCAAGCAAAAGAATAAAAATGTGTGTCACTGGCCTAATATTGATCGTTTCGCCACTCTTTTGTTAACAGAGTCGAAACTCGTTTTCATTTTGAATAAGTGTGTTATATTTAAAGATTTAATAGTAGAACACTATGAGTTTATTATATCGTGTAGGTATGTATTCTTATTCACGACGCTAGTATATCTTGCAATTCGAAATATAATTATTTTTTTAACAAATGACTGCTACTTGCACTCAAATTTTAATTATTTATAACTATGACAACATTCAATTATCTATATACCTACATAACAAAGGCTTCTCTTAAAACTAAGTCTTATGCCATTTATGTAATAATCTTCTTAGCACTTGTATTTTTTTTTGATCTCGCAACTAATTTATGACTTATTTTTCAGCGAATAACGAACAAAAGAAGCAACGGAAACTTTCTAAAAGTCAAAAAATGAAGATCCAAGCGAAACAACGCACAGCTTTAGCCGTTAAAAAGAAGGCAGCCGCCGTCGCAGCGGCCGCAGCAGCCAAAGTGTCTGCTTAAATTTAATTAATGTCAATTTTGTGATATTTACATACATTAAAACTGAAACGTAAAATCTGATCTTTATTATGTTACGTATACAATAGTTGTTCTGCATGTGGTGTCTATTTTACTATTAGTCACGTCGTCTTACAAAGGTTTTTCAGTCGGTATACATGAAACATATTGATACATATTTTACGTGAAAAAATTACTTGTAACAAATAAGCATGTGCCATAAAGTAAAATATTGCGTACACACATATTCTGACCTGTCATGGTACAAAAGTCTAAACTGGTCTAAACAATGAAAGTATAAGTTATAGATATCTAACCAATCTAACAATGAGATTTAACAGCCAACAATCTTATGAAATAAAATTGACAATTTAAAAGAGGTGAGATGAGAGTACATTCTTTTTTATTAGTACATTGTTTGTGCACTCGTATCATGGAGTGGAGTTAAATCATAAACTTTGGACCCTAACCATTCATTTCAAAGACACTTCTACTACGACTTATGGTTGTAGAAAAAAAAAGTCCAACATGGGTAGTATATATTGTGTATTACAGTCAAATTTAAATATGTTTAGCAGCTATTAGGTATAGTTTAACGTGTAAAGTGGACTTCAAGATGTAAGGCGTGCTAATTTTGGACATATTGTCGCATTTCTTTAAACCGTCTTCCAAATAATGAGGTACTATGTACAGCTGTATGTATTTTTATTAAGTATTAATGCGTTAAAAGCATACATTGTCACGAAATACAATAATTAACACTATATTAACTAGGTCTGTAAGTATTTTGTTGTAGAATTCTAATGTTAAGCTATTTATTAAGAATAATTAATGTAATTGTTTTGCAAATAAAGTTATTTTTATAAGACTCACTTATTACATTAAATAATCTCATACTGCATGTTACTCGGTCAATGAGATAAGATGAGATGGCAGTAAAATAAATGGGACCTCTCCCATTTCCTTCCCCTCGCCAGTATTAGCCAGAGTTATAGAATGATCTCCGACTAGCCGGTGTGTAACGTTGATGCTGACTATTACCCTAGCAGAAGCAGTCCTGAGATGGTGGTGCGACAAGCTATGCGTGTGGCTGGCTATGCCGGCCATGGTCTGCCGGGGTTCTCGGAGGCTTCTTTCCGAGTATTTCCGATTCCCTGCAATATACTAAAATCTGACAGGTATTCTGTCAGACAGGTGTGGTTTTAGATGATTCGATTTTAACATACCACCGTGACACAAAAGAACTGAATAAATTGATTGGAATGGATGTAAAAAGGGCTTATTTGCATGAAAAAAGTCACAGCTCACAAACAGACACATGAAATTTGTAGCCAATGTTTTTTGCGCAGGCGCTCCATCATCGAATATAACAACTAAGAAGAGTAATCTATGATTGAAAGACATCAAAGGATAGGAATTAATCTATAGTCTATAGTCATTCTACCTGGGCACGTAGGTACATTTGAGAGTCAAGGAGAAGCACTTTCAGGCAATATGGTCCTTGGACTAAGTCTACACATATAGGACAAAAAAAAAAGAGTTATGGT
The DNA here is from genome assembly GCA_902825455.1 of Arctia plantaginis. Classification (NCBI taxonomy): domain Eukaryota; kingdom Metazoa; phylum Arthropoda; class Insecta; order Lepidoptera; family Erebidae; genus Arctia; species Arctia plantaginis. Next base: position 4,721,775 of record CADEBD010000289.1, on the reverse strand, counting down.
TGTATTAGATGACAGTTGCTCAAAATGTTGTAAAAAAGCAATAAAATTGTTTTTATTTACAACATTTTCTTCTTAATGTAATCTTATCTAATGCTGCATAGGGCAACCTAGACGCCAGCAGATGCAAATCTGCTGGCGTCTCAAAAGGCTCTCTGATTTCGCCAGCAACTAGTGGCACGCTTGCTATAAGGGTTGTGAAAAATGTGTAGCCTACTTCATTATACGAACTTAAAATATGTTAGAGGGGACTTTTCGTAAGGTTGCACAACTCATTTTCCTAAACCGCGAGTACGGTGCAGATCGCTCCGCACTTACACTCCAATGCTTAACCCATCATGAGGCAGTTTCGCGCGGATTCAAAGAGCCGGCACAGTAAACTGCATTTTTTTTTAAGCAAAAAAAGCAATCAATTAATTAACCGCACCGAGTTAGCCTAACTTAAACGTAAGAAAAGTCGAGTCATCTATTTGTGGTATTGTCTACGGCTAACATGCCAAATTGACAATTTATTAAATTGATAATGCCTATCCAAGGAAATTGACAGATAATATGTCACAAGAAAATATTTATTTATTTTTGTTTCGGTGTTAAAATATAAAAAGAAAAAATACTATTTGTTTAGTTTTTTAAATCTATAATATGCTCCAAAGGCTTGATTTATTGGCAAATATTAATTTTTTACGATCAATATTTAAAATCTACCTCCATACTAACTTTTGTAATCTATTGTCACTAAAGTCACATGCACAAACTAAAGAAAATCTTATTTCCGATCTTACTAGAAAACGGTTCATCCTGGTAGTTCTTTACTCTCGAATCAGATATAATATTTATGTCAAACTACTTTAAACACAAAACTATTGAGTATAACTCTGTAACAAAAAGAAACAAAGAACATAGGACGCCTTAGTTTTAAAACACTAACAAAAACTTTTAAAATTCTTTTAAAGAACTGAAGACAAGTGAAGAAGAAGTTAATATCTATTTGACAAGCATGGAGATGAACCTGCAGCCTATTGTTATAACTGATGTGAATAGTACATTAAATACAATTGCGATAGCTAAAAACAATAATGTACCGTTTGGCACATACACTATGCATAGTCATTTGATAGATCATGACTATATGTAAGTATAGAACTCAGATTTCTCTTCTTAAAAAGACAACTCCCGCATTAGGAATATATCCTGTATCGCAGGGAACTTTACAAACATACATGAAACGGACACAAATAACACCCAGACTCAGAACAACAATTTGTGGATCACACAAAGTGTCGTCCCATGTGGGGTTTGCACAACACTCAGCATAGTAGGAAGAGGCTTGGCGACTGCTTAAACCACTATGCCATCCATACAGTTTTTATTGAAGGCCAATTAATTGTGAGAGTCATCAACGGCCCATTTGACCAACTCCACTGGAGTGATATACACACAAAACTGGAGTTAAACAATTATTTCGTTGCGTTTCACCAATTGAGTCAAGATGCCGGAGGCCACACCCATCCTCCTGGAAGGGGTATACAAAGGCAGTACATTGGCTATAGCTAGTTTTTTTTGTAATTTCATTCCTAATTTTATTGAAGTAATTGTCATTTGTTAATTTTGAATAGCAGAACACAAAACCAAGCCCCATAGGTGACAATAGGCTAGTTCTTTAAGAAAGGGAAATAGCTGAAATCTTAAAAATATCATAACTCTTACCCCTTATTTACAGGTACAGGTAAATGAAACAAAAATAAATATACAAATCACTTAATTTCAGATACCAAAGGCCAAAACCAAGCAGTCATGCAAAAAAACGAAAGAGGCGACTAAAAATAACAGATATCAAAGCTATCTATAATTGTCTTGTATGCGGCTATCGTACCATGAATAGAGACGTACTACAAAAACACGTTTGCATAAGAGATCTGAATTATGATCTAAACAAAAACCTCACAAGGAAACTACCAAAGAAATATGAAATATGTTCAAAGTCTGCTGAAAAATCTAATTTGAGAAATCGTACAGAGTCACAAGACAGGGGTATTCAAAATAAATGTATAGATTGTGTTACACCAAAAATTAATGTTGAGACTTTGAAATACAAATGTTCAAAGTGTAGCTATACCTCACAGAACTTAACCAATTTGAAAATCCACACACACATACATTCCCGTGGTGCACTCTACAAGTGTACGGAGTGTGAGTTCTCCGGTGCTGATCTGAAGCAACTTATTAAGCATTATGATGATGTGAAAGAAATGCAATGCCAATGTGGGTATTCTACACATGTTAAACAACAAATGTCTATGCATATGAGGTCTCATACTGGAGAAAAACCGTTCAGCTGTGGTATTTGTAACTTTTCAACAAGCGATAGAGCTGGATTACACAGGCACATGAAGACGAAACATATCATGGAGTAAGCATGTAAAGAAAATAGGGAAATCTTGGATGTTTTGGTAAAACTATCAATAACAACTATAAACTAGCAACATCTATTGTATGGAAATGAATAAATATCAGGGCCGGTTATGGCACCAACCGGCAATGCAATCCTAGGGGCTCATTTTTTCGAAGACAGCTCTTTGTAAGTTGATGAAGGATTGTGAGTAATAGCATCAGCAGCATCACCTGACTGATGCGCAACTCCTCTGGAACTAGCAGTAAAAGCAGGGACCCTAGGCCCTTGCCTACTCTGCCTAATGGTTAATCGTGCCCTGTATACAATTTGTAACAGGAAGGATAGCAGCAGCAACATAAATATCCTGTCGATATGACTCGTGGCAGTGCCATGCTTCGTCACGCCTGGGCTGGCTCAACTGGAGTGATACCACAGCCTCACAAAAAACTGTTTACTTTGTTGGAGGGGGATACTGGCGAATAAAAACCATCCCCTGACTTTATTGGGAGGGAGTGGACTTCAAAGGGCGGTCAGACTTATCTCCCTCAAGTTGCGGGTGTCAATGGGTGACAGTAGTCACTAATTATGAGGTGACCCGATGGGTTGTTTTCCCTATATAGCAAAAAAAAGAAAGGTGACGTAGAGCACTATTAATTTTAAGAAAATTAATTATCTTCACTGCACTCTTCGCAATTTTTGTTGGGAGCCCTTCGCAGGAATCAGCAGGGCAGTATTATGGCTTGTCCACAACACCACGTCATCACAACGTGGAATGGCGCGGTGTCGCGGCGCGTCACGTGGACGTGACTGGCAAATTTACGATACTGTGTCCAGGGGCGACCTTAGGCGGAGGCCGTCCGTCTGGGGCCTCGCGCATCAACCCTAGTGGAAAAATATTTATTTGTATTTCGTGCAATATCCCTCGCATTATAAAACTCACGTTACCTACGCTACTCGTCGTAATGTGGTATTTATTTACGATTTACGTTCGGGTTTTTCCCGTGTTTCATTTTGGCTGTTATTTTGACAGGCTGTCAGTGTCTACTGTCGTCGACTCAGCTTCTATGTTCGAGCAACAGTATGCGTTGCGTTGCATTTTTTATGTCAAGTATCATCATTAAAACTAATTCAACAAAGACAATAGCCTCGCAATGATCTACCCGCCCGAGGCCTCGCAATGGCTAAGGCCGCCACTGACTATATCGTAAAAACGCACGTCAGTTGTAAATAATGTCTGCCAGTCATAAAAAATATTTCAACAAACATCCTTCTGGTCTTCGATTTTTAAGTTTTATCCTTAAAGTCATCTATTGTCGTATCCCAGACTCCTCAATAGTTTCTCAAACAACTCTTTTGCATCCAATCGCTAAGATAATGAAACATCAAATGAGCGAGCGCATAGCAGTCACGTGCCGCTTCCGACACCGGCATGGCTACATTGCCGTACCGTGCATTAGCACGTCACGTCAACCTGCCGCGCCGCGACCATACAGTACTATATACTTGTACAATATGAAAGCCGCGACACCGCACGGCTCCACGTTGACGACATCGTGACGTGTAGCCAATATGTTGATATCGATTAAAATCGATATCGAAATACTAATATTAACAATCAATATTGTTAAATGTACTCGTATATTATACCATTTATTAAATTAGTATCAAAGTTATTGTCTTGTATTATTGCTTTTCCCTCAAAACCCACTCGTTAAGCAAAAACTTCGAGCGAACTCTGAATAGGATTGTAGAAGAACGGAAATTAAGTTCCTCCAACCCATGACCCAACGGTTGATGTTGAATAGTTGTAAGGTATATTATATGTGCTAATCGGCTTTCGAACTTTTCATATTGCGATACAGGATTAGCAGTTACTCTGTAGTTCGCTGTGTTTTTGGTAGATGGCACTACAGTATGTTGTTGTTTCATTGTATTTGGAAGTCGCCACAGAATCACTAGATTTATTATCCTGAAGTGAAGGGAGAAACGCGTAAGTTTATATATGTACATAGTAAAGATGCCTAACTTAGACTATAATATCTCCTTAAGCACGGAAGTATAAGCCGTGTCGCTGAAGTTACCGAAACTCCCCCCCCCCCCCCCCCCCCCCAGATAGAAAATCTTCCCACTGTGCATTCTATGCCAACAGAAGTGGTGCAGTGCCTTGTATAAAATGGGATCCCCTTCCCATTCACTTTTCCATATTTAGGATCTCTCTATTAATATCATCACACATCACATCAACAGCCTTTAATATCGTACCTTTTATCCTTTCTGTTAATATCGTATGCATTTTATTAGAGGCCCACTTTTTATTACAAGAATGGACCTTTTGACTCTAAGGCAGTAGTGGGGGGAGCTCTTCGCAAAAACCTCAGTAAATAATGTGACCCAGATGACGTAGCGGTGCCCCGTTAGTTATGAGTGCTCCGTTCGAATAAAGAATACAGTTAATCACAATTCATCATGATGAAGGCACATTGAAATCAATACTAATAATATAAAATTGCGAGTAAATGGTTAAACGCACTAATCTCAAAAACTAACGGTTCGAATTTGCAAAATCTTACCTTTAGATGGCGCAAATATTCAGGTAGACTATATAACATTACGCTACGACCAATAGGAGACCAGAATCAATGGAAAATGTTGCGAAAACGGGGAAAAATTATTCCTATTGAGAGACGCAGGCGAAGTTGCGAGGGTCAGCTAGTCAATGATGCTTTTTAAAAGACTATTACGTGTAAGAAAGGTAAGGTAAACAAGGTATTTGTGTTACTATTTACTTATTAAATTGTTACAGTATGTCATTTATAAATTATTAAATAAGTATGTTCACCTAGATAATTTCCTGGGCATTTTTAGGGTTCCGTAGTACTAGTATGAACCCTTATAGTTTCGCCATGTCCGTTTGGCCGTCCGTCCGCGGTATATTAAGAATAAAAGAAAATCATTTTTAGGGTAGGTATTTCCCGTACACATAAAGTTGAATTTATTTTTTAATTTTTGGCTCACAGTTTGGGTCATAATTGGATAGTTCTTTAAAAATTATTCAGGAGTCGTGAAGACTATATTTGGTGTGAAACGTTTGCGAAATTATTGAACTTTAAAGTACTAATTTTTGTTTGAGTAGAGCGTCCCCAGTCTAGAAGCCGAAAAAGTTCGTGATGCTAGTATATCTAACGAACTTAGAAATAAACTATAATGGCTAATTTAGCTTTGTTGTTTCATGTAATAGTCGCCCAATGTCGACTAAACATGCGTAATTTATTTACTTGTTACTTGCTATCTATGTTGTAACAAGCGACTACGGAACCTTAAATTGCGCGTGGTCCGACACGCACTTGCCCGCTTTTATTGAGTGACTCTTTTTGGCATAGCATTATTACTATCAATAATTATGCAAACCAAATGAATTCTTAAACCATTGGGATACAATCTAAAATATTTCAACAAACATTGACGCGACTTCGTAACGGCATGAAAAACTTGCTCTAGGGGAGTGGATAAACAATGAAATTTACAAAATCGATGGTCAAAATCGAGATGGAAATCGTTTTTTTTATCGATTTTGGAAATTGTAAGAAATACATACGTTGTTTTTAAACTATTAATAAATCTACTTTAAAAAAAATCACAACTCACCTTATTTAGATCAAAGGATTTCAGGCAGTAAATACTACCAAAATCGCTTCAGAAGCAAATATAAATTAAAGATGTCTGATGATTTTAGTAATCTTTGTTCTTTGTCGGAGCATCATGGAATTGTTAGGTTGAAGTGCTTATTATATTAAACAACTTCACTGCTGTTAATAAAAAGAAATTAAATTAAAAATGAACAGACTATAAATGTTTCGGAAATCGATAACAAAATAATTTACTCTTGGTTTATATTCGATTTTCGATTCAAAAGTTATAAAGAAATCGATTAAACATTGGCAGCACTTACCTCTACACAAAAGAACTTGTTATTATTATACGGGTGTACTTAACCTTTTATTTTCATGTTTCGCTTTAATTTTAACGGAGAAACTATAGAAATCAAGAAAAAACGCCATTAATGTGAACCTACTAAGAATAACTCCACTTAATCTGTGTAAAAAATCACTAAAAGGTATGTGTTTCATTCAAAATAAGTATATATTATCATAATTAGATCACAGCGCAGTATACTCGTGTGCAGTTATTTCATGAGAAGACTTATTGTTTCTTTCATTTATGAATAACAACGCCATTTTGTGGGCTCTCAATGATATTTCTGCGTTATGTTTACGTTAATTTATATAAAATAATATGCTTAGTGCCGTGATAAAGTGTTTGAAAGTGTGATTGTTGACTTTTTTACGAAGCGTCGGCATTTAACTATATTCGGATGAAAAAGTTTGTATACCAAATAGTTTTGTTTCGCTAATTGCTTTGTTTTCTGTACTATAATCATGTTATTACTACCATTCTTAATATTCGTACTTAATAACTATTTGACATTACTAAGTTATAATGAATCATTATTTCGTAATAATTGGTCAGTAACTCTAAACATCCGGCCCCTGCACGGAGACTGTTTTTGAAGAAAACTAATAATAAAATAGCATGAGTTTTATTTCTATGGAAACAAAAACAAACTTAATAACAATTTTTTTGTATAACCTGTATATAATATACAAAGAATGCATATAATATACACAGAATAATAAATTACATATATTATTAAATTATAAAGCTAGAAAAAACTATTGTACCAATGGAACACACAGTATGGTCCTCCTTTAGAAAACATATAGTGTAACCCTTATACAATCAAAATGTCACAATAATATTCCCATATGCGAACATGGAATCTCAAAGTTAAATGAAATATAAACTAAAATTAATAATGAACTGAATAAAATGGATACTTACATAATAAAGATAGCCATTAGCTTTACTTATCACCCAAAATTAGATCATTGATATGTCTTGAATGCTGTGAAAGTGTCAAAAACAAATAGTGCCCAACTGTATGCCACTAAGATGCTTCCTACTGTATCTATGTGTGTCAGTAGAGTTGTTGTTATCACTAATAATTCCATCTATTTGTATGCACACCAAAACGTTGGCTGGTTGTTTTTGTCGGTGTAGCAACTGTGAGTTATATAATAACCTTTTTGAAAGTTATTAATCCACTTGAAACTAGCCCTATACCTGCCTGTCTGACCAGTGTGGTATAGTAGGCCAAAACCTCCTATCTGAGGAGAGGCCTACGTCCTAAAATAACTTACTATGGATTCTACTAAGGAGTATTATTGTCTTTACAATAACTGTAGATAATATTAGTGGTGATGATCTTAGTAAACTTACCTCCATAAGAGCTAGAATGTAAAAGAAAAGTCTAAAAGTAACAACTTAACTCAACATTTATTTATTATACTCACTTGTTTGATGTGTTCTTTAGCGTGTGTGTGCCTGTGTGTTGTGTTGTTAGGTCTATCTATGATGTTAGAAAGCCACATTACTCATTCATTAGTAGATATCATGACAACCACATATCACATATTAATTTGGTAAATTTTTATTAGTTAGCTACTGTCAATATCTGTTTGTATGCTCTCTATGTTTAAGTTTGTATGCATGATGCCTGGTGATTATGGTATTTTAGTTGCATTTGTGAGGTTTTGTACCCCAACCAACAGTTATGAACGTACCATATGACAACCACTGTTCCAGGGCACTGCAACCTGGTAGAAATATGAGGCAATTAAAGCATATTAGCACGGTGATTAATACCGTTAATTGTGCACAATTACTGCATGGATGGTTTAAACGGTCACCTCACCATTATCTACTGCTGAGTGTTGTTGCTTCGATCTCAACATGGAACAACACTATGTGTGACCACAAACTGTTGTTCAGAGTCTAGGTGGTCTCTGTGTCCATTTCATAAATGTTTGTAAAGTCTCTACTACATAGGGTGTATTCCATGATGTAAATGTTACATGATGTAAAAGTTAGGAAAGTATAATATATCTTTTTAATAATCCATAATGCTTTTCCAGATGTTTTGTGTTCAAGAAAAAGAACGAGCGAATACATTTGCAACAGACAAGGATCCCCTCAGCATTGGATCTGAGTCTGACGATGACGAGCCAGAAGCCAAACGTCTCAAGTACTCTCCGCTCAACCTGCAAGTGTACCAGATACCCGCCTTTAACACACCAAAGTCACTATCAATATACCCAACAAATACATTGCCTAATTTTGTGAATAATCCATTGAATTTAGCGAATCCACTGGCGTTTGCTGCCACAAATGGACAAAATGGAGAAAATATTGTTAAAACTTTACACAACAGGTATGCACATTTAAAAACAAAATTGTTATTATCATTGGCTAAATTTTATTCCATCCCTAGATTATAGGGCAGGTTACAGGGTTATAGGGCCCTACTGTAGTAATAGTAAACTGGATACTGTAGTATACTATGGCTCTACCTAATTTGAGTGATACCAGGACCTCACAAAAAACCCATGTTAAGGAATTGTTACATAGTTTTTCACCAAGTGAGTGAGGTCACCGGAGCCCAAACTGCTCCTCCCACTGATTCTGGTTGAGGACTCAAAAGATATCAATACACTTATGATTCTTAAGTCGCTGATGTCCATGAGCGACGGTAATCACTTAGCATCAGGTGACCTGTCTGTCCTGTAGCATAAATAAACATTTAACTGTAAAATAAATGACTCATTTCTTTCCATAGACAATATTTTTTTTCCAGATATTCGTTGCCATCGAAGCTCACGATAACGCCAGTAGTGAATAATGAAGTCGTTAGGTACAAGAAGAATGGAGAAGTAGCTAAGAAGAGGGGCCCTCCTAAAGGTTACAAAAGAAAACCCAAACCAGATCATTCACAGAGTTTTAATGGAACTTTACAGGTAATTTAGAATAATATTATAGCTTTTCAAAATACTTCCGTCCAACCCTAATGCAGGGGTGAACCAGCTTTCGAAACATTTATTAAATGGATCTTACGAAAGGTCCATAACTGTTGATTTGTCCATCTAAATATTGCCTGTAAGTGATTGTTTAAGCAATAAAAAAACCGTCTTTAATATTTATCTAACATACTGTAATAGGTGTACAATAAAGAATATTCTATTTATAATACCGCCGAAATTCTTCTGCAATGATAAGTTTTCTACCATGCAGCATTATTTTTTACAATGGGAAATAAGAAAATCGCATTTAGCTAAATTTGGGCTGTATAGAGGATGGGTAAATGAATGATCGATCAATCAAATAATCATGCTCATCACACAATACTAGGTGGGAATTTAACACACCATCTTTCACCACTAGAATACTGATCTTTGTTGTATAAATAAGAATAATAACACATTTTCTTTTAAATTTTCAGACACAAAACACAATTTTATCCAGTCTACTGGCAGCTAACAACACAACTATCACAGGAGTTAGTATACAGCCTGCCCTACCGCCAGAGCCTGTGCCAAAAATAGAAGTTCCTGAAGGTAAGGCTGTGACAATATTATATACCTTGACTACACAGGCGTAGTGGTTTAAGCAGTCACCTCACCACTTCCTACTGCGCTGAGTGTTGTGGGTTTGATCCCCACGTGAGACAACACTTCGTGTTATCCACAAATTGTTTTTCTGAGTCCTGGGTGTTCTTTGTGTCCATATCACTTGTTGTTGTTAAAAAGACAACTGTTTGTTGTTGTTGTCTTTTCAAAAAAACTAAAAAAACACACAAACAAACAAAAAAAAAGTTGTCTTTTATGAAGAAAACTTTGCATCGTACTAAAAATTAGGATTCTTGGTTAACATTTCAGAATGTATTTAGGATTTTTTCGTTTTTTTTGATGTGATACTATTAAGGCTACTCAGAGAGTAGGAAAAGTGGAAGGTGAGCGACGTATATACAAAACAAAGTGATACAATTAGATGTTCATATATGCACCTCAGATGCTACATACATATATTATGAACCACTGAGGTACCATACAAGATGTTATAAATATGTTTTAACATTTGAACACTCACTTCCTTATCGCCGAAGGATTAGGAGACGTATTATACACGATCTCTGCATTCTCAGGATCACCAACAGGACCCTGTTTAGTCTTGTAGGCTTCTTAAATATCTAAAATTTGTTTTATTTCTGTATTTTAGGCGTAGAGTTAGTGGAGCTTCTCTTAGACCCTGAGGATTGGTTTCCTGCGGAGCCCTACAAGATGGTGTTCAGTCGTAAGAAGAATCCAAAATGGAAGAATTTTCCTTACAGATGCGAGCATTGTTTTAAGGTAAGTTGAATAAAAGTTAAGTGTGGTATATCTGAAATTAATGTAATTTGAATTCGTCACATTTGTTTGCCCTTTCTTCTCATAAGGCTCAATCCTATAGAAATGGACGGTTGTAGATCAGCACAGGCATATAATAGATTTTTGATACGTATATATTTATTTTATTAAATATTTATTAAAACAGAGTCTACATAGGAGACAATTTCAAACAATAAAAAAATAATGAAATAAAGATATTTTGGGTTTGAGTTAATTTTCTTTATTCTCCGATACCCAAACCTACATTTGTGCATTTAAATATATGTACAGAATGGTAAACGAAGTATCATTGATGAACATGGGATAATTTTACTGCTTCTGGTTGAAAATTCAAGTAATTCAAAGCTATGTAATACTTTATTATTATCTATTATTATATTCTATATATATTATTATTATACTTAAACAATGATTTGTCCTGCTTAACTGATTCATCAATGCATAGCGCCTAAATTTAAACTACAAACTTCAAATTTTTATGTTGTAAGCACCCACAAAGCCAGAATTTTTGGAAATCTCACTCCTAACAGGGTAAAATTGTTCTATCTCACTATGAGATATTCATAAGGGATGTTATCGATATTTAAAGATTAATATAAATAACTTGCAGAGAGCTTCCCATAAATAATAGTTTATTCTTCTCGCTCTTTACACTATCATAGACGGACGACCATAGACATACAGCTACTCGTTACTAAATGCAGATTCACAATTAATATAGGACAAAAATAAGGGATGAACGCTTGTGTGGATTTTCATCGTTTTCAAAGTTGGAAATACGAAATATTAAATAATGATAGGAGCGTGACCGCTCGCTACATAGATGATATTGTGTGGTGGCAGGGCTACCGCGTGGTGTCGACGCTGCTGACGCACTGTGCGGAGCGGCACGGGGCGGTGCCGCGCGAGCTGGCCATCCCCTGCCCGTGCTGCCCGCACGTCTCCACGCGCCGCAAGCACCACAAGAAGCACCTCGAGGGCCACGAGAGCCGCCGCCACCGGATATTCTGCATGTACTGCCTGCCGCAGAGTCAGTATACGCACCTACTCCTCCTCTCGATTGGCCGATCGAACATATTTTTTAAGGCTCTTCTCATTTTTGTTCACGCATGCCATAGAGGCTGCATGCGGTAACTATGCCCGACTACAGGCTACGGGAGATTTAATTAGCACGCTATATAGCCATATGCGGCATGCACAACAGTTGTCGTCAGTCGTTTAGGCTGGCGATGTTTGATTTTCTTCATTCGTAAACTAAAAACTTGCTTTACACCAACCGATGCATTTCATTGGTTGTTATGTCGGGTGCGTATCAAACCCGCGGGCTATATATCGTCTGAAATATCGGTGGCGCATTGTCATTAGTCGTTCGACTCTCCGCATGTTTTATAACGACTGAGTTAACGACCAATGAAAATTAACCCTTACAAAACTAATTTTTTTTTCAAATTTATAAATTCTATATATACCAATATATATATTAATACATAAATTCAATAATAATATTTAAATCCAAGAGGTTTGAAATGCACAGCTATTAATTTTTTTTAATAATTCAATGCTAGTGCAGTACAAGTTAACACAAACATAATCCATAACTTTAAAGCCATTAATCGTATCGTATTAATAGTGTCTCATTAACACAATGTAATGTAATGAGTCATTACATTACATTGTCATTACTAATGACTATAAAGTACCGTAAGATGAAAATGCCTATTAAATCCAATCTTTTATTAGAAAAATTTATATGAAATAACATTATGTAAAACTACATCGCCAATCATCATGTTTTTGATATATAAATATAAAAATTGTAATAACTGTAATTTGTTACAGTTATTACAATTTATTTCAACTACCAAGTTCCACTGATTTGAATAATAATCTATTTTAATCTAAGGTGTATTAACTAGATAAGCAAGCATTATGTCTTGGAAATAATTAGAAAATAAACATTTCATCATCAACAGCCTTAAATAGTCCACTGCTAGACATAGGCCTCTAGGAAAGGTGATTTTGGCCTACTATACCACGCTGCCCAGACGGGTTGGTATAGGGTTTGTTTCAGGTTTTCCTTCTCTTTGGGATGAATGGGGGTGGTGACAGGTAAAACGTTCTAGCTGGCTTCTTTCATAACCGATTTCCTGATGCTAACCATCCTTGGGTCATGTGTGTATTGTAGCGCTTTTTAGACCGTAGAAAGATAATTAACTGCGAAAGTTAGGGTGTAGTAGCAAGAGACCTTCTTACCATACCTGTCCACCATCTTGGCACTTAAGGCTAGCTCACAATAGTCCAATAGCCAGAGCAATACAAACAATTAAAGATTATTTGGAGAATAATTAGGGTGCTAACTTCTTTCTAACAGGATTGGTCAGATATCTGTTAGAATTTAAAATATTGTAATACCAAATTTTTTTTTGTTACTCTTTATTTTTAAATGACATCTCCCGCACTAGGAATATTTCCTATGCCGCGGTTGACTTAACAAACATTCATGAAACGGACACAAAGAAGACCCAGAACAATAATTTGTGGATCACACAAAGTATTATTCCCATATGGGATCGAACCCACAACTCAGCGACTTAGAAAGCCGTGACAGGATCACTTAAACCACTATGCCATCTATGCATTCAATAATTATATTATTTAGGTTGATTAATTAATTGTATTGTTATTATTGCCTACATTATTACTCTATAGAAATAGCGAATAAGCGATTCTGTAAGATAATTATTTTTTATTTATTTTTATATTGTTATTTTTCAGACGACCCTTCAGAGCCATACGTAAAAGAACCTATAAAGTACCCGTACGACAAGTTCCCCCAATACTGGTATGCGTCCGAAGAATCTTTAAGACTTCATAAAAAAAGGAAACATCCCTATGCAGCTATGTTTAATTACAATTGGTTTTGTACGTGGGGTGAAAATCAACCTAATAGCTAATAACAATATCAGAAAGAAGAACAAGTCAATGCGACCTGCTAAGGTAATTATATTTTTAAGTTCGACGCTGGCAACCCACAGTATTTTTAATTTTAGTAGGAATTTTCTACCACTATTTTCCTTTTAGTATTTTTTTGTAAACTAATGATGATTTAGCCTTTTTGTTTTTAAATACTGAATTAATCACGTTTCTTCTTAAGTGGCAACTATTTTAAGTAGCAATTTAATAAATTAAGTAATATGTGATTTTAATAAAATGTATCACAAGATAACAATGATTGTAATTTAAAATAATTTTAGCGTGGCAATACAATTAGTTCTTATGTACTTGTGATCAAAAATTATTCCAAGTTAGTGATATGACTATTCAGTGTGTTAAGAGGCTGGCAACACTTTTTATACTTTTTAATTTGAACTCATCAGTATGAAAAGAAATGGTTAATGTATATTCACAACCCCATTTAAAATAATATTTTACAGCATTATAATCGTAAAATAAATTAAGCAGTTAATTTTAATTTGAAGCACATAGCATTTACCATTAATAATATTAATAGAATCAGTGTTGCCAGCATCAGGCCAGTAATTTTAGCTAAGCATAATAAAAGTAGTATTATTTTATATAAGAAAGCATTTTATCCATATATTATATACATGTAACTAATGCATTTATAAAGATAGTTTAAAATGTGAGGGTAGTAACACCAATTATTTTGCATGTGTTTTATATAAGACTTAATACAGTAATGAAAAATGCCAAACCTGAGCCATGGCTATAGTCTTCTGTTCAGCATTACAGTCTGAACAGCGATCGGGAGGCTGTAGAAAGAATTTTCCCTTAGAATGACTAAAGTATGTGTGAAACTCATACACCGAGTAATAGAATTGGCTGTTTTTCGAAATATGTTTAGTAAGCTGTCATAGAAACTTTCTCATGAATTTATTCAACAGTATTGTATATTTTTGCCCATGGGCCGACTCGATCGGAGTTATATCATGAGCCCACAGAAAAATTGGTATTTATCAATTCTTTCTTTGCTTTTCACTGAGTGAGATTACCAGAAGGTGAACCTGGACACAGGGGCAGCTATGTTATTGTGTTCCTTAACTTTGGATGGCATTTATTACTGTTCATTTTAAATTTCTGTACCTAAATGTTGCCATCCTAAAAGACCTGTAGATTTGTAAGATGCTAGATTCCTATTGCCATGTTCAAAATTAAAATCCTGTTGTGTTTAATACTAGGAGTATTACTGACAATGTTAAATATATCTTTTTGTAACATATTTATTATTACTTAAAATTGCTTCATTATTCAAGAAAGAGCCAATTACATTGCATGGTTTATGATATTTCAAATGAATAAAACTGCCTCTAATATGTGTATGAACGATAAAAGAATAATATTGGTGTTCTAACTCCGTTACAACATTCGTGCCTTCTAAGAATGGCTAACAATAAAATTGAGATTTTAATTTAAAGAATCAAAGTCTACTTAAAGTATGTACCAAATAATAGTCAAGCACCATTTTGTTCTGCCAATTTAAAATTGCCATATACCATTATAAAAGGACCAGTTAAGTCAAACAGTGTTGAAAATTTATTGTAGCCAGTAAAGCGGTGTTACTGAAACTTGTAGTCAAATTTTAGGAGTGTACTGAAAAATTGTTTATCAACAGCCTTTAATAGTTCACGGCTGAACATAGGCCTCTCCTTAGGAAGGATTTTTTGGAAAATTGTTGATTCTTCTTAAAAAATTGATGAAAAACGCGTTTTCTAGTGTACGTGAACAATTCTAAACATTTGACGATGATGAATTTTATTACCAATTTCAATGACTTCGCTTTTTAATTTTCTGATACGATCTGGACATTGTATCAAGTTTTTAAGAATGGAATGTCTCCTTCTTGTTCATTGTATCACCGGGTGAAGACCCTTAAATTAATACTGAATGCAAGCTTTAAAATCACGCTTTTTCCAACAATTAATAGCGCTGTATGTTCTTCATTAAGTCTCTGATACGACCCTAAATAATGAATGCATATTTTTGTGACACCACATATAAAGAATTAGTTCGATTCCGAGGTTTAAAATAAATTATTTCACCTGAATCGTTAAAGTACAACCTGAATCTTCCATTACCATTTTAATGTTATTTTTGTTTCCATATCTTCAAACCAATCAAGATTTTACAATAGTGTGACGTCACACCATAGTATTACACACAAAAACGTTCCGCGTCTATCGTTTTGATGTTCGACAAAGAAATATGTACTGATTTGACTTGACTGATCCCATTGAAGTCAAATTTGTATTTGACTATTTACTTTCAAATTTTAAAACAAAGTTATTTTTTTCACTTTTTATTTCCATGATATATTGTTATGTATATGTACGAGAATTAACGCGATTATAGAACGGGTATTATATGCCTTTTAATTGAATGATATTTCGACCATTCTGTGTGACCACGAGCCGTGGTCGCACCCTGACTGTCAGTCTGTGACCACGGCTTGTGCCTTAGTACTGCCGTTAATTCTATTATATGTACATAATTATATACAATTTTAGTTTTAAAAAACTTTTCTTAGCAAATTTATCTATTTCAATGATAGTTCATGCCTCATCTTGGGACCGACTGTTATACTTAAGTAGACTTTGATGCCGGGGTTGATTACACCCCATCCGCCTGTCCACTCTCTAGGTATTAATATAGCTCCATAATAGTATTTTTATAACATATTGTACAAAAGCTAGTATTTTTGTAGGGTATATATACGCATTTATTAGTAATTATGTAGCCGTGTAATCATGAGTAGAACGAAGTCGGGGTACCAAACTGTTGGTCTTTCGAGCCGAGAATTTACCGATATTAGATATTAGGTAAATACTGGTAAAAGGCTGTATTTCTACTATTCCAGTCTAAAAATAGGTAATTAGTACTAGTTGAGGTAGTTGTGTGTTCTGCATTTCAATATGGTTGCCTTAACTCTATAAAGGAAAAGGTAGGGGATTCCTATTAGTAGGACTATAACTCCCGATATCTTCTTTCTATTAAATTACCGTTTATCTAGTGGCACTATAGGAGGTGCCTATAAAATCTATGAAACAAAACTATACATTTCTGCCTTCATAGACGAATGAGTCGTATTATTTGCTTAACCGGAGCACCGAACCCCGACTTCGCCCCGTATCATACAGACCAAAACATAACAGTATTAATTATATAAAACTTAGATTAAGATTAGACTTAGTTGTACATTATGTATCGGACGTGACAAAGTTAAGCTATGTAGGTGAGGTGTAGAAAATGATGGGAATTAATTGTATTGTAATTTGTATTAGAAGGAATGAGCATCGGATGTATTTTAAAACCACTTTGAAAACATAAATATGTATTTTTATACACAATTACAAATTTCTTCAGTTTTGAAATAGAATTGGGACAATGTGATAATTTTTAACCTTAAGTTCAGATGTTGGCTAGTATGGAATGGACTTCTGTAAAAACCCTTGGATTTCCCCACGTTCGTAACTCTATATATGAACATATGCGTCAGGCTCGACCGGTGTGATACCACAGCCTCATAGAACACCGGTATTAAACAATTCGGACATCTGACACACAACGCCATCTAGTCTCAAACTAAGCAGAGCTTGTGCTATGAAAACTAGATTGACTGATAGAATACTTATATACTTTTTTGGTAAATACATGCATATCATACATAGAAAACACCCAAACTCCGAAACAAATATTTGCAGATCAGACAAACATTGAGTCCGACCCGGGAATCGAACCCGAGAACTCAGCACAGCAGTCGCAGACGCTACCACTGCACCACCAAAGCAGTCGGTTCTTTCGTTTTTTTTTTAAGTGAAGAGAGGGGGGAGGCTTAAATGGTGGTAACGGTTTTGTGTCTCGTGGGCGGCGGCACTCACTTACCATCAGGTGAGCCGTCTGCTCGTTTACTATACCTTATGCTATAAAGAGCTGTACCAAATTGTGCACCACCCCATTTCTAAGTCATTTCATTATTCAACAATTTGAGAGACCATTTCCATGCTATCCTAGCGAAATGAACTTAAGCCAAAAATACAGAGAGAGTTAGAGAATTATCTTAAAAGATAAGCTTATCATTTCGCTATCAAAGTGAAACATAAAAATTATTAAATCATTTAATATTTTTTATCAGGTAAAACCAGAAATACTTTATATATTTAGGTAAATTATAATTATCATTTATTTAAGGCAGACAGATAGTGATAACATTTTTTTTTCTAAACCTAAAAAAACGAGTTTTTCGATTGTATATACCACAGATGTTTGCCCGGCGCTCTTACACCTTAACTGTGCTTAAATCAGTTGTGTGCACAGTTTTGCTAACAGACGCTTCGCGCCCGCACTAGTGATATGACGTGTCATATATAGTAAAATAAAATCGATCTGAAATCGATAAATATACGCAACAGAATATATTAGAGATTATATAGGGAACATATTAAAAGGAATGGTAGATAAGAAGTAAAGGCAATGGTGAAGGATGGAATAAAAACACAATCAACTGTGATAAATCATATGATTTAAGACATACCTATGACACACACCTATGACATATTACAAATCACTGTGACTTATGATTATTATAACAGTAGCGCCAAACTCACGTAAATAAAATTAATAAAAAGAAAATTCAGTACATTTGCTTCTTCCTTTACTTAAGTTTTGATGGCATTTATCTTTGTCTATGACCAAATCACAGTAGTGATTTATGTTCATTGAAATCGCAGTAACTAAAACCAATCATTACATCATTTTAAATAAGAGTAGCAAAAAGTTCCATCATTAGTTTGGAGAATAACAGCAGTAGGTCATGGAAGTATACCTGTAACTCAAACTGTCTGTTAAAGTCTAAGCCATCTCATCTTAACCTGGGACAGCCATGGTTTTTATTTACGTGTGGGAACCCCTCCGGGGTTTGCGGCGGGCTGGTGTTTCGGAATCGGACCGACTAAAACCACACGATGTAACACTCTGCGCCTGTAATAAGAGAGATCCGGGAACTGCTGTTATTAAGACATTCGGACCAGGGACAGCCATGATTACCATTTGACGCCATTTTATTTCGGAAACATGTATCTATGGTATATAAGATCGATTTAAATCTGTCTTCTAACAAATAGTATTAAAACCACCGATAATATTAAATAAACAAATTTTTCTATTTCATTTTGGTGTAATAAAATGTTCATATATCCGATACTAACAGTTAGTTTGGAAGTATCGTAGAGGCTGGTCCAGTAAATATTGATCGTGTTCCTAGCTTTTATAGTAGCTCGTGTTTGTGCCTATATAAATAAATAGATTGAGACTGCGATGCCTTGTAATTTATCGATTGTATTGCTCGGTCTTTGATGTTCGATAAAAATCGATTATACCACAAACACAACACTAAAATATAGAGTCATAACAACAAAATGTATTAAAATATGATAATCTGTTTATTATCCTATGAAATAACTCGAAGTCAACTAAAATAAAATAAACAATATAATTGTATTATTATTATTCGCAGTATTATATATAAGTAAAACCACCGAAAAAATTAATATCTGTGTTATATGTATGTGTACATCAAGAGCTATGAAATTGTCCACTATCGCTGTCAGAGATATCTCTCTCGCGAAATGTCTCGAAAAGGAATATTTGCCTCGAAACAAAATTAATTCTTACAATTTAGAATATTAAATTCTTCTGGAAGAGAATAGTTCCTTTCCGTAAGATACATAGGCAGACAATATGACTACTAGATAATATAAACTACAGATTATCTCAAGTTGTAGAAGTGCAGTCTGTACTTGCCTATAAATTTGTATTAGCCTCAATAAAATGGGGAAGCCATAAATACATATTATTGAAAGATTGCGTTGAGGTCGTTTTGAAGTTTTATTCAACTTGTAATTAATTTATATATTATGTAAGTTATTTAAAAACAATAATACGTAATAAACTGAAACACATTTGGTTGAACATCAATAAAAACCCAACAAGCCTTACACTGGGCGCAATTAATAATAATATTACTGCACCACATTCAAACAACGCCATCTAGTCCCAAACTAAGCAGAGCTTGTATTATGGGTACTAGACAACTGATATAAATACATAATTTATTCTTTTTTTTTTAAATACATATTATACATAGAAACACCCAGGCCAAATCAATCATTAAATGTTCATGCACACAAATGTTTAACTTGAGCGGGAATCCAACCCGTGACCTTTGGCGTAGCAGTCCGTTACACAAACCACTACGCCATCCGGCCATCATATGATGTGTAACATCTGACATCACCTATCATCATCAGCACCATCAACAGCCTTTAAGAGTCGGGAAAGTTTTTGATAGAGAGGACATGAACCGGGAAACTTAGGAGGTCGGTGAATAAGTCAATTTAATTACCATTATTAATTCGCTCATTCCCGATCAAATGATGACCTGTGGTGGTGATAAAACGATAAAAACTGCATGCAAACGGTCTAACCGATCTTGTGGAAAGATACTTTTAATAATGATACTGATGAGTTGTAAGTGAACTCATGCCATTGTACATGTGAAAATAATTTAGGTGAACGATTAATTAAAACACGTTTATAATTATGTATTTAGGAAAAAATGAGATAAAATAGAATGACGCCTAGTTTATGAAAGGCTGCTACTGTCAACTAGCTGTCAAGACTCACCGGGATCCTTAGTCATGGAGATAATACATAGATAAAGGAGAGAAGCGAGCCACGATCTGGGGGCGTTGGTAGAAAGAGAAAGAAGACGGCGATTAATATGCATATCTTTCGCACCTTTTACCTGATTTGTTGGCCCGAAGTGGTCGCCGTATTCTTTCTCTTTCTACCCACTCCGCTATTCCACCTTCAGGCAATCCAATACCTTCTCCCCTCTATCTGTGTTATCTCTTATGTCCTCAGTACAATTGGTAGAATCTAAAACACTGGATCGGGAATCACGTGCCACTGCCAATATGTTAAGATATACCATTGATTAGGAAATATTCATAGACTTAAAAAACATTATTTTTATGTCTACTTCATGATGCTGAGTATCCCTGATGAGTTTCGGCAGTTTAATAAAAATAATTTTATCTAATACTTTGATGTACAGTTACAACTGAGGGTTCCGTATGTGGAAATGATCAAGTTATCAGCATTAGTATAAACAGCGCGTGTTCGTTGTTTATCTCTTGTACGGGTGTAAACAATACTCCGATTATGATTAGTGTTTATTTGTAAAAATTTACTACAAATTTATAATTTTTTGTACAAGTAATTTTTCTGTAAATAAATTGCATTTTTATATAATGTTTTTGTTTTATTGCAAGCTTTACTTATTGTGTACTCCAATGAAAATGATTTCAGACTTTTTAATAGCTTTAAAACCCCATTTTTATACTTTTTATATTTTATACGACTTTTTCTCATTTTAGTAACTAGTCTTTCCCTTTAAGTATATGTATAACAAAAAAATCTTTGTGGTGGGAAAAAAACACTCGGCAGAGCCATACTTCGGCACTTTGGGGATGCTCGACCAATGATACCATGGCCTAATCTTTTCGCATTTTCACGGAGTGAATGAAATTACCTGAGTCAATTACCTACTCTTGACTTGCGGGTGTCCATGAACGGCGGTAGTCACTTACCATCAGGTTATCTACTCGTCTGCTCTAATATACCTACCATAAATTTTTGTACAAGTAGTAGGTTCAGTTAGGGTTTGTATGAATTTGGATCTATGGATTCTCTTCAAGGCAAGGGTTAAGCCCTTTTCATCCCCTTATTTGGTAGATAATATATAGGTATAAATGAGCAAAATGGCTGGCAGCGGATGGATGCGGACTGCCCAAGACCGGCATGGTTGGCGCTCTTTGGAGGAGGCCTTCGTTCAGCCGTGCTGATGGGTATACTTAAGGAGAGGTAAGATATTGAAAATGCACAAATAATCGATCGATAACCATTTTTATTTCAAAACTTAATCTAAACTCCAACATCGTTACAAATAGTGCGTTCATACACAAATTAATAATAAAAAAGAAAAATAAATTACTAAAGACTAGATGACAACGCTGTACACTGACCGAGTTCGGAAAATATTAAAAAGAAACAATATCACATACTCCTGTTCCATCGGACCAATGTGTGACAAAAACATCAACTTACTTAACATCAATTATGTTATAAAATATTATTCGAGTGAATAAAACATAGGTATAAGTTTTAAAAGTGATGCTTATTGTGTTTTATCATTTCCAAAGCTAAGTGTATTTATAATCATTGAATATTCTCTGTGTAAATCCACCTGGAAAAGTTATGACTAGTTTTTGGTCAAATTGATGTTCTCAAGTCCGAAGACTTACTAAAGATAAGTTAAGAAGAAAAAAAATATAGCACCTAGTAAAAAAAAAGAAATGTGAGAAGAAAGAGTAGAGTGGTTAATACCTATAACAAAAATTTTTTCGCTCACAGAAACACCAAAATAAAAAAAATATGTCAGGTACCTTTCTTTGCATGTATTGGAGGATTTACAAGAAAAACAATATCATATACGAGTATATACCTACTGTTTTTTTTTCAAAATATAAACATTCTTTTAGTCACACATCAACCCCACATTCGTTCGATATTTACATTTTCCATTAAACGCTACAAGTTTTGGCTTTGATAGTCTGCTTTTAACACTACAATTGTCAAACTGTTCATATTTTGGTATTATATTACTTTATAAAAATGTCTTATAAATAAATAAATAAGTCTAGAATGGACTGTGGTTGTTCTGACAGTAGTAAATGGTATATAAAATAGTTTAAGCAACTTGTATTTTTAAAACATAAACCATTCTTATGAGTGGCAAATTACAATGGTACCAGTTTTAAATGTAAATTAAGGTCACACGTATAGACATCTATATAAAATAAAATTAAATCATAATATTGTAGTTTACAAACGTATTTTTGTAGCTAATAAAAATTAGGAAATCATTTTAAATTTTGACAGAATATTTATATAGAGTAGAGATAAATGCACAGAGAAAAAAACCGATACTTTAAAAAAATGTTTTTTTCAAATAAGTCTATATATTATATTTTCATCAAAGTATTGTCACAACAGCCACAGTACGGAGTACACAATAAAAAAAAACAAAAGAGTATATACGATTATACAAAAAAAAAACTTGACAACAACTGGCTAATCGTTTGGTACAAGTTGTGGTAATCAAGGAATGGTTCATTATTTACAAATGAAAAATGAATTCCGTGTTCACTAATTGCAACTTTGAACTGTTTAATGTCTAAATATTAATTGACTTGGAGGCAATTGGGCCTACAGACACCTGTTAAATAGGGCTTCATTAGAGAGATATAGTCATAGTAGTAGTTATAGAAATATAGTCTATACAAGATTAAAACGAAACCCAGTAGATATTAAACCAGTGAAAAATATATATTTATTATTAAAGGATTTCACCTGGGCTCAAAGTAGAGAGAAATAGTGTAGTTTTATATACAATTTGTACAGAACTCAAAGACCGCCATGTATGTTTATTTTAACTATAAACAAGGTAAAAATTGGATTTCCTAAAGCAAACTATGTGCGTAATTTAATGAACACGGAATAAATGAATGATTAATTTTCTTAATCACATGATTTACAAGGCGGTAATATTAAAAATAAATGCATAAAGTCTTCATAAATAAATATAAAGTGATGTTTAAATACATTTTTTTAATGACATTACTTCTGCATAGAGAATTTTGAAATATAAAAAACAATGTTTTTTCTAATACTGTTATAGTGTAAACCGTTTAGTTTTTAATCAGAAAAATGCTGTGGAGCTTGATTACATGGCAATTTAAGAAAAAAAAACTATGCAGAAGTGTTTTTTAAGAATATTACTTAATTTAAGTATTATGCTGTACACATTATTACTTTTTCAAGCAAAACCAAAAACTACTTTCCAAGACTATGTGTACCCAATAATTTCTTTGTATAAATTCGTCAAGTAAAACACTAAGCAAATAATGCCTCGACAGTGGTTGTTATACAAAACGGCTCATGTATAATATGATATGTTAGAAATTGCTATCATGAAATTGAGCATTCAGAAAGATACACAAAATATAGAAAACTAATTCGTTAACTTTCATATCTATTTATAGAAAAAAAAACTCATTATGTACGTCAAAACTATTAAACATATTATTCTGTCTATGGCCTGCCAAAGACTATTATTAGTAGTCAGTCACTAAAGGGAATACTAGCTTCATACCTGAGGGTTTAAAACAACTGTAAAAGACTTAATAAAGCTCTTTTAAAGCCTAGTGTCTTAATGAAAAATGCTTCTGCCGGATTTTCCATGAACGACCGTACAAATTTGACCTTTGCAACACAGCGTGGTAGCTTGGTAGATCTACGAGCGTGTCTGAGATAAATTGTTGATCGTTTTATATTAAGAATGGCTCCACGAATACTCTTAAATTAGTAGAGCATTTAAGAATATTCAGCGCTTACCATACGTCGTTTGGAGAATCTTTTAGAGCATTTTTAGGAACTCCTGTTTCTGTAAGCTAGAATAATCAAATTGAACTATTGAAATCACATATAAACCCTTTCAATATGTCTTTGGAGACAACGAAATACAACTAAGAAATAGTTATGGAAATTGGTGCATTTTCTAGAAATTTCTATCATAAATATTTCTTAGCCCGTGGAGGTAACTTATTTTTAAAATCATGACATGAATAATGTTAAATATTTTAATGCTTATCGTAGTGTCATGGACGTTATAACATCGATTCTTTACTAGGAGCCAGTGGAGTTGATAACTTGCTGTCTCCGATTTTACTTGGCTAAGGAGAGGGGAGATTGGCAATGGTTCTACACTCTCACAGTATTATCCAAAAACCGAAGTCTCTGGTAGACATTGAGAATAAATTATAAAAGTATAATTAACGCCATCTGTGATCAAGGTTTGCTAATCTAGTTAATAAGCTCACACATAGATGGAGAGACAATCGGTTTTCTAAGGCATTCGAATTTGGAATCATTCAGTTATTCGTAAGTCTTTTTTCTATCGAGATAATGTCCTAATTATTGTGCTACGAAAACGCTATGATCTCCTAATTCTAGGAACTTACAGTATACTATTCCTGGCATACTAGTCTATATACATTGGTTAGCCTCACCTGAGGCCTCATGCTTAACTTCAAAACAAATTATTCAGTAAATTAATGTCATAATTCAATCAGAGTCCAAAAGAGTGAATAGACAGAGGAAAGAAGTTGTATAACCTTCGCTATTACGAAAAGAGTTACCTGAATGTAGAAAGAACTACCTAAATATAATTTAAGTTGTTAAAAGAAAAACTCAACACAGAAATTGAAGTAGATGCTAAAGAAACGAGTTCAAGTTTCGCAACTGATCATTTGATATGTCAAGATAGACAGTCGAAGCTGTAAAAGCTTTGAAAGAAATAGTGTCCGACTGTTGGCCACTATTTTCCACCTTTGGATCCTTTGATATTTCTCTATCATTATAAACGATCGATTTGCCACCAGTCTAATCAAATATAGTTATTTTATAGCGCCACACTATCTAGACATATAAGTGATCTCATCTTAAGGCCAATAAATAGATATTCACTCTATTGATTAATTGTAATGAAAAAAAAAGTATGTGTGACGTTTGTATTTCCCGATTAAAATTTTTGAATTTGGAATTGCGTGTTCGAGAAAGAGATACAACATTATATAATTCCGGAATTGTTACATTATGTAATCTAATGTCAATAGAATTTTAAGTCTTTTCATATCATTTCCTATACGAATGTTACTATAAAATAAATATTACTACACATTACTTAGTATCTTGGACATCAAAGATTCGTATTATATATTAAGTCAATAATATTCTATAAAGAAACGATATTTGTATAAAATTTTGTTTGATCTCTACACAAATATCGTTCGAATCATAGCCGTTTAACCGTCACTGCTTACGTCACTACCGCCTTTTGTTACGTCATCGAATAAATTACTGATCTATAAGCAAGTTATATATTATAAATATTGATATATTATGTTTTTATTTATTATTTGTGCTGAAATTGGACTAAAGAAAGATCGATCTTAGTACATATTATATTTTTGTCGCGTCGCCAATTTCAACACAGAGTTCCTAAGCTATCCTACTAAAGCAGATATATACAGAAACATTTTAGGATTACAAAAAACGATTTTGGAATTTTTAAACACATCAGGACTTGTATGTACGTATGACATCTTTGATTGGCGCTCTACATAAGGGGCACTGGCCACCCCCCTTGCCCCTCCACTGTTGGACGGCACACCTGTAGCACATGCACATATGTCCACACATGTACAGAACACTATCTATTGGATTTTCATAGCATATGGTACACTCAGTCCCCGTTAAGTTTCCTTCGCCTATTACTGAATAGACGGGTTGATGGCGGCTCGTGGATGGGCCACTAGGCAACCTCTCTACGAGTCGCAGAGGCTCCGAGTGTCCATTAGGCAGTTGTACTTGCTCGTTCTGACTGTTCTGACTGGCTGAAGAGCATTGGTTGTCGGTTCTTGGTGGACGCTGTTGGTAATTGCAGCTCGGTTGGCTGATTGGTATATTGGAGAGGCTAGTCAAGCAGAGCTGGGATGTTTGAATTGGCTGTAATGAAAGAAATTGTATGTTAAAGCTTTGTACTTCGTGTGCTAATTTTCTTCTCGTGGGAAAAAATCGGTAGTTCTTCAACTCAGGATTTCGATCCTAGATTATGCCTAAGGCCCTGGTCATAGGCTCTCACGAAGAACTACACGTGGTTTTAGTGAAGGCGATAGTTAAAAGACCACTGTTTTTTTACTTTGTACTCAACCCTCATGCAAAATAAAAAATGGGACGAAGTGATCTATAAGAATTACTGTGCAAAATTGGCCCACTAAAATTTATTACGACAACAAACAACTTGACCAAAATAATAAAAATGAAACTCACCTCAATATAATGCGCGCTAGCTAAGGTCATGCCCTGCTGATTAGCTGCATTCTGTCCGCCATTTTGAGGAGGTAGACTGACAACGAGGACTGTGCCACCAGCACCGGCATTAATCGGAGCTGCTGAACCAGTCAACACGCGTAGCTGTTGAGGAGGGGTCTGCGCTGGCTGAGGCACTTGTGTACTCAACATCCTTACTTTCTGTGTAGCTCCATAAATATCCACAAATGCCCAAAGTCTCAGCGTGTGGTCCACATGCATTACTGTAATTGCAGTACATCCATTTCTGCTGACGCGTACTTCTCCATCTAAAGTAAGGGTGACAGCCAGTTCATCTCCTCTTCTTAAAGCATTAGCAGCATCTCTTCGTACTACCCAATATTCTGGTCGATCCAATAATAACTCAGCGTCATCAGGTAAATCACACGGTCTTAAAGTTGCAGGGTCGCAGGATGTTAGACCAATAGCTAAGCTGCCAGCGTAGGCTGATTCTGTGGCCAAAATCTGGACAACAATGGTTTGTCCTGGACGCATTGGACGAGCTGTGAATACATATCCTTGGCAAAATTCGGCATCAGCTCTCGCTGCGACACCTCTATCATTGATAAACTGTACGTTTCTGCCTTTAGTCCTGTGCAGACTTAGAGGTACTAAAGGATTCTGATATCTTGGTGGAGGTAACGATTCCTCTACAGTCAATGATCTCATGCTTCCCACTAGCCTTTCTTCTTCCATAGGACTGTGTCTCTTAATCTGGCTTGGGGCTCTTGGGTCAGCGAATTGGACAGCGGTACAGTTACCATAAACATCTACTAGGGCCCAAAGGGGGCTCCTTGTGTCTACTCCTGAGAAAAATAGTCCTTTGTCTTCTCCGTTTACACCGAAATGGACATCACCAGAGGAATTCACATAGTAGTACAGGATATTGTCTTTCTCGCAGAATCTTTCGCCTAAAGCCTTGGCCCAGTTGCCGGGCTTGTTGGTCAAGTCTGGGCATGCGTATTTGGGTAATGAGTGGGCTAAGGCAGCAGGATCATGGTTGGTGAATCCGAATCTGATGACACCACTCCAACTGTTTGAGATCTCGACGAAGCGAATGCAGACCTGGAAAGAAAAGAACATGTAAGCACTGGCTTTTTTTTTAATGCAGATTGTTTTAAAACATGTCACGTTGTAGGGCCTGAGCCTATTGAAAAACTGTACAGAAAAAACAAATCTGCCCGATCCGTAACAGAACCTAGTGGCAGGACTTCTACTTTCAGGACTTGTAAGGGAGACTAAGTAAGCAGACTTAAATCATATAAATTAAGTCTCTTTGCTAATTAACCGACCATTTGATGTTCCTACGCATGGGAAAATAGTTCTTCATAACTCACCTTCTCATTGACTCTAACGGGCCTGGCGCTGAACGCGACGCCTTTGCAGAAAGACTCCACGCGTCGGGCCATGGAGCCATCTCTTGAAACCCTGACATTCTCCCCGTGGACGGAGTGAAAGCTGAGAGGCGGGAGGTTGTTTGGAGTACCGCCCGTGCAAGTTGTGCGCGGAGCTGCAACAATAGAACATTAATTTTTTATTTAAATTCTGAACCTTTTTTTTGATTAAAATTAACTCTCTTTTACTTATTCTATTAACAATTATAAATATTTTGTTATTTATTGTAATAAATAAGTTCTATTTTCATATATATCTACAACTCTTCAACATAAGAGGACGATAATTCATATTAAATTATTGTTTGAGAATGTCAAGCGAATTGTTAGCTCTATTTTAAACTTGTTTTAATAATGATATTTTATTAAATCCCCTATCTGATATACGCACAGTGGTAACACCTTCACCAACAAAATCACAAAGCAAAAATATAAATTAATGCGAAATAATCACGACAAAGTATTGCAAGTTCTGAAGCATTAGAATAATTCTTGTTTATTCTTAAAACTCCCCCAAATTATTATTCGAAGGATATTTCATTCATTCCCCTAAGAAACTTCATTGTATTTCACCCCTCAGCCGCCATTTTACCATCATGGCGTCACCACCTGCGTGGCAGATGCGCAAGCAGCTTGTGCACGCGCACACAAGGGGTCATTTCTTTAATTATACACCAAGTAGATGTTTCTTAATTGTAATTTAAGTTTTCTAAATGCATACTTCGTTTATTTGAGATAAAACTCACACCTAAATATATTTCGTTTGAGGATATACAATTGCAATAAGACGATAAGACCCAACAAATTGATATCGTGGGTATAACTAACATAATTATATGTTTACCAACGTCACTGCAATAATAAAATAATTACAAATTATGATGATATTTTACCTACATCATGATGATATTTTCTTAATTCCTTAATTTTCACCCTATGTATTATTTTATTATCCCAAACAAAATAGAATTTTCCAAATCGATTCAAAAATGTCAGAGTTCTCAGGTCATCATCATCATCCGCCTTCCGCAACAGCCTTTAATATTTCACTGCTTGGA
This sequence comes from Arctia plantaginis, assembly GCA_902825455.1. Classification (NCBI taxonomy): domain Eukaryota; kingdom Metazoa; phylum Arthropoda; class Insecta; order Lepidoptera; family Erebidae; genus Arctia; species Arctia plantaginis. The sequence goes on along the minus strand of CADEBD010000289.1, from coordinate 4,692,527 downwards.
CATAGGGATATCCTTTGACAGGAGGTTTACCTACTACACCACGCTGGCCAGACGGGTTATATAGGGTTTGTTTCGAGTTTGCCTTCTCTTTGCAGTGCTGTTGTCCTGCGTAGTTTGTTCCCTTAGTCGACTCTTACATCACCCACGGGATGAACACGGGTGGTGACACTCCATATTTTTAATCCGTCACCACACGGATTAGTTCTGAGGTAACAAAATAAATAAAAAAAAAACAATTTAGAAATTCGACCTTTTTTCTAGTTGATTTAAAAGTAATCACCAACCAACATATTTAAGCGTATTTGCAAAGACAACATTCCACACTAAACCATAACGACCATTATTTAAAATGCATTTTCAAAACTTTACACATACAAAAAAAAACGAATTTGGATATTTTTTTTCAATACATTTTAAGATGGTGATTACGAATTTGGATATTTTTTTTCAATACATTTTAAGATGGTGATATTATTATTATTATTATTAAATAGGGGAGACACAAAATGCTATTTATAACATACTATAAGAAAAATATTTGATAAATTTTAAAAAATAACGGCTACCTTTTTTAAAGCACTGGTACAAATGAACTTAGACATGATTTTAAGTGAATGGATAACTAAACTGAATATTCTTTCAAATTATGGGACCAATTGAATGCCAAGAATTTGATAAAAATACTAAATTATTGGCATCGATTCAATAATTAATAGCAAAAGGAACTGGTAACATAGAGACTTAAAAAAATATTCAATCGAATTTCGAATGTCTTCCTTTGTGAGGTCGGTTATAATGGTGGCGCTAATGTTATTCGTTGCGTTAATATTAATAACGAATCCTGTTACCCTCGATATCTTAATACTTAAACTGTTATAGTCGCGTTAAAAACATTCAAATTACAACATCGGATGTAGGAAGTTCGTATCACACAGCTATTACAATTAGTCCGTCAATTGAGCCGTGTTGCGTCACTTCCTTACACGGAGACACGTGCGCGCATAATGGCCCACCCCTCACTATGAGGGATAAGAGTGTTATTTAATAGGGGCGGTTTCAGTAGATCGCCTAAAGGCATGACTCGGTAGTGCAGACAGTTTAAAAAAATTACACAGTAATAAGTTTACATATACGTGAGGCACGTATACGCAAGTTAACAGATATTTGTATATAATTGTTAGTCGTTTATAAGTTATAATAATTATGAAACAATAATAAAATTGTATATCATATTGTTCTGTGTGAAAAAATATTTATTACATCATCATCAACAGCCTTTAATAGTCCACTACTGGACTTTGGCCTCTCCTTAGAAAGGAGGTTTTGGCCTACTATACCATGCTGGCCAGACGGGTTGGTATAGGGTTTGTGTCAAGTTTTCCTTCTCTCTGCAGTGCTGTTTGTACTGCGTAGGTTTTTTGCCTTAGTCGGCTCTTACGACACCCACGGGATGAATAGGGGTGGTGACACTTCTATTATTCTTATATTATTCTTAATCCGTCACCACACGGACCACACAAACCTATCATTAATAAAAACAAGAGATTACAAATACAAATGCATAGAAATAATGCTCACTGACTTAACATGTCAATGTCCAATTTTAATTTTAATTCCGAACGTCAAATAAAATATATATTTCAAACGTCATAATTGTCATTTAAAATGACAGATTGGATCATGATAGCATTTGAGTACATTGTTGTATTAAGTAAAGAAACAACGAATGAATGTATTCGATTTTATTATTTTATTTGTACATATAGGGAATGCAACATTTGGTCAAAGACGCGAAAGCCAGTATCAAATCCATAAGTGTTCATGTCTCACCCTAAGATTCGCCATCCCCTGGGCCTTCGAACAATAGCTCTTTCATTACCAACCCCTTGAGAATATAGTTCATAAACACAGATGTGTAAGGGTAGACAGATTATGTAGGTATTTAGGTTAAAGTATTAATTTTGGTAAGTATTTGGGGACATTTTTAGATATGCTGAAATGTTTTCTTTTTTGTAGATTTAAAACAATTTTGTTATTTTTATGTTTATTTTTGTTTTTTTTTATTGTTTTTTTTGTTTATTGTTTATTTATTTATTTTTTATTGCTAGGAAGGGAGTAAACAGTGAGATGACGCATGACAGAGTAGAATGGAAAAATCATACATACTGCGCCGACCCCAAATAAAATTGGGAAAAGGGTAGGCAGATGATGAATTGTCAAATAATTAGAATTGATGGATTGATGTAGAGTATCTCAAAGATCACAGCCAAAATAATTTACTTTTTTTCTTACAGTCAAGTCGTTTTTTTTGGCATTAAAAGAATAACGTTTAAGTGTTTAGGTATAACGAATTCAAAAAGACAAAGAGTTTTTCAATTAGATTGTATTTATTTTATGTTTTTACCGCACAACTCACTATTTATTAATTAATTTGGAAAATTCTGTTTTTATTTGGGAGATTCAGTTTGGTTCCATTTTAATTTGAAAAAAATTTAGTACTTTTCTTAAGGTTAGACATTTAAGAATACCATTATGATTGATGATTATGGTTATGATGATGATATGAATTTATTATGATAAGGCGCGATTAAAGTTAATGTTAATGTTAATTATCTATACACTAGAACTCAGTAATGTCATAAAGTTGTAGTTCCCTCAGCAAGATAGAATATTATAAATTATCTATCACTAACGAAAATCCGATACCAAACACTTTAAAGATTTCTAAAAGTGTCGAATTACCCCAAAAACCATTGTGCAAGATAAAATCGGAAATATCCGCCGGAAGTTGATCCCCTAGTAGTCAGAGGAGGCACCCCTACGATATATTTTTTCAACCACTTCCGAGTTTGAGCACCTGGTTTTTGGAGTGGAGATGCTGATTGCAAACAGCTGTTTATTTACTCTTAAAGGCATTCGATATTGTTTTTTTTTTCTTTCGTAAACATTTACGCGATGAAACTGAATAAGGGGCCATCTATTTTTCATCCTCCCCCCACATATATATTACGTCACAAATTTATATTATGAAAATCTTAAGACTTTCCAGTAACAGCCATTTTAAGATACATATACATTATTATACATATACGAGTATACCTCAGGCTTGACGGGTTCTGGCTATTTTCCAAAATACATCAATAAAATCAATAAGAATTTCTTTTTAATGCCTTACCTTCTGAACAACCTTTTCAGTACACTCCATTTTGTTTCATTATTAATTTCTAAAATGGCCGGTTGAATGTAATAGATTCTTTGCTATTATGTGAGTGGCACCACGTCTACGTTGGCAAGATTTGTGCGTTAAATACGCTGCTTACTCTTTTGAGGATATAGCCATACATATATGGGTGTATGAGTTAAAGATTTAAAGAGTTTTAAAATACTTAGTTAACTACTTAACACAAGATCTTTACTTAAGATGTTACTCCGCTCTCTAGGAAGTACGATAACCATTAAACGAATAATAAAGGAATCTATAAATCCAGTAAACACTTAATAATTAGGTATGTTTCCTGTGTACACTATAGCACCGGATGCGCGGGCGCAGCAGCGCGCATCTCCTAACTAGGGTATGCCTGCAACTTGTTATACAGGGGTGTCACGCTTAATTAATTTTCTACTTTAATGTAATTTTTGTAACATATGCATTGTTCTCGGGTCACGTCAGATATTACTGTCTCACTCGCACATAAGTGTCTCATTAAGGCAGATCAGCAAAGTTCCGAAAATGCTTTTACTAGTTATTTATCAGACACAGGATATAATCCCTGTGCGGGAGTTATATTTTGATGAAGTTCATCGGTTCAAGGTCAAGTATCGGTGAAAAATTAAAGTATTTAGGAATACAGTTTACTACATCATGATATAGCCGCATTAAAATTAGTGTACTTTTTCAAACGCTAATTATTAAGCTATTATTAAGTAGGTATTTTGTCGACCGTGTGGAAATTAATTTTTGCGTTTCTAATTAAAATATTCGTTTTAATCCAAATACTCTTGTCTAATCTGTAGCAGATATGACTAAGTACGATCAGAACACAAGTTGTTCACCAGCGACGAGAGGTGACGACGGCATCTGCCATCAATATGATGATACAAGTAAACATAAACATTTACATAAACATTTACACAAACAAAAGCAACACAAACCGTTACCAGACACATTTATTCCTGTATATCTAGACCGCGTGTGACGTCAATACGCTATGATTAGGCCGGGATTGCACCAGGAAGACAGCTTGACGTCAACGCTGACATTTGCTTCAGTAATGGCTCTAGTAAGACTAAAAAGAAACTAATTATAGTCCATCAACGTCGTTCGCGACCGTCCTGCGGGGTGACAGACGATAGCGGGGACGAGGTACTCAAGATGTCAGCGGGTAGCGGGTGGTGTAGCGGGGAAGGGAAACACTTCTCTTCGTGTGTAGCCGTGTGCTAGAATGACGCGCTATCTCGGCCCACCACTGTCTGTCACCCCGCGGGACGGTCGCGCACGAGATTGCCGGGTTATAGTATATCGTGAGGAACAGGTGCTGACTGCATATATTTATACATATCTATACATTTAAATTATTTGCCCTGACTGATTGAATGATTCATCAACGCAGAGCCTGCACGGTCTGAGGCTACAAAATTGACATTTTGGCAGCTGATCCTTTTTACGTTTGAAAGTTCTCACTAAAAAAGGATTTTTGGAATTTTCACTCCAGGGAGTAAATAAGGGATGAACGGTTGTATGGGTGTGGGTATAAATAGACTGTTAGGTAGTCCAGAGAACTATTAATCAAAGTAGAAGAAAAGATAGGTAGTCTTCTTGTCGATGGAACTATAACGAGATGAAAGAGACGAGAAATCGTCTGATAAAGATCTAGTGTTTATTGAAAATGTATAGATATGCTCCGGAAAGCCGATAAAGTCAGCGCAAAATCGCTGTTTTTTTTATAATGATGATAATGCCTGTACTGACTAATGACTTGACTCAGCTCACAAACGGCCCTCTGATATTAGGCAGAGCCCGAACTATGGTAACGAGACAGCTAATATACATACTTATATATATATATATAATAGAAACGATTTATCCTAATCGGAAAAGGAATCCACGACCACTAGTTGATCAGTCAAGTTCACTAGACCAACAGACCTGTTATTTTAGCTTAGATATTCGATTATCACATTTTCTTTGTATAGCTTGGCAGCCCTGACAAAGCCATCAGGAGAGCTCGTCAGACATACAATCGATTGAAAAAAATGCAGTTTTTAAACGGTTTGTTTTGCTTCATCAATAGTGTGTAGTATAATACAACAATGCAATGAATGACGTCACTCCTTTGTGTACATGATGCGAAACAGTGGTACTAAAACAATACCGTTGCGTCACCAGAACACGTCATCAAAATACTTCGATAACTTGGAAGAAATATGGTAGACTGGATGACGGTATAATTGTGTTAATAAGACCCGTTATAGAATTATTAATTAACTAAGTATCACAGACTACATCATGAATAAGACCAAACAGGAAGTGCACTCTTCCAAATAAAATTCATCATCATCATTAACAGCCTTTAACAGTCAACTGCTGGACATAGGCCTCTCCTTAGAAAGGGGGTTTTGGCCTCTGGCCTGTAGGGATAGGTGATACAAATATCAGGTTTGCCTTCTCTTTGCAGTGCTGTTCAGTTGTCCTGTTTCCAGTTGTAGTTTGCCTGGCCACACCCATGGGATGAATAGTGGTGGCACTTTGTTTTATTAATCCGTCACCATACGAATAAAATGATTTTAAATAAGATAAAACATTTTCGAAATGGATCATTTTCTAAAACTTAAAAAAAAATACATCCGAATCGAGAACCTGCTCCTTTTTTTAAGTCGGTTTATCTTTTTAATTTATTGCGGACACTGGTGATTTAAAACTACTCTATTACAAACGCAATTAGCTATAAATGGGATTGAAAAGAAGAAAATCAATAATTCAAATAAAAACACTTGGAAACATTACTTCTGTAACTTGTTTTTTGGCGGAATATTGACACTTTTATTTTCTATTTCCTAAAATAAGATATGCAAACTCATTTGTATTTTATTACATAAGGCTAGAGCATAGTTTAGTTAAATTCATAAGCGGAGTCATACCCACTAATCCACCATTTTTAACTTTACTTCAACAAGAAATGCGGCTAGGTCGTAGACCTCAGAATATTCAGTTACCGTGACCAGCCCGTCCAATGACCATGCTCCGTTTTTTTTAATTCAATTTAACGTTTAGACACGGTAAGAAACGGTCGAGATTTTATTGCTAAGAATTTTATTGGATCTGTGTTCTAAACATAAATTGAAAAATACTTTTTAATTGTTTTTTTTTTTTTGCACATTGTTAGCGCCGTCATGATGTTAATAGGCGAGATTTTTTGTTTTTTTTTTGTTATGTCCGTAGCATCTAATTTTGATCAAAATGTGTTGAATGAAATGATGATAGAATTCCTGTTTTGTTCAGCTTGAGTACTCAAAAACCTCTTATTAAAACTTCGTAATAATCTGAGTTTTATTTTAAGCTTTACATCAAGTTTGCTGCATATCCGTACTATTATTATAAACTCGAAAGTGTGTCTGTCTGTCTGTTACCTATTCACTATAAACCGCTAAACCGATTTAGATGAAATTTGGTATGGGGATAATGTAGTTTAATTCTTGAGGAAGGACTTAGGGTGCTTTTTACCGCGATAACCGACATATACAGGGACAAAAGCTGGTTTTACAATATATTATATGGACTAAACCATATTTAATTATGCCTTATGCCTTTCGTTACTTTAGTTTTAACAGTATTTTAATGAGAGTACACTTACAATGGAAGGAATGTGTTTATAATAGCTCTCTAGTAGGACAACTCTATAGAACCTTAGGTTTTCTCTGGTACCCCTGTTCTATAGTACCCGTTATCATTAGATCTTATACGTACTTATTTTTAAATAACTAGTTATAAATAATCACAAAATATTTTATAAAACAAGCTTTATAAAACTGATCTCACGTCTCGTAAAAAATACACAATAATAATACAAGTCTTACACTTTCATTACACTATACATATCTCTTTCACACATATACACAACTTTCAGGACATACATCTATCTTCCTTGCACGTATCGTAGTTTTTATGTTACGGATGCTCATCTCTGTCTTTCGCTACGCTCTGGAGCATATCACAGCGTTCACTTGGTCACGCTTTGCGGTCTTATAGAACATCACGCAAATCAACTTGGTATGTAGTAAGTAGTAATTGTAGAGATATATCGCCGTTATTATGGCTTTTATAGGCAATATTGCAGTACATACCATGTTCAAAGCACATGTTCACTGAAACCCTTCTTTTCCATTGAAGCGAAACGATGTTCTATTCCGTTTTAAAAAACGTCGAACTGCCCGCCATTTTGAATTAACGATCTTCAATATTTGACACCTATCAAATTTTTTGTTTCTGAGTTTAGTGGCGCCAATAAAATAATTAATAATTACCTACGAATAATTGCGTAGTTTATTTTATCTAAAGATTTTGTATTAGATTCTTAATAAATTGTGAAGACTTTTTTAAAAAGAGACTTGCTTATGTTAATGACTAATTACATTAGAAACTATACTAAACCCCTTAGAACTTAGCAGTCACGAGTTTTATAAACAACATTTAACTATATTTTATGTAATCTAAGTCTAGATCAAAAATAACACTTCACGTAAACTTAAGTCAAGTTCTCTTGACAACAACGAAAAAATATAGTAACATTGAAACATGTAGGCGCGTAAAATATTAATCCCGAGGCAAAATTGGATTAAGGATAGCAACCCCGGGGGAATGGAGTTCGATTTATTTTTAATAAGGGCTGCAGATGCCGCGAAACGGTGTTACTGTGTTATCACCCGCTTGGAGAAAATTCCATTATACTTTAGATGTAGGAGCAATATTAAAAGCGGAGATAAAGTACTTGAATGTATATTTGGAATAATTCCAAATCAAGAATAGTATTTTGTCTCCCGCTTTGAGCGAATAACGAGAATAGATATCTACTACAGATTATATTATAAATAGTTTAAGTTTTTCTGTTTGTTTTTTAGTTCAATGTGGATTGCCTACGAGACGTTAAGTTTACTTTAATCATGTTGTAAGGTCTTATTTCAATTCAAAACAATATTATAACATACTAATATCTTTATGTATGTATCTACAAAATACGCTACTTAATACCTAGAAATGAATTTTGTATTTTTATGTAAAGACAATGGTAAAATGTTGTTTTAAAATTTTAAATCACGTTTAAAAATCATTATACTATAAAGTGCATTATTATAAACGGTGGGAGGCAAGATTAGGTTCCATAAGAGTGGGTCAGACCCTCATTTAATAAGGCTTAACGGCGCCACTGTATTGCCAAAATAATTACATAAACTCATAAATATACTTACCATAAATTCTCTCGTAAGTGTAATTTTATCCGCCATGAAAGGATACAAGCAACAAAATGTGACTTTCTCAACAGTATGTAGTTATAACGGAAAGTGTGGGTAGACAGGATGACCACACCGGATGATTGGGTGTAGAGGAAACCAAACTTGATGGTCACCGCAACTTTAGAACTTGTATCTTTAGACTCCTTTCGTAACGCTGCTCTTGTCCTTAGATGGGTGTAGAATTAAAAAAAAGTTATTGTTTTTATTCCGGAAGCATTGTCAAGGATTTTATAAAACAACTTTAATTAAGAATAAAAGATGTTTTGTTAGTGTATATAGAAGAAAGAATAAGGTTTCCAACGTATACAAATAATTATCATTTAATTTAGTTTTACAGAACTTCTCCTTTAAATGTAGTGTGTGGGTATTTTATTTCAACCTTATTAAAAGTAACTTTACGCTTACGTTATTTAAAATTTTATTGAGCTTAGAGGAACTCATTTTTCAACACTATCAGTATCCTTGATTATAAAGATAACACTCGGCCAAACAAATGAAAATAAATAGCTATCATCAAGTATCAGGTAATCAATGGCCTCCAAAAACTCTTTGAGGTTAGTTTCCTACAATAGGTTCATTAATCGATTTTCAAATAAAGGAGTCGCCCCAACATAAGATATCCCCGTGGAATAACACCATGTGTACAACACTTGTTACTCTTAAGTCTATACCCCACGCGAGTATAGACCATTGTTTATTTTTAAACATGGCCGCCCACACGCTTAGATGTAAATTTGGAAAGTGTTTATGTTATTAAAATATCGTGTGTACATATCAAAATATATTTTTTTCTTCGTGAATACCTACTGAGTAATTGCGTCATGTGCGTTTTTTTTTTGTTTACAAACGATGGAGACTGCCAATATTTGATCAATGTTTCGTGCAAACATGTACTGTTGTCACACAGAGCACACATTGGGTATATTTTGTGTTCAACTTGTTGGTCATATTGTGTTTGTCACACTTCTTAGCGTGAAGATGGTAATATATTAATACAATACGAATGCATATTGAGGCTGAATAGACAACATGTAAGCGCCATGATAGAGATATGTAAAACATCTAGGTAATTATTTTTGAATACTTTTTATTATATGCATACTTATTGTAGGCTTTCTAAATTTGTGGAATGAATTACCATAAGGTGAACAGAACACAGTTTAACTTTTTTATTTTCAAACCTTTGATTCGTTTTTAGCACGCTTTTTTAGCTTCACTTGTAACTTAAAATATGTAACTAAATCTTGGAAGTCAATTTTGTATTGACTTTGTACGTATTTATAGTTCGGATACTATAATAATTTGACACCTTGGAGCTGATCTAATGATGGTTAGCAGCGAATAGTTGTATTCTAGAATACATACAAAGTGAGTTTTACTATACCCCTTGAGTTAGGGGTCAAATGCATCGTTTTGACAACGCCAATATTTAGGACTTAGCAAAATAGCTGTGTAGCGAGGAGTTAGATAGGTGAATTGTTTATTACATTTTAATTTAATTCGCTATAAAACAAGTTTATGTTTAATTTTTAACATAAGAATCGCGTATTTGTCTATTTCTTAACTATCTCGGCTAGATAGTACGCCTAACTTTATTGACCTGTTCAGCCACTAAGATATCCTTTTCAGCTTTGCTATCTTTGTAAGTTACAGTATACATATATGTATAAGTAAACGATGGCGAATCGCTACTAGCACCCGGAATACTTGCTTATGTACCAAATATGTGAACAGAGAAATACTTACAAGAATCTTATTTGAACGTATAATTTATTTGAATTTATCTTAAAAGATAAACCATCTTGGTTGATAAAACTCGTGAAAAAATAATTGATAGGGTTATAAATCATGTAAAATTATGTAAGTAAGTATATACAATGCGCACGCACAACGCGTTCCCACGCCAAATGATCTATAGGCCATCAAGATCATTATAATAATTATGTCCATTTGTTAAGAACGTTAAAAATTATGCGTACGGTATTACCGTGAGGCTTTTGTAAGGCGGTGTAAGTTTATAAATTATAAAAACCAAACACTTAAGATTTTAACATATATATTGTATTCCAGAAGCTACCGTTCGTTTTGACTGCCGTTTCTATCCAAGATACGAAGCTTGAGATGTTTTTTTAAGGTGTAAAGGACAAACAAGATGGGGCACCTGGTGGTAGATGATAACCGCCGCCTATGGAAACATGAAAGTCAAGAGTCAACGCTTTTGAGTACTCCCGAGTGAGTTGTGAGGGAGGTTGGCACTCAGTTGCTGAAAAACAGCGAGAGTTGCTACTGTACGCTTTTTGAGACACTTTTTGCCCTGTGCCCAACCAATCTGTGGAACGGGTTACCGTCTTCGGTATTTCCGGACCGATACGACCTTTAAGAAAAGAGCGTACTCCTTCCTAAAACGAACCGCGTTTGGGACTCCTGAGTTGCAGATGTTCATGGGCGGCGATGGTCACTTTCCATCAGGTGACCCGTGTGCTGGTCTGCCATCTCTAACATAAATAAAACACATCGGTTTTCTGTGAGGCGTACGTGACTCCCGCGGCTAAGGCTGTATAGAAGACATCGCTATTAGCGATAATTACATCTGATTATATGTATTCCTATGTGGATATAATAACCAATTTTAAAAAGCAGCAGGAACCACGGATTATTATTAATTCACTCTTGTCCAGTCTATGGTGAGTTGCTCCACAGAACATGAATATTGCATAGACATTTTCTCCGCCTCCGGACATCCTTGAAAAAAAGTGACCCATATATTCACCTAACCTGGTCATCGACAAACAAGCGATGTATTTATATTGATGGTGTGATAAACCGATAAAGGTACTCAGTTTATCGTAAAACACCTATGTTTTATCATCTAGATTTGTTAGAAAACACGTGAGAATAACGCCATATCGATTCTCTAGAATGTCTCAACGTGTTTACACCGAACCATTGAGTCCAGTCTTACACAATCGACGACGTGCATTTAATAAGAAACGTTATTCCTCGAACGTTAGAGACCAGTTTTAATAAGCAAGTTATGTTTCTCACGGGAGCGGAGACAACTTTACGTTTTTTTATTCATTGTAATTGTAACCTAGTCTATTGAGCTTTTATTTTTGTTGCCGTGAGTATAAAACGGTGCTTGATGTTTTTATGTAATTATGTGTTTACTGAATATAGTAGTAAATTAACCTAAAATTATACGGGTACACATAATTAGCATAGGTATGTGATGAATTTAATATTTGGAAATTATATAATTTTTAAAAGTAATATTTATAGCTGTCGGTTTATTAATAAAATACTACCGGGCAGGTACACCAGGTAGGTCACCCATCCAAATATGAATGTATAATACCAGCGCAGCAGAAATAACAAGTGGTTGTAGAAGCTTTTTATAATAGTTTGCGGTTCTCTGCAAATTGACAGGACGTTGAGTCTATTATAACGGTGCATCATCCCGTTTCCCACGTCTCATTACTTTTGTTTTCAATTCGCCATTTTGTTTTTACTTTTTGTTTTTGTTTTGTTACTTTTAGTTTTCTTTATTGTTCTAGCTTTAATGAACGGTTGACATTATTGTTGTAAGTGACTTCTTCATTCTGATAAAAAAGAATATTTATCAGAGCGTACTTGGTAATAGGAATGTTTAGAAACTAAGCTTGTATATTATAATATAAATTAAGCAGCCATTCCTTTAAAAATCTTGATTTAAATTATTGCGCATTAAATTTATTATATTATTTTATGGCAGTAATTCTGAATTGCCATTCCACAGTACTAAACTTAATAGCCCGTAATAAAAAGTAAACTAAACCTTTCTGGCCGTACACAACAATACCATGTCTACAAATGAAAAAAAAAATAAACCTAAACACACAGGACTCGACTCGACACAATAATCAAGCTTCACTTAACGGTAAAGTAAAAAAAAAATTGGCAGATCTAGTAAGCTTCCCACACATTTAAAACAAAATTATCCTGTCACACGGTTTACTCATCGGGAATTGCAACTAGTTACAAATTCTAATTTAAAAATTCAAAAAGAAAACTCAATATTGTCAAGTTTTTTTTTAAATAAGGCGGTAAGATTTGTCTACATCGATGGTAATCGATTTATACTTTTAAATCGTTTCGTCGTACTTGTTCGCTGACCGCTAATTACTAGTGTAATGACCTTCACATTGACAAATTATTTCCAACAACTGCCACTAACCTTATCGATTTAATGTTAGATTTACGTTTAATTATAGTAAAAAAAGGTTTATTACATTCAGACTTCTTTGAAGGATATTTCGAATCACCGAACTCGAAGTTCTAATTTCGAATTTATCAAAAACTTAACGCATCGTTCTATCAGATATAAGTTAGTGTATAGATACGAACGTTCTATTGTCTATGAGTATTTCTTGATTAGTAAAAAAATATATTAAGAGATTTTGGCTATCAAATGTTTTATGAATTTCAAACTCATTTCATTACAGGTTCTAAAGACAAAAGACAGGAAAAGACTTGGTCATTTAGTAATTCTCTGGAACTCGTCTAAACGCTAAGGACTTTTGGTCCTTGGACGCATGAGTCATCAAGAATGTACGATTATGCCAGAAGCTACCGAATTCCTAACTTATGTGCGCCGAATAATCTCAACAGACCTTCGAGGCATCTCAAGATATATAAAAGTAAATTGGCATTCGTGAGTAGTATAATAACAACGCAATTTTTCGAAATTGCTAGTCTATGTATAACATATAATTAAAACTAAATTTTACTTAAGCATTTTGTTTTGAAACTTTCTAAAGTGCTTTCGAGTTAGCAGTGCTAGCAAAATGATTGTTCTTTTTTCAGTATGACTGTAAAAGAAAAAGTAGGTATTGCCAGCTCCTGTTTCTTCCTGTAAGTCCAGCCAGTACCACGGAATCGATATATCGATGTACCCAATGACAAATCGATGCAGCATCGCAAAGGTGAGGTTCCCACGGTCCGTGAGAGCGTGCGAGCGAGACTTGTGGAGCAAAAGAGAGGGGTGTAGTGTTGCGACAGCAATAGTGGCTGGATGCGTAAAGTTGGGTAATAGATGCTTTTTGGTTGTTCATATATCAAGGTGATTTGAGTTGTCTTAGGAGTTATTAGACCGCATCTTATGAATAAATAGACTTATAGTGAAGATTGATGTGATCCATAGACAATTTTTAGATAAGAATTAGATTTAAAAAGGACTCGGATGACTTTTCCTAAATATATTATATATTTATTTTTAAAATACAACTCCCGCATTAGGATATATCCTGTGTCGCGTGGGAAATATACCTGAAACGGACACAAAGAACACTCAGACTCAGAACAACAATCTGTGGATTACACAAAGTGTCTTCCATGTGGGGATCGAACCCAAAACACTCATCACAGTAGGAAGCGGCGTGGCGACCGCTTAAACCACTACACCATTCGTGCAGTCTCATATGAAACCATTTTGTTGTTTATTAAATATTTAATACGTCAAATATTAATTGATTTTGTGAGTTTTTAACCCAAAGGTGGAAAAATAGCCAGATAATGACAATATTATCATTGAAAATGCAATTTTAACTACTCAAGTTTTGTTTCTATATCTTTAGAAACAAATGGATGTAAGACAGAGACCACATGACATCGTTAGATGATGAAAACTTGGTACTTGTCTTTCTTGGATTACTTTTTTCAATGGCGGTACAATAATTTAATAAAGTCAGGTACGATCAGAGGTCAAGTTCGTGAGGAGCTAACGGTTAAATCACTCCGCTGTCACAGCTAACTACCACAGTTGCACAGATACAAATTATGCTAAGTAAAGTAAGATAAAACAGTGACACAGATCTCTAGATAATGTATCTTCTGTGGTTGATGGCCATTCTGTGTTCCGTTTGATCTACCCGACGTCCTGTAAGTGTGAAAAAGCATCTCTTTGTCATATAAGGGTAACGGAACAGAAGAGTCACCTCGAGTGACTACCGCAGCCAATGGAAACCTACAACTCAAGAGACACAAGTGGCTTATAGTGTGCTATTCCCTCCCCAGAATTAGAGAGGGGGGGAGAAAGGGGGTGGAACTCTGGTTACCTTTGTCAATCAATTGTTTGTTTAACATAGTTTTCTGTGAGGTGATATTAATACGCCAAGGTCTATCAATTTTAAACTTAAGTCCGCCATTTTAATATCGGTGGTACCTTTATGTAGTAGTGGCCTATATTTTAGCTTACCGTCAGGCAAGTTAAGGTCACATTCACGACCAAACCAAAAGATTTAAAGAAATCTTAGAAGTAAGACGTTGAAAATAATCAAAAAATATTTTAAAACTGTACGCCTAAAATCATCTCACGTATAGATCTCGGCTATAGATCTCTGCGTGTCGTAGATCATTAGCCGCAGTGGTCGTGAGCCGAATTAAATCGGATTATTGCGCTTGCGCAGGAAAAAACGTAATGGTGTTTCTCGGTGCTACCAATGTTTCGTTTTTTTTTGTATTAGTGGTATTCACACTTTTAACCGAGCGTGACATAAAAAAGAGAGTTCCCAATTTTTACGTCATAAGGGAGAAACGAGCGGACAGGTCACCTGATGGTAAGTGACTACCTTCGCCCACAGGCGGTTGCTAAGTAGTAGTATAAAAAAATAGTAATAGACCCGGCTCTGTTAAGCTCTTACTAGTGTCTATACGCACGTGAGGCCCGTGGGGGTCATTTAGTATAAAAACTGTTAAACCCGTAAAAGATCACATTCAGTTAACTTCAATGGACCTATTATCACAATAGGACAATACCTGGACAACCCTTTCCCTTAAAATTCGCACAGATGCAAAAAATCTGCACCCAAACAAGGTGTTTGAAACACCTTTTAAAAAAAAAGTAAAATTTTAAATTTCGACCGTGGGAATGGAAATGTTAGGTGAGATAGCAATTTAACTTTTTGCCATAAACAAAAAAGCTTTTCAAACAAAAATAAACTTTAAACTTTTTCAAATAAGGAACGTGCTTTGTTTTGCCAATTACCTTTCTAAGGTTGTTGCGTTACCGAATGTTGTATGCGTTTCAGCCATTCGAATTAAACCTTAAGACTTGAGTGTTAGAGTATATTATTAGGCATCGTAGGCGTACACATCAAGCAGTCGCAAACTATTGCGGCGTGTTTTACTCATTACATTAATACAATGAAATTGAAACTTTAACACAAGAAAATAAAGTATATTTTTAGGCTTTCTTTTAGATATTCTAAGTTTGTCGAACGCAACAGAGTATGAATAGTAATAGTGGTAGTAATTGTTAACGATTGTTCCCGCGTTTCCAATATGGCGACGCTTCCGGGATATTAGAACTATATTATTGAATATTTCATTACAGAAATGTGCTATTTATGGTAAGTTAGTTATTTAAGTTATTTAATAAGTAATAACAATACATATTTTTGTAGTGCTTGTTTTGAAGAATAAGTGTTTTGAAAATAATGCTATAGGAACTTAATGTCAAAAATAAATTGACCTCCCTTTTTTTTGGCAATAGCTAAGCTTTAGTGTTGCCATTAAAAAAAGGTTTTTTTTCTAGTGTGATTAGTGTCAGATATATATGTTTTATATCTATTATTAATTTTTTTTTGATTATTTAACATTAAATTTGTTACATTTTTCTATTAAACAATAATTTTGATCGAGTGTCGACCACATGATAACATTTTAATCTCAAAACTGTGAATTCTGTGCTTGAATACTTTTAATGCATGATATTATAGATAAAGCAGCGAGAACGAAGAGTGTTAGTTGGTGATCAGAACTGGTTGTGAGTTAGTTACGTGACCCGTTAAACGCATGCTCCCACGACCTTAGGACCCGTTGATGGCGTTCATCTTTACTGTTACAAATGCAGCATATTCAATTTAAAACGATATTATTTATTCAAAACTCCCCGTATCCCACGTAGTGTTTCTTTGAAAATGACTTACGTCCATACAACCGTTTATACCTTATTTTACCCCCTTAGGGCTGAGATTGCCAAAAATTGTGTTTAGTGGGTGTTCACAACATAAATGACATCAGGTGCCAACATTTTTAGCCCCCGGTTTAGGCTCTACGCTGATGAATCAGTCAGACACAGTCAGGGCGAGTAATTTTGTATGTACAGATATAAGAAATGAGAAGCGACAGTCATTTATGTAATTTGATTAACATTAGAACGTATGCAGATTTTTTTTATATATTTTGTTGCTTGACGTTGGTGACGGATTAAGAATACAAATTGTCACCACCCCAATTCATCCCGTGGGTGTCGTAAGAGCCGACTAAGGGAGCAAACTAAGCAGGACAACAGCACTGCAAAGAGAAGGAAAACTTGAAACAAACCCTATACCAACCCGTCTGGCCAGCGTGGTATAGTAGGCCAAAACCTCCTTTCTAAGGAGAGGCCTATGTCCAGCAGTGGACTAGTATAGGCTGTTGATGATGATTAAAAAACCTTTATTATCTATTTAGCTGCCACGTTTTGGGGTAATCCTAATGTCATGTATAACAGGTAAGCCATAATCAGTAGGTATCGTCATAGATAATGACATTGTTTTTTTTCATGGTCATATAAAATCAAATTTTAAGGTCAAAATCGATTTGTTTCACTTGTGAACATCCGTTTTCTGTTTTAGTTTAAATCATTTTTTATATAGTTAATTTCTATTACAGCCGTCACGTATTCTGTCGTCTTAGGAAAACTAGTCATTTCTACATAAACAAAGACTTATCAAATGACATAATTTAAAAAAGTCAACGACTCCTGTTATTTTCGAACGATTCCCTTTAGATAATAAATAAAAGCAAGATTTCTAAACCGAACAGATTCGAATTTCAAATACACATTCAGAGCCTAACATTCCCAGAGGTTCTCACGATCATTAGTATACATACCAATTTCGGCCGTATTCGGCTGCATTCGGGCGGTCGATCTGACACATTCGTAAATTTTGAATTTGGAATCCCAATTAATAAATTTTAAATTTATATTCATTTTCGAATTGGAATTCGATCGGTGTAGACCTCACTGATTGTTTTAAATAAACATTTTATTTCATTTTACGATGTCGAACAACAATATTGAACATTTAAAAGTATTTTGGAAGTTAAAATATTAAGTACCTGATTGACTTCTCCACGTGGAGGGCATAATTTTCTCGAAACATTATTTTTTCTAAAAAAGACGTTTAGGAAGACGTATTAGGAATATATCCTATGTCGCGGGGAATTTTACAAACATACATGAAACAGACACACAGAACACCTAGACTCAGAACAACAATTTTTGGATCACACAAATGTCACAGATGTCCCATGTGCGGATCGAACCCACTACACTCAGCGCACTAGGAAGCGGCGTGGTGACCACTTAAACCACTACGCTATCCGTGAAGTTGGTCAATTCTAAAGTTAACTATTGGAATTATGGGTAGATAGTGTGTGAAAATATTAATTATGAACCATAGCCGGCCCTTTTTTTTTTTTTTTTTTTCGTGCGGAAATCCCCTCGGATACCACCTATCGGTGGCATGTCGGACTCGAACCGACTAAAACCGCACGCGGTCTCGGGTACTAATAGCCGGGGAACCAGGTATACCCTAGAAAGGAAGTCCCTGGTGACCATAGCCGGCCCTAGTGCTTAAAGCTCCAGGGGTCCAGTATACATATATTTTAAACTATCACAGCACAAAATCTATGCAATGACAGCTCAAATTAAACTGGTCAATGAAATAAACATCGAGTTTTGACCGCCAGGCGATCTTTATATTCACCTTTATCAGCTGTACCCGTGTACAGCTGATACCTTTGTAGAAATCCCAAGAAATATGTGCAACCCGGGAAGTGAACCAGTAATCACATAAAAACTTCAAATTTCGAATTCACCTTGAAATCGTAACGGCTTTTGAAAAAATCTAACATTATTGTCACATCACCTGGTACATCAGCTGTTGTAACTCTGTCTCTTTCTTCAACACAAAAGATCTTGACTATCTCGCTCTATTGTAAGACAGCTGTTTTGTAATTTTTCTCATAAATATATACCTTTCAATAGATATCTTGATTCGAAGGAAGATTTTATTGGCGATTCTCATATTCTTTAAAGCTACATGATCTATATAGAAAAAAAACTTATTTGTGTTGTAGATACATGAGCTTAAACTGACTACAAATAATCATATCACGGACTTGTTGGCCAAGCGGTTAGTAATTCTGTCTGTTAAACTGGAGGTCATGGGTTCGATTCCCACCCAAGACAAATAATTGTGTGATAAGCACGATTCATTTGTTTTCTGTCTGGGTGTAATTGTACCATAATATGTATGTATTTAGAAATATATATGTAAGTATGTATAACAGTAGTCCGGTTACCATAGTAAGGCTCTGCCTAGTTTGGGATCAGACTACCGTGTGTGAGGTTATTATATTGATGTCACTAATGGGGCTGAAAAACATTTATTCACCATAGATCTCTGAGAGAGCCCCAGAGTGTTTACTGTATTCACATAGCATTAAAACACCAATAAACGTAGTGTGGTATAACTAATGTCGGACGACTCCATTTCGAGCAGAAATCTGCCGTTCTCTTAAAAATTTAACGTTTTTTTTTTCAATTACAATCATTCACAACAGCCTTGGCTTTTTTTCTTCCCGCACACGCCTCCCAATACAGCCTTACGAAGGTCGGGAATAAAAAAAACATACAATGGGACCAGCTGTTTTCAAATGTCGTAGAAAATGAAATGGCGAGTGCAGCTGACTCGTATAATGCCAGGGTTGTCACTAACACAATTTGTGACATAGTATAAGTTACCAATATACAAAAAAAACAAAGTATTTGACAGATATATTTGACTTGTATTTATGTGACACAAAAATCAACTTTCACAATAAAAAAACTCTTATATAAGATACAATTTCTTTAAATATTTTTATGTATATCTGTAAGATTTTTTTAAGACGATTCCCGCTTTCGGTACATATCCTGTGTCGCGGGGTACCTTAGAAACATACATGAAACAGACACAAAGAACAACCAGACTCAGAAAAACAATTTGTGGAACACACAAAGTGTCGTCCCATGTCTGGATCAGACCCACAACACTCAGCGTAGCAGTAAGCGGCGTGACGACCGCTTAAAACACTAGGCCATCGGTGCAATCAGTTGTTATACTTTAGGATAATAATACATCTATATGTATATATAAAATAATTAATTATCATAAGGAAGTGTACATAAGAACTAAACTAGATAAAGTGCTCAATTCACTATTTAAACTCACATTAAGATAAAGCAAAATAATAATATTTCTTTAAGCAGATATATTTATTTAATTACTTGATTGACTTTGATTTGCCAAGAGTAGTGTTTTAACATAATACAATATATTGTAGATTATATAATATTAATATAGTTATCATCATCAACATCTCAGCCGAAAGATGTCCACAGCTGGACATAGGCCTCCCCAAGTTTCGCCACTACAGCCAGTCCTGTGCATCCAACGGCTTCCCACGACCTTCACCAGGTCGTCAGACCATCTTATGGGCGGCCTACCCTCCGCCTACCACAGCCAGTGCAACTTGGTCAAAACGTCACGAAATTCAAAGGAAATGAGATTCCTATTGATTGTTTAGGATCTACGATGCCAGCTACACATAATATACGTCAAACTTATAACACCCCTCTTTTGGTGTGGGGGGTTAATAAAAAGGGATAAGATACCATAACTATAAAGGGAGCTAAGTTGTAAAGAAAACGAATTATCTTTATAAATAAAATATTTTAAAATTTAATTAAAAATAAAACGCGACATCCCTAACAGACGCAGGCGCACGCCACAAAAATCCCGTTGCGAAACAGCTGGCGTTTATAAATAAGTGTGAGCAGGATCTAAGTGACATGATCAATGAGTTGGAGCGAGACAGATATAGGGCATATGCTCATAGCTGATAATGATAAGGTGTGCTGCCGAAACTTACATAAAAATTTACCCAACTGTGTAAACTGAGAGATAATGATTTTAATACAACAATCCAGGTGTAGTGGATAAGCAGATGTAATGTTACCTACTTAATATACGACTTAAGAAATAATCAAATTGATAATTACCACCTTTCATTACATAAGAATCAGGGCATGGAAGATTTCTGGTCGAGTCGAAGTCGACTAGCCCCCCACCTGCTTGCGAACTTACAGGAGTCTTGTAAACTTTTTTAGTTATTTTGCTATGTGTATTTACTTTTTAACTAGATAGGCCTTTACCGAATTAATAAAATATCTCTACTAGTATTATAAAGCTGAAGAGTGTTTTTGTTTAACTAAACGCGCTTATCTCAGGAACTACTGGTTCAATTTTTTTTAATCTTATTTAACCCATTTATCCAGGAAGGCTATAACATCACGCAAAGCCTAACATGAGCAGAGCATCAATGAAAAGTGTTTAAAAAACGAAAAAAATGTATACAACAGGATGTAAGTATTCCAGTTCAAATTGAATCCGCCCAAACGTTGCCTGGAAGAAATTGCACTTAGAGATAAGTTCGCCCTTTGTACATTACATCTGTTGTTAATTACTTTATAATGGTGCTAATTCTGTCGTTCGAAAACTCTCTAAACCAAACTAAAAATCACTAAAAATGTGTTTAGTTCTGTCAAGTACCACGTTTTCAGAATACGAAACGTTATTTGACAGGACTAAACAAATTTTTAGTGATTTTTAGTTTAGTTTAGAGAGTTTTCGAATGTCTGTGAAACCCTGGTGTACAAATAAAGTATTTATCTATCTATCTAAGTATTAATTTTAATTTCTAATTATTTAAATTATGTGATCGTATGAAATGGGAGTTTTATCTCTGTGAAGTTGCGCGTGCGCATTGATGTGTGTCTAAGTAGGCCGAAAAACCTCAAGTGGATGGTTATTTTTAATTAATGCCTATTTGACTTACATTTTAAAATGTCTGGAAGACAAGTGCTTTAGCACTTGAGGAGATATAATTAGTTTATGATATGAAAGTGGAAATGAGTTTTATAAACCACGGAGTGGTACCACGGTCTCATAGGCAACTGGTGTTAAGCCCAAAATCAACCCACTCTCCTCAATCTGCGGGGGGGCAACATCTTTCATCATCATTTCTATCTGTCTGTGTCTAAAAAAGGACGGAAGTATGTAACAGGAAGTGATGCCCGCGCTATTTGATTTGACCAATGAGCGGTGAGAACTGCTAGTGCAAAATCTGCGAGTTGTATGTTGATATCATACTTCAATATTGTAGACAATGAATGTTGATTGATATAGGTGTTGATTGTTGACCGAGACATTTGTTTATCTATTTTAAAGTGCATGAAAATCGTTGCGATAAAATGGTACTCAGGCTTTTGGGCTGTAGCCTTGCTTAATACAATTTTTGGTTCATTGTTGGTTTAGGAAATAAAGAGTACAACAGATTTCTGCTCAAATTGAAAAAAAATATGAAATATTTTCGACTTTAAAGAATTAAATGACTTACTAAGGGTATTAAGAGTTGTTGCCTCTCCTGATTGTAGATAAGAGAGATGGCAACACATCCTAACTTAGTATTATAAATACGATTGTGAACGTCGTATATCCGTGTGTTAGATTTTCACGTTTTAACTACGAAACCGATAATCATGTAACATTGCATATGTTTCCAGGAGTATAGAAATAAAAATAGAGTATCCATAATCTAAAAATAAAATACTGTTCATCTAAAAATAACGTTTACGGGTACGAAACCATCTGCCAACGCTTACCGGCAAGGTGACAGGGACTCGCCATTTTAGGCGTGTTTATACGCCTATAGTGGCAAACAATCACATCTACATTTTAATATATACATATCAAATTATCATCAGATTCATTAACTCAGAGCCTAAACCGCTGGGGCTCCAAACTTGACATTTGACACCTGATGTTTTTATGTTGGGCCCTTGTACCCCTAAGGGGTTAAAATAAGGGATGAACGGTTGTATGGGCGTTCGTCATTTTCAAAGATAGAAATAAGAAATAGCCACTTGAGTGAAGGCGCGGGCTTAGCTAGTTATAAGACAAATTCGATTCGATCAAATAACAACCACCACCAATAAACAGCGTAAAGTTATTTAAAGAAAATTACGTCACGATTCCTTTACACGGTTTAACAACCACCCATCATTATCACGCGTGCACGGACGTTCGTCATGCACAGAGAACAATAGGGGAATCATGACTATATATTGAAAAAAAAAACCTATCACCATAAACAATAGTAATTCTGCCCTATCTGTGGCTATTGAAGCGGTTTATCAAAGCATAACAAAAACAATATTAGGTTTTTTTTTATTATGGCAATTATCATTACTGGATTGTCAGGTTTGAGACATGATTCATGGCGTGGTAGGAAGTATAGATAAAATTACTATTAAAATAATTGATAAGTAAAAATAGAAGCATAGATAACGTATAACGTTAAAAATGAAGGCTCACTAATTTTACTTCTACTGTTATTTTAATATAAAAACTATATATTCGTACGTTCAAAAAATCTTCATAGGATTTATAATATGTATAATTTGTACTCGAAAACTAGGTCGTAACGTGTAGTACCTAATATTGACTCGGGAAAGGTCGTAAAGTAGGTAAGCAATAAAATGTACAATACAACACAATACAGTACATAAAGTTTTACGTAACAAAAATACGACATTATGTCAAACAAATCATTGAATCCACACACACTATATTTTATTCCTTTAAACAAATCAAGGATTCCATTTTCAAACTTTCTGCAAATGAAACATCTGCTTTCAAAATTAAAGAAAAAGTACTTTCTTATTTTAAAAAAAAGGTAATTCAAACTTCAAAATCATAAAACTTTATTCATTTAAAAATAACCATAGATTTTAAAATCCCACGTTCTTAAAACATCTGGCACCTACCACCTTAAAAGTTCTACATCTGTTTCTTTTGTCCTCTAATATATTCCGGAAAAGGATAACTTTTCGGAACACATTGCGGAACAGGAACAGATGTTCCGACTTCGGAACTTAAGGTTATTGTCCGCAAATTGCTTTTGTTCGGCGAAACAATATGTTGTAAAGCTGTATTTTTCCCCGGAACGTCATCAAAGATGGCATTAGTAAGTAATTAAAGGATTACTAATAGCAAACAGAATGCAAACAATATTAAAATGTTTATAAAGCTTAAACCACATCATATTATCGACGTAGTCATAATCTGTTACTAATCTAGGAGATATTGTATTCCAATCAACGCAGAAACAAACTATTTTTCAGGTCAGATACAGCATAATTTTGGTATATGTCTATCTCATTTAAAAAAAGACATTAAGAAAAAAATCTGCAATTATTGTAAATGTATTTCAGCAATACAGTCCAAAGACATATTCTTGAAATATTTTTATGATGCTTAATGCAAAAATTATGTAAAAAATAAGGATTTTTATCAAAGTATGTACCTAATGTAGGTATTATACAACATTTCACCATTCTATTTTTTTTAAATCGAGGTCAAGTTACACGCGTTGCAGTGTAATACTCTCACACAAACTTATTTCATAACTATTTTAGTGTTTACCACTTTGAAAAAAATATTAAGTAATGAAATGTAAGTAATCTATATGTTTCATACTAAATGCCCAACACTAAGTAAGAGCAAAGGAATCAAGAGATACGGTTTTCGAATCACTCCAATTTAAAAATCGAATCTATAGTAAAATTCATTACTTTCAACAAATAATGCGCATGGAAGCATTTTTCATATTTGGAATACCTACTTAATCAAACAAAATAAGGCTAAAATTTTTGTAAAAACAGCTACATAAAAGGGGTCCAGTCTATATTACGATCTGGAATGGTACAGATGTCTATGCAATGACAATTCATGTTACAATGGTCAATTTATTAAACAACATTCAAAACGTTCGAAATTCGACTGCTGAGCAATCCTATATTTTATACAAACTTAGAATAAAAAAAAGAACAACTACCTACACTAATCCGAAATCGCAATTTAAAAAAAATCTTAATTAAGTCAAGGTGTAACATACATCTGGCCTTTAACATTAAAAAAAAAGCAAAATCATTACAGGAAGGCAGATGGCGCGTGGTCTTCTAATTAACCAGTTCTTATTTTAAATTATTATGTATTTATAATTAGTTGATAATAAATTGTAACATTACTTGGTATAATGTTCTTTGATAGATATATAGGTATGATTATACCAGGTTATTTATAACTAATGCAATAATTTATTAACTATTATTATACTACTAAGTATATGATTTTTTCGGCAGTCATGGGCACTGTCCATGACGATGTGATAAGCCATGCAGGATACGGGTTCGCCGTTTTCAATAAAAAACATGGCGAAAACGGTAAAAACGAATAGTATCTACCTACACATAGTTTTATATTCTACTAGCTGGTACCCGCGACTTCGTTCGCGTGTAAATTAAAAAGCGCTGCCTAGTGATAGTACGATACACGACTGCAGTCCATGAGGCTTCGGGTTCGATTCCCGAACCGGGCAGAAAATTATAGGGTTTTTCTGAGAGAAAAATAACCTAATTTACTCCTTATACAGTAAAATATTATTACAATCGGTCCAGCCGTTTTCAAAATTACCCGGAACAAACAGACAGATATACATACAAAACATATTTAAGCTGGTTTTTAGGTTATTATTAAGTATTTTGTCATTACAAACCGACACTTCAATTTTATTTATTTGTATGTATAAGTACCTATATAGACATAGGTTTCCCTTACATAACTAAATTAAATAAAACATATTACAATAACAACGATATCACCGATTTATTGTCTAAAATTCCAAATCATGATTAATAAACTGTATTCTTCATTTTTTAAATTTTTACTTTTCCTAAAAGGGCCCTCTTTGAATTAAGAATTACACTCATAATTAAATTTGACTAACATTAAGTTAATAATTTAATCTATTAAACCTAATTATTGATGGTTCACTGAAGGCGAACATAGTTCTTACGGTTACGCAAAAAAATTGCAATCAAATAGCCCCTGTTTTTTTTTATAAAAATGAAAAAAATATCATAAAATAACTTGAGTACATTTTTATTTATCATAACGAGTCATGTTTATAATAACATGAGGGTATTTTTAGATAAAAATCTTAATGAATTTGAAATTACGGTTTCATTCTTCACGCACTCACGCAAAACTCTAGCATCTACACTTGTTCACAATAATATTAATAATGTACAATAAAAATATATTAAAAATACTATAAATACTATACCCGAACACTACAAAATACGTTATCGATTTTATCTCCCCCATATTTACATAATAATACAAAAAAGACCGTTACACTTACCCAAGCCAATTTTTTTCTTTATTTTCTTCAATACTTTCATCTTGGAACCCTTTTTATCCTTTACAGGTGTGGTTTCAGGTTCTAAAGCCATTGGGGGCAGAACGAGCGTTTGGGGCGGCATCGGAGCGCCGTGACCCGAAGACCTAGGGCACGCGGGACAGTGGCAGGAACCCCGGGCCTGCCGCACGCTCATACAACCACTTACGCCCATCATTGATGCGGTTAATTCCAAATAAAAATATTTTAAACAAACAACTCCTATTTCATAACTGTCACACCGAAAATTTAACACGATACACGGAAAATGTTTTTACGAACTCACGATATCCATACCGCACTTGGAAACGACCTAAACGCGAGACGTCCGCGCGGTAAGCGAGCCAGCCGCGGAGTGACGAACGAACCGCCAAGCATTCATATCAAGGGCTTCGGGAAAGCTGCGTGCGCATCATCAGCCCTTACTGCCTTTCTTTTCTATCGGGCAATGTTAGAAAGGGACGCAAAACAAAAATGGTGGGAGAATGTCAACATAGGTATTTTCAGCTTAGCAGATGTGTAGGACAAAGGGGATGGTGAAAAGTTAATTTTGTGTGACATTTTGAAGGACCTTTGTTCATAAAAGGTGCTAAACTTGTAATGATAAAAGAGGTTGGTATAAGATGGCTCGTGATCGCGTGCGTAGATTTAAAAAAAATGCAGGTGCGTATAAAAAAGCTTCAACACCGTCATAACACTTAGGAGTTAAATAAAAAGTCATGAGTATTCCGCTCTATGTGAACAAAGGAGCACCTACGAGGTACTTGAAGCTCATAACAACAGAAAGTGGAAATGTCGCCTATTGGAAATTGGCATATATGTAAAACTTAAAAAAAAAACACGGTCGAGTTTTCCATGTATTTTTTTAATATAAAGAAAAAAGTTCATGATACAGCATTGAATTTTTCTTATATTCAAATATTTATACGAAAAACTACAAGTTCTGAATTTTTCAAATAGTTTTTTGGTCTCCGTTGTAAAATTAGATATTTCGAGACATACCGAAATCTGTTTCTGCTGTTGATATGTTAAAGTCAGCTAAAGGCTTCCATCATTAATGTATATGAGGATTTAAAACTATACTTATCGACTTAGTCTACAGCTTTTAGAAATAACCCAGTGTGTATACATAAGACGGCCTAGTGGTTAATGACCTTGACTGCTAAGCATGAGGTCGTGAGTTCGATTCTCACCCAGGACAAATAATTGTGTGATGAAAACGATCAAATATTTTTTCCGTGTCTGGATGTAATTTATCTATAATATGTATGTATTTAGAAATATATCAGTGTGTTTGTCAGCAGTCTGGTGGACTCTAGTTTAAGATCGGATGGCCGTGTGTGAGGTCACTATTATAGGTAAGTCAGGAATGAATCAAGAACGTGAAATCAATCGAAGTTACCTTCACACTCAGTTATATTAATGTACCATGAAGTCCATGGACCTACAGGTACCAGAGTAGTGTGAGTTTATTCCACATGAAATCACTTTCGACGGGGTGGCGCGTTCGGTGTTGCGATTGGTGAAGATTTCAGTGTGGGCTAATCGCAATACCGAAAGCGGTCATTGTGGCTATCGAGTAGATGTGAAATAACCTCACACTAGGCCCTCTGGTCTTCAAACCGTTTAGACACCGATCGTGGTGAATTCATGTTCAAATGATTTTTAATGACTTTGCGTGAAATCATTACTGTTTTATGATTAAGAGTTATTGATTGCGTGATGTGGTTAATGGTAGGTGATTTGCACACGTACGTTAAAGTATTTTTGATTAATGGGATTAATTAAATGAATGACTGGTTTTTTGGTGTAGTGGTTAACGAGCCTCACTGGTATTACTGGCCAAAGGTTCAATCCCACCCGGGACAATAATTTCAAAGATTCCGAGAAAATCAAAGATTGAAGATGTGAAGTAATAATAATAATATATTTTACTAAATTCACACAACGCCATCTAGTCCCAAACTAAGCAGAGCTTGTACTATGGCTACTAGAGAACTGATATAAATACATATATATATTTTTTTCTTAAATACATACATATTATACATAGAAATACCCAGACCAAATCGAACATTAAATGTTTATGCACACAAATGTTTCACTAGAGCGGGAATCGAACCCGCGACCTTTGGAATAGCAGTCCATTACACAAACCACTATGCCATCCGGTCGTCAAAAAGATATTTTTGTGTGCTTACATTGCATACGCTGGCTAAACCTTAGATAGATCAAAATAAAGTACTTTTTTTTTTTTTTTTTTTTTTTTTTTTTTATAAAAGACAACTCCCGCATTAGGAATAAATCCTGTGTCGCGGGGGACTTTACAAACATACATGAAACGGACACAAAGAACACCCAGACTCAGAACAACAATTTGTGGATCACACAAAGTGTCGTCCCATGTGGGGTTTAACCCACAACACTCGGCGCAGTAGGAAGCGGCGTGGCGACCGCTTAAACCACTACGCCATCCGTGCAGTCAGTGCAGTCAGTCACTATGGAATTGTATATCTTAAAAGTATCTACAAAAAAGCCCGGGTTGGTATATGTTTATCTCCTAAGGATAACCATTTTAATCCTTAACATTTTACAAAAAAAAAATGGGTAATTTACGAAGCGAAGAAGATGATTAAAATAAATATATTAGAGATATCGGAGATATCTAAAAGGCCGTCGTCACCGCGTTGGGCCGTACCCGGGTGGCAACGGCCAGCGGGAGCGGAGCGGGTTTATAAATATTGCATTTAAAGATGTAATGTAGTATAGTCTATAGTAATATATAAATATGTTTATCAGCGGTTTGGCTACCATAGTACAGGCTCTACCTAGTTTCTGATGGTCGTATGTAAGATGTATCAAGTTTATTTAAAAAATATATACATCTAACCGATTTTTTTATCAAAATTATTCATATTTTGATTTAAATGTATCTTTCTATCCTTTAAGAAATAGTACTTGTCCCTAAACGTATACAAAAGTACTTGCAGACATATTACCAGTACTGCATGTCCAGTATGTCTACAAGTACTGCCCCTTTCTGTTCCCCTCACAATACGGACACAAAACATTATAATGGTATGTTAAAATTTAACAAACAAACTGACATCAACATTTTTATTAATATTTTATTTGAGTACCTACTTAGAATTCGGTAAAGTCTAGTGTAGAACAATAGAGGTGTCGATTCCGTGTTTTTCCCTCTTATTTGTAAATAATTATAAATAATTAGTAAATTATGAATAAAATTCTAAAAAATTCCATGTGCATTAACAGAGTTAAGGTCATGTCTGCAGTAATTATAGTGCAGCGTTTCTCAAAGTATTCGCAAACCCCAAGGCTTATTGACCCCGGCGTAGCCCGTCTAAACGGCTTTTAGACTTCCCCACTCTATAAATCTAATTTTATATAACAATATATATTACCATCCCATCTATTACCCCAGCCGTTAATCCAGAGTGTCAGCTACCTCCATACCAAATTGCGTGACGAAGTAACAAACATACACTCACAAACTTTCGCCTTTACAATATTAGTGTGATTCTAGTTAATATAGTTAATAGCTGTGAACTTCTTATTTAGAGTTATTCATATCAATCTGAACATTAATTTAATTGGTCTATGAAAATAAATTTTATTTAAATTAATCATAAATCAATCAAAAATTTCTAATACAAGGCAAGAAGGCAGCACGCCAACTCATGTAGTAATTTAATTTTGTTTCTAATTGAAGCTCGCTTTGATTAGAAAGCGAATACGAACAAATGTAATATATCAACGTTGTTTAGAACACTTGTAATCGTTTGATATCGTAACTTCTCTAGGAACCTCTTTTATATTAATTGAGTAATCGTTTTTTATCCCTCGCTTTTAGGTTCATTTGTAACTCACTAACATGTAAATTAATTTTAAGAGGGCGATTCGAAGAGATTTTCCACCCCGTCAACAAGAATAAAAGGCCCCGCGGACGATTGTAACTCTCCAGTGGCTGGCAACAGACATGAAAGGTTTTTTTGACACAATATTCTGCCTAAGACGAATTTAGACAAACGATGACTGGCTTCTGTGAGGTATACCTTGGATTTAAATCATGATATCCTAGTTGTTAGGTTATTAGTTTCAAGTTCCAATTGTAAGGATAGCACGGTCAGTTTACTTAACTTTTACTTTATTTATATAAAAACTGTCACAGTTGGGTTATGTTTTTGCAATTAAATGGGGAGTTAGTCAATTATCCGTGTAGTGACGGATTAGGAGTAGGGAGAGTCACCACCCCTATTCATCCAGAGCACACTACGCAGGACAACAGCACTGCAAAGAGAAGGAAAACTTGACACAAACCCTTTTTTTTAAGTTTGAAAACTCTCTCGGGCCGTCGCCCCCGTAAACAAGGTTTGTTGTGTGAAAATCGGACGGACTAAAACCACACTGAGATCCAGGAACTGCTGTTATTAAGACATCCGGGAACTGCTGTTATTAAGACATCCGGACCCCTCCTAGCGCCTGCCCGCAATGGCGCATGCACCAGCTTCATGTACATTCTCTATTTAGGCGATCTACTTGACACAAACCCTATACCAACCCGTATTGCCAGTGTGGTATAGTAGACCAAAACCTTTTTTCTCAGGAGAGGCCTATGTCCAAATCGACAAGTAAAGGCTGTTGATGATGATGGGGAGATAGTAGTAGCTGTGAGTTTGAGAAACTCTATCATATTGTATTCATAAAAAATAACAGTCAAAAACTAGTGATAATTAATATATTATAAAATAAAAAATTACTGCAACACAAGGTTATTATAGTACTTATTAAAAATATAAGCAGAATCAGTGTCCACGGAAACTACAAAACAATGCAAATAGGAGATGTTTTTTTTAATATTTTAGCTTTAATAGTTATGACCTTAAAAACGTATAAGCTACTCCAATGCGCATACAAGATAATAAATTGTTAAAAATTGTATTTTTCATTCCTCCATTTGCCACCCTAAGAGGTAGCCCTTAACAGGAACAAAACGGGAAGTATACCCTCCCAAGTAAAATATTCCAAATCGGTTCATTAATCACTATGATGGATAATTTGAAAAAATACGGCCGATTTAAGAACCTCCGTCTTTTTTAAAATCGGTTGGAAATATATTTTACGATGAAATTTTGTTAAAAATTCTGAGAAAACATAATAAATTAGAATTAGACCAAACGGTAGTATACCATCCCAAAAGAAAAATATAATTCTTTTTTAAAGTCGGTTAAAAATATTTTTGACAATGATATTTCGTTTGGTAAAAATATTTGTGTCGGGGTGTAATTTATCTACGAGTATACTAATAAAGAGTATGTTTGTTTGAACGCGCTAATCTCGGGAACTACTGGTTCGATTTGAAAAATTCTTTCAGTGTTAGATAGCCCAGTTATCGAGGAAGATATCATCACACTAAGACCAATAGGAGCGAAGCACCAATGCAGAATGTTGCAAAAAAGGGCGAAAATTTATTCCTTTTAAAAGACGCAGACGAAGTCAGTTGCGGGAGTAAGCTAGTCTATAATATGTATGTATTTAGAAAAGTATAATTATGTTTATCAGCAGTCTGGCTACCATAGTATGTGAGATGTGTAAGGTTCTTATTATAAAACAAAACTTTTTATTTGATATCCAGGATTAAACAATAAACATACATATAACCTTTATTAGAAAGTACATTATATTATCGTATATGGCGCGCGCCACATTGCCAAATGCCAGATGTCCAGTGCACCTTGCGCGTGCACGTCTCGTTCTTACTCCCTCCCTACCCCCTCCTCCTAAAGGGTATTGAGTCTAATTTCTTTCGCATCTGTCAAAGGTTTTTAGTGCCCATATATGTGGAGAAATTTTTATATTGAAGAGGCGTTATTGCGTTTAAGTTATAGAGATGAACGTTAGCCCACGACTCTTCTTGTGTTATTGTTGATTAAGTGAAACAATTTCTAGGATAAAAAAGGTATCTCAAGAAACAAAAACAAAAAAATTGGGACGAATCGAGGACGTCCTACTTTTTTTGAACTCTGTTAAAAATAAATGAGAATTACTTTGTGAAAATTTCTATGTATAATAGCACAACTATTTTAGAAAAAATTGCCACAGAGATGTTGATGAATTTGTAGCTAGGATCTTATTATACGCAAAATATATTACACTAGCTGACCCGCGCAACTTCGTCTGCGTCTAAATTTTCTCCGTTTTTTAAACATTCTTCATTGGTGCTCCGCTCCTATTAGTCTCAGCGTGATGATATATAGCCTATAGCCTTCCTCGATAAATGGGCTATCTAACACTGAAAGAATTTTTCAAATCGGACCAGTAGTTCCTGAGATTAGCGCGTTCAAACAAACAAACAAACAAACAAACTCTTCAGCTTTATAATATTAGTATAGATTGAAAAAATAATAATAATTGCACAGAGAAATTCAGAGATTTAAAAAAAAATCCTGCTTCAACACTCGCATCGCATTTAATTACGTAGATAACAGATTCAGTTTCCCATACACAAGGTGTCTGCTCGTCTGCCCCCTCTAACATAAAAAAAAGTAGTACTGAGTGTAAAGAAATGATACCAAGTGACAGCTGTCAGCTGCACTTGTTTATAGGTTAATGACGTATTAGATTTGATTAGCGTTTGCGTGTTACAAGTTACACTTTTTCAAGCTTTCTCAATTAAACTCAATTTACGCAAACTATAGGTATGTTACTTCAATAATACCCGACGTTTGGACTTCATCATCATCACCAACAGTCTCTAATAGTCAACTGCTGGATATAGGCCACTCTTTAAAAAGGAGGTTATGGCCTACTATACCTGGCTAGACGAGTTGGTATAGGGTTTGTTTCTAGTATTCGAAAACTACATTATCAGACTGCACGGATGGCGTAGTGGTTTAAGCGGTCGCCACGCCGCTTCCTACTGCGCCGAGTGTTGTGGGTTCAAACCCCACATGGGACGACACTTTGTGTGATCCACAAATTGTTGTTCTGAGTCTGGGTGTTCTTTGTGTCCGTTTCATGTATGTTTGTAAAGCCCTAAAGCGCGACACAGGATAAATTCCTATTGCGGGAGTTGTCTTTAAAAAATAAATGATTGCTGGCGGGGAAAACTAAGCAGAACATATGCTATAACCTAATTTTTCACACCTCACACGGCCAGCCGCACGATAACCTGACTGTTCATAAACAGACTTATATATTTCTGAATACAACCATACATACAAATAGAAAGCTACATTATGGAATTATTACGGAATGTCACTACTCCAATTCATCCCGTGGGTGTCGTAAAAGCCGACTAAGGGCGCAAAACAACGCAGGACACCAGCACTGCAAAAAGAAGGAAAACTTGACACAAACCCTATACCAACCCGCCTGGCCAGCGTGGTATAGTAGGCCTAAAACCTTCTTTCTAAGGAGAGGCCTATGTCCAGCAGTGGACTATTAAAGGCTGTTGATGTGATAAACAAATGATCTAGCTCATCAAAAAATTATTTTGTCATGAGTGGGAATCGAACCCACGACCTTAGCAGTCAGGATAAACCACTCCACCGACAGGAGAGTGAAAAAATAAATGTATATTAATAACAATAGATAAATGTATTACAATAAAATATAGTTTAAAAAACTAAAAAACACGCTTTTGTAACTAGCCGTAGACAATATTTTTCTATAAATTCAAAAAGAAAAATCATTTATCGTAGAAATGCGTGGGGTGCTAGATCTCAATTATTGTAAAAATATTTACCTACAGATATTGGTAAAAGTAACGTTATTATATTATAAAATATCTTAAAAAACGTCCACGCTTTTTTGCTATGAAATGATTATTCTTTTTTGTTAAGTTAAAATTGTCTTGTACACTTTTACGACTGTTTTTTACGTATGTAAGTTTAAAAATCTCCCTAAATCCAGAAGACTATCTTCTGCCATTTAAATAGCATAATATCTGTAAAAATATTTTAAAAATTCACGAAAATAAATCATGAAGAAAATTAAGTTACTTCATACATTGTGTATGAAATCTACCACGAATAGAAAGCAGAGCTGTAACTGAAATACGCCGGTGAAACAACGGGGAACTACCCACGGCCTAGGTGGCGCCGTGGCAGTTTATGCGACTGATCACTCCGGTCAAGACTAGCCATTTGTACCGAAGCATAGCTTTCCCACGCGTGATATATCCTGTGGTTTCCATGAATCAGAAATAAAGGCATCTCTCCATTTACCCAACAAAGAAGATGCTTAATCTCTGTTCTCTTTCTACCACCAACTTGAAAATGCAGTTGGGCCAATTGAAAATCAACGGTCTTACTTTGAAAGCAATGGTTTGTAAGCACAAATATAACTTTGTCGATAGTTCCTTTGTTATATAAATAACACGACTTTATACAAAAGACTTACACAGCGCCTTGTTTCATGAATATTTCCTTAAAATGTTCTAAAATTGGCATCAAAATGAAGCTTACAGATTTTTGCTCGAATTTGGTAATAATTACTCCTAAAGAACCGTCGTGATATTAGGGCAATTATTTCATCGTATTCAACTGAGTTAGTGAGGCTACCAGAGGCTCAACTGCCCTGAGTGGGGGGGGGGGGGGGGGTAAGGTAGAGGAGTACTCAAAACGCGGTAATGCATTACTGTCTCTTCAGCTGCAAGTGTCATTCATACCATTGTGTAGGCAAACTATTACACACGTATTTGTTTAAATTAGTCGAGTCACCATTGTGTCAATGCTCAACACTTAACTCTAACTGTGAACAGTCTGCTCATCATATCCTCTGGGAATGTAGTCTTTGGTATAATGAACGTACGAGTAACATAATGCTGAACAGCCTGCAGGTGTCACCTGGGACGGTATACTATGGGGATCTTGTGTCAACTAGGGTGAATTTCCGTGCGTTTAGGCGATTCTGCCATGCATATTATAGAAATCAAATATAGCTCTCTTAGGACTCATAATATTTTGTGACCACGGTGCTTCCCTGTTTAAAAGGGTGTATGCCTATTTTACTTCATTTTGTCTCCCGCTTTGCTAAGGAGGGAAGTCTATTTATTATATTTCCTACTCCAATTTCCTTCTGATTAATTTCGTTGCCGGTTCCAAAACCAGTTCAATTTTATTTGCCTGCGACTTCCCGAGTAATCTTCCCCGGGGTGTTTGGGTCATTGCTGTTGATCCTAGTATGCAGGCGTTACAGTGGTGTACGTATGGGAGGGATAAGTCCCATTAAAAAAAATAAAATTAAAACTTACACACCTGTTGCTAAGCTACCTGTATTTATGGTATAGGGGTTAACGATAGTGGTATCTCTCTGGTCGACCTGGCTGGTTTGTGCTGAAGTATGACTCACCCAGGGTATGTAAATAATTTATTTTAATAATTTATTTATTTCTTTTTTTTACATTTTTTTTTTATAATTTGTTTTAATTTATTTATTTCTTGTAATAATTTATTATAATAAAAATAAATAAATAATTTACTCAAAAAACGTAATATATTTTCAACTACCGATATTTATACCGATGCCAATGGCCACTCGATGGCATCTCAATAGCGTGTCAGGGGTATGACAGTGGCCTGGCGTGAACATGAAATAGCAGAATTGAGGCCCAGATCACGAACAATTGTACCAATAAGCCCATCAAGAAATAAACAAGAATGCCTTAAATCTTTGCAAAATCTTATTTTCAAACATATCAACATAGTCTTTATTCCATACAGGACGTATTTCAAACTTAAAAGGATCACATCTTAACAAGGCCTGCCCTCTCTCTCAACAAAGGAAGCAGTTGACCTCACGACTCGACTAATCATATAATTGGTGAAATTAACAGCACTTGAGACATTTCTTACTCCTACGGTGACATCACTAACCATTTATTAATCTCGTTAGTGTTACCACAGACAATAAAAACTGAGCAGTGTTTATTAGTAATTTTGACACCTGTCGTTTTGGCATCTGTCATAACTTGGACGAGTTGCTTATTTTTTTTAAGTTTTCGAGTGATGTTGTGCTTTACATTTTCTAATTGTACGAAGTGTAGAAGAGTTATAATATAATAATATGATATAATATTCTACTACATTCACACAACGCCAGTTCAGACTCATTTATATTTGTGATCTCAGAAACTACTGCTTCGAATTGAAAAAAAAAATTGTGTTGAATATCCTATTTATCAAGAAAGGCTATAGGCTATATAACATCATGCTACGATCAATAGGCACCGAGCGTCAATGAAAAATGATGCAAAACCAAAAAAAAATGTATTTTTGAGATAATTGCGCGTGTCAGCTAAGTAGCAGCTATATGATATAGAATAATATTTGTGTGATACAATAATACCTTAGTTCTAAAGAGTCTGATTTCGCTTCATATCCGTTAATTTTTAAAATTGCTTTTATCCAAGGAAAGCCGCACGGGTCATCACATCTCACTAGCTAGGATTAAAATTAATATTGTATTGATTGGTGATTGTGAGAGGAACATAAAGAATTCTTACTTTAGTGGTGTATCGGAATCGGAACCCTGGGGAGTGCCCAAGAGCAAACCAAAATAATTAATTTGATTCTAAAGAAGTGTAGGATAGCTAAATAGGTACAGGTCAAGCTAAATGACATCTTATTAAAACTATACGTAATATGTATTGCATATATTAAGTACATGGTTTTAATTGGCCATTTCTGAACATCGATACTTAATTTTTTTTAAACATCTAGTTAAAATGTAATTGGATCGAAACAGGTAAAACATTAAAAAGGCGCAGCAGTGACCGATCTAAAAATTGAAAAAAAAGCACGCAATATGGCGAAAAACAATCCGATTATTGCCATCACAAAAAAAAACAGTTCGCAATATGTCGCTCAGAAGCCTGCACCCGCCATTTCGCTATTGGTTGTATGCGGCGCGTGCCTGTGCGACAGATGGTTTAATATTTTTTCTTAAGTTTTTTTTTTCACAAGACGTCCTTGTTTGGCCTTTTGGGTTTTAGGAGGTGAAGTGAGTGCGTTGCTATGAACGCGCAGCTTGTACTCCTACATCTGGTACACTCAAGTTTGTTTAATTGCTTGTGCATTTAGGAGTTTAAACAAAGATAATACATCAAATAACATTTAAAAAATGTGTATTCTTCATAAGAAGTGTAAACGATGTAAACGACTGCCTCGGTGGTGGAGAGGTAGCGTATGCGACTGCTGTGCTGAGGTCTCGGGTTCGATTCCCGGGTCGGACCAAATGTTTGTATGCTCTGCAAATATTAGTTTCGGAGTTTTGGTATTTTCTATGTGTAATATGTATGTATAAGTATTCTATCAGTCAATCTAGCTTTCATAGTACAAGCTCTGCTTAGTTTGAAACTAGATGAAGTTAGAATGCCTTGTCATGTCTCCTTAAACAATTGTGCTTATAACTTGGGCATTCTTCCGGGAACCGGAGAACGTGTATGAAAGTTCTGATGAATGTGGAAGAGATACTGTATGTTTTTCGGAATAGGGGTAAATAATAATAAGCC
The DNA here is from genome assembly GCA_902825455.1 of Arctia plantaginis. Taxonomy (NCBI): domain Eukaryota; kingdom Metazoa; phylum Arthropoda; class Insecta; order Lepidoptera; family Erebidae; genus Arctia; species Arctia plantaginis. The sequence goes on along the minus strand of CADEBD010000289.1, from coordinate 4,655,053 downwards.
ATATGATTTATAATTTGCCAAAGGAAGCGAAAATATTTCAACAACAAACAACAAAATTATAGCAACACAGAAACCATCTTTTAACACAAATGAAGAACAAAAACTCCGTCCATTATCTCCAATGTCATGTATTTGTAAAATATTTCATTGTATCTTAAGTAAATGTTAGAGTGGTATTTGGAGCAAAACGAAATTATCTCAGGGTACACTGTAGGTTTCAGGAAATCATTATCATGCATAGATAGCCTAGCACGTTTGATTTCGCAAATACATTTAGGTTGTTCAGAAAACATACCAACCCTTGCGTGTTTTCTCGATATTGAAAGTGCTTATAATAATGTTTCTATCGGGGCATTAATACAAATTTTAGATGAGATTACAGTAGGTCAGAAAATAAGTACTTATGGAATTTTCTGAGTGAAAGACATCTCACGATTAAAGATGAAGACGGTCATCGAATTTTAACAAGATGGTCGAGTAATGGGTTAGCACAGGGTGACGGATCGGTGTGGTGACGGATTAAGAATACAGAGTGTCGACTAAGGGAAAAAACTACGCAGAACAACAGCATTGCAGAGAGAAGGAAAACTTGACACAAACCCTATACCAACCCGCCTGGCCAGCGTGGTATAGTATTCCAAAACCTCCTTTCTAAGAAGAGGCTTATGTCCAGCAGTGGACTATTAAAGGCCGTTGATGTGTGATGTGGTCCTATTTCACCACTGTTAGGTATTTAATATAGTAACGTACAAAATATGTCATCAAATTAAGAACGTCATGATATCTCAATACGCAGATGACTTTGCAGTATATGTAAGCAACAAAAATCTGACACAGTGTAAAATAAAAATTGAGTCAGCATTACAAATGATCAAAATATTATTGAAAGATATAGGACTACAATGGTCTTTAATAAAATCAAAATATTGTGTATTTATCCGAGGATTTAGAAGAATAGTACCTAATATTACTGTAGGAAATTATTCCGTGCCAAGAGCAAAGTGCATTAAATACCTAGGTATGCGGTGAGATCAAGGTCTCACTAGAAGTAAACATATCAACGAAATTGTTGAAAGAACTTCAAAAGCATTAAATTTGTTGAAAGTTTTAGTGGGGTCCACTTCTTCTGGGTTCTTCGATACGAAGTAGAATTGACTATGCGAGTTACTTATATGATAACAGCTCCACAGCTCAGGTTTCTAAGTTACATAAAGTAAAGAACCAGGCCTTACGGGTTTATTAAAAGCAAGCCAAAATACATTATGAAAAGTGAACTTGGTTTACCACCACTTTTCATAAGGAGACAATTCCTTGCATACAAATTTTGCTTAAAAAGTCAATCATGGCACACCAATGTAAATGTTGATCTTTTATGTAAACTTAGCACCTTGTGTTATATTAGGTATTGAGTGCCCTCTGCCAGAACTAGGGGTGGATGGTTTGGCCTCCAGCAAAATAAAAACTAACAAAAAGATTTGCCTAACACCGGTTCACTGGTAAATAGCTTTCTACCGTGTCCGGGAGTACGTAGGCATATGTAACCTAAATAGATATTTAATGCTAAAACATCTGATGTACCAGATGATCCAATAAACCGTAGTCATACATTTTTTTCGACGCAATATCATTGATTTCCGGCAAATGCGCACGCGCATGGCGCACGCGCATCTGTCATCTGAATTGAGTGACGGTATTTGAATGGTTGTTGAAAGTACAGCTTTTGGTGGCGCAAGTATTTATACACAGTTATAGTTATATTCAGTTATTTCTAATTGTAACTGTATCACACATGTTTTATAAGCATCTGCCGCTAAAGTTAAAATGGCGGGCGTGGGTTTGATTCTTAACTAGGACCAATAATTGTGTGATAAGGAAGTTGATTTGTTCTATGTCTAGGTGTAATTTATATACGTTAGTATTTAAAAGTGCTGGGGATCGCTTGGCATGTGAATTTCAAACGTTTTGACTGTCTTCTTATATTTCATTGGCCAGTTTCAATGAATTGTCATTGTAAATCATTGACGAGCGTTTTGATGTAGTGGTTAGTAACCCTGACTGTTAAGCCAGAGGGTTCAATTCTCACCCTATTTTTTCTCTGTTCAGAAATCCCAGCGGATACCCCCACCGGACTACTGTCTAAAATTAAAGTGAGAATTGTAGAAGACGGTTGAAGCGTCACCTACTTCGTATATTGTATTTACTCTAGGTGATAGTTTTTATTTTAGTCAAAGGAACAAAAATAGAGATACACGGATAACGGAAAGAAATCAGATGACAGAAGTGAGATCTAGGGCGTAAGCTACCGTAGAAATAGTTCTACGACTGCTTCGGAAATAACTTCGAAAACACAGTTTTTACGGATTCGAAAAGGGCGAAACAGCTCTAATAATAGCATTGCTTAAGAACAATCTTATGCAATACAACCATCATGTAGTGGGAGTCTAGAAATAGCTGTGTAACGGCTACACTTAGACTTAATTAATTCCTAACATAATTTTGTATATTATATTAATAGTTTTTATTAGTGTCACCACCCCTATTCATACCCATTAATGATGGGTGTCGTAAGAGCCGACTAAGGGAGCAAATTACGCAGGACTACAGCACTGCAAAGTGAAGGAAAACTTGACACAAACTCTGTACCCAACCCGTCTCGCCAGCGTGGTATAGTAGGCCAAAACCTCCTTTCTAAGGCTCTCCTTAGAAGGCTTTCTAAGGCTCTCCTCCTCCTCCTCCTTAAGTCCACTTCTAGACATAGGCCTCTGCCTATGTCTAGAAGTGGACTAGAAAACTCAATTGATGAGTATGTTTGTGTGTCAAATCAAAAGTCAAATGGTTGTGTGAACTAAAAGGTATTTCTTTCTTTTATTCTTAATCTAAAGGTGGTTTTACACCGGCGAGGGCGAATCGTGGACGGACCGAGCGAAAGCTGAAATTTATATTGCGAAATTTCTATTCACGCTCTGCCCATCTTTGATGAAAAGGTCTAGGATGTGCGAGGCGAGAATTGAAATATTTGTTAGTATAATATTGAACTTTATTGCTCTGAGAAGAGTATTTATTTACTTTGTAAAACAGATATACAAATCGCGCACCGCTGCCGTGCCAATTCAAAAGACTGTAACTCGACTTACAGTGATTTGCCTTGTTTTGCAAGAGCTTTCAAAGTCAAAAGTCGTTTTCAAAAGTTACAGTGTATTGGATTGGCACGGCAGACCGGCCATCGAAGACCGGCACGTTCTCTCTCTGTCAAGCGATGTCTCGCGATGGGTAGCGCTGGCACGCGCTGGCACCCGCTGGCTCGCTCTGAACATCGCGAGACATCGCTGTATACTATACTCCAGCTCCCAGTTCTACTAACATATTTTTCTTAGTTTTATTTATTGGTAAACAAATCTGAAAAAAGATGGAAGTACACGGCTGGCATAGTTGTTTACTTAATGTAGGAATTAATAACAAAGCTCTTTGTGTTGCGATTTTTATTTTTTTAGTAAATAATTTAATACATTCTAAGATGTTTTTTTTATTCTAAGTAAGTATGTTATGTACAATGCGAAAAATATTGACGTTAAAATCGTAACGCCATGTAACGATATTGAATAATAAAATATATGATGATTAAATATGTTGTTAGATAATGTTAGCATTAATATTAAAAAAGGATAATACCTATACTTTAAATTTATATTTAAACGACTGGAATAGCAATGGCTCTCTCCATAAAACAGAGGCGAGACGGCGCGAGGCAGCGATGGCCGGCGCGTGCGAGGGCAAATGGAGGAATGAAGAACAGTTTATTAGAATTCAATATGAGGCAGGCGCTTTGAAGTCGGTGATATACTTTCAAAGTTTTTTATGGTATAATCAACAAAAATCATTAGAAAATAACACTGTATCCAGTTCTAACCCTGGGCTTAATGACTTTAACGTACATGATTCTACCTCTATTTCTTGTGTGGCGTCTTCTCTTTGAAGGTTTGTTGGAAGAAATTCAGGTTCAGATCGCTTTTCTTCATGTCCTTTTATTACTGTGTATGTGTGTAATACAGCAGAGAGTGGAGGTGAGCGCTGATGGGTCGCAAGAAGTACTCCCTAACCCTATACCTGGGTCGCAATGCCTAGGCGCTGTCGAAGTCGCATGTATTGCCCTCATCTATCACGCGATGGATCCGGCACTCGCATCGGCACGGTGAATCCATGGGATGGAACGCTAAGAAAGGGGGAGGGGGTTGGTAAGTGACTACCGCCGCCCGTGGACATCTGCTACTCGAGTCCATAGACAATCGCACTATCAGCCTGTGGCTCTAGCTTCCCAAAATTGGGATTCGGCTAAACTAGTTTCACCCACTCACTGCATAAAATAGTAAATAGTAATAGTAATAGTACCTATAGTAATAGTTTTAATTAAGTCAAAGTGCAACTTAAATCAGCTACAGTTCGAATGCCGAAAATATGATAGTAATAGTGCTTAAGATCGGTCTTAAGCAACGCTGATAATAGCCTTGTTTTGAGTACATCTACTGATCACTGTAACGAAACCATAACGCGATCAAAAAAATAGGCACAGTGCCATCTATCGAGCGCGAGGGAAACAGTTTGTCTTCTTTCATTATAAATGTTTTTTTCTGCTTTATAAATTCATAGATGTAGTGTCAAGTATTCAAAATAGAGGAAGTAAATCTGAGTTATATGGACTAGATTATAATCTGGTGGTGAAATTTTCAGGATAATTAAGATTTAACTGTTTAAATACCAGAGCACCAGTATTTTTTTATCAAAGATTGTAGCTTTTTGCTCTTTTACATTTAAGGACACCAAATATGACAAATAAAGCCATAAAGTCATACATCACATCAAGACCCTTTAATAGTCCACTGCTTGGCATTGGCTTCTCCTTAGAAAGGAGATTTTGGTCTACTGTACCTACCACGCTCGCCATACGGGTTGGTATAGGGTTTGTGTCAAGTTTGCCTTTTCTTTTGCACTGCTGTTGTCCTGCGTAGTTAGCTCCCTTAGTCGCCTCTATGACACCCACGGGATGAATAGGGGGCGGTGTCACTCCTTATTCTTAATCAGTCAATACGCAGCCAATAATTATTCACATCGATCAAAAAAAGCAACACCTTTACCCTTTCCTGCAAGGGCATAGTATGACTCCGGTCGTGCCACAAAAACCAGTCCTGTACGACTGCCCTGCCATGAATTATAATTTCAAAATACTTATTTATTCTAAGGTTTAACCTTCATTTGGAGGACATGATTTTTACCGAGGTAGAATCATGCTTCGGCAGATATGGGCCGGCAAGACTGGAGTCACACTATCACTGTGGCGATGCAGAAAACTGGGGTTCCCCCATTCCCATGTAAGTGGGACTATTTTCAATTTTCCAACCACACCCGATACCCAGATATAAATAAAGTCCGAGTGCAACTTAAAACAGCTACAGCTCGACTTCCAAAAATATGATGGTAATATTGCATAAGATCGCTCTTAAGCAATACTAATAACAGCCTTGCTTTGAGTACATATACTGATGACTGTAACGAAACCATAATGAGATCTAAAAAAATGGCACAGCGCCATCTATCGAGTGCGAGGGAAACAGATTTTTATATAAAAGAAAAAATAAACAAGAAAAAAAAAGAAACTAAAGAGGACTACGCAGGATATATTAAGCCTCTTTACTTTCTTCAGTTTTTAAGAATTATGTAGATAAAGTTAACAAATCTGAATTATTACTGCGCCGGCACATGAACACAAATGTATTACAGAGAATCGCTGTTGCGCTATAAAGACTTTTTCAATGTGTGTGTTTAAGGTAAACCATCCAAATAGTACAGTCATTTTTAACTCATAGGCAGTTTATCCTTAAAATCATCATCTTCAACAGTCTTTATTAGTCCACTGCTGGACAAAGACCTCTCCTAAGAAAATTATTTTTCCACCCTTAGGTTAGGGATGAAAAAAAGAAATTTGATTTGACTGAAGACTTTTGATTTGACTCACAAACATCATCATCAATAGACTTTTCTAGTCCACTGCTGGACATAGGCCTTTCCTTACGGAAGTTTTGGCATACTATACCACGCTGACAGACGGGTTGGTATAGATAGGGTTTCTTTCAAGTTTTCCTTCTCTTTGCAGCGCTTCTGTCCTGCATAGTTTGCTCCCATAGTCGGGTCTTATGCATCCCACGGGATGAATAGGGGTGGTGACGCTCCGTATTCTTGATCCGTCACCACACAGACGAGACTTATAAAGAATGAAGATTGGTAATTTTTTCTTACAATTAATTTCGGTGGAGTCGAGATTTTTAATGTTTTTTATTTTATCCCCAACTGTCAATCGTAACCAACTCTTGTTCGTACTCTTGTCTGTAACCAGCTAGGTCTCTTAGACTTTTTTTCTGTAATGAAAGTAGCATGGCCGCCAGCATCGTAGATGTATAAAGGATCAGGTGTACAGCCAGCTGTCGCCTGGTTACTCAGTGACACGGTCAATGACCGGTTCGTGGACACTTGTATCATAATATAGGTATATTATGTTTGTATACAGACGGCTTCTTCTAATTACGTAAAGCTTAGTTATTTTAAAATAAGCTACTATCTTTACATAGTATAAAATAAAATATAATAAAAGTTAATCTATACTAATATTATAAAGCTGAAGAGTTTGTTTGTTTGAACGCGCTAATCTCAGGAACTACTGGTCCGATTTGAAAAATTCTTTCAGTGTTAGATAGCCCATTTATCGAGGAAGGCCATAGGCTATATATCATCACGCTAAGACCAATAGGAGCGGAGCACCAATGAAGAATGTTTCAAAAACGGAGAAAATTTATTCGTATTGAGAGACGCAGACGAAGTTGCGCGGGTCAGCTAGTCTCAATATGAAATAGACCTATACTCGTATGGTACCAGTGTTTCTAAACTTAAAAACATTTTAGCTAAGAATTTTTTTGATTGACTACGGGCGCTGACTTTGTTTTTGTTTACTGACTTCCAATTTAATGTTACACGTGTATTTCTAATCGCGGATATTTGTAAATGACCATCAGACGTTCATGTATTGTATCTTATGTTTTTAAAATTAATTAATTAATGTAATTATCTCAAACAGACAAAAAATAAAAATAAAATTAAATTAAGTAGCTTTTTTGTATTGTACGCTAAGATCTTTTAAAAATAGCAACGGATTTTAATGCGGTTTTCACCAACAGAGAGTGTTTCAACAGGAAGGTTTATATATGTAGAGAAAATCCAAGAATTTCATGGACTTGTCGTTAAAACAAGTGACGTTAGACCAAAATAATGTACTGCGGAATTCTATATCTTAAAAAGATCTACAAAAAATGCTGCGATATTTATCGCATCGCATTTTTATCTTTTAAATATTACAAAAAATATGGGTTAATTACGCAGCTGTTACATACATTGTGCATTTAATGTACTTTAAAATCGCTTTTTACAGAATATCATTAAAATGGACATTTTAGAAAATATTAGAGGTTTAAAATTTGGGGGCTTAACGACCGTCGAGCCGTACGTCCGTCCCGGGTGGCAGCGGCCGGCAGAATCGGAGCTGATTTATATACATATATTACATTTAAAGATGTCCTGTAGTATAGTCCTATCATAATAATAGTATAATTAATTACTCTATCTACACTAACATTACATTTGTAGTATCTACATTGCACCCGTGCGAAGCCGGGGCAGATCGCTATTAGTTGAATAAATTATTGTTTAAAAATCACGCTTTTGTAACTAGCAGAACTAAAAAGTAGAAAATAATTTTCCTATAAGTCCCAATAGAAAAATATTATTATCGTATAAATGGATGGGGTGTTATCTATATATATATATAAGAGATTTCCACGTATATAGTCACTTATTACGATATTTCTGGAACCATTAGAGTTAAAGACTTGAAAATTGGTAGGTATATTCTTTTCACCGAGTAGAGGTCAGCTAAGAACGGATTTTAAGAAATTCAAACAAAAAAATATATTTAAATAATATAATAGGCAAAACAACGTTTGCAGGGTCAGCTAGTTGTAATATAAAATTTCTTGAAAAGAACCTTAGGCTTTTTTTACGATAAAATGATTTTTCTTTTTGTACTTATACATAATTACTTTCTACCTTAGTACTATAGCATCTTATATACCTTTTAAACTTCTCCAGTTCATCCTAATTATAGCCAGCGTCAAACACTTCAAGTAAAGAAGGGGTGCGAGGATACCTTTCTCAATCAAACACAATATAATGGACTTTCTCCCCCTCGTTATCGAGAACCTTTTCTGACAACACTAAGGACTTAAGAGTTACTTGAGACACGGAAGTAGCCAAACAACACTCGAGGCCAGATATAAAACAAGATAAATGGTTAACAGAATTTTTATATACCTGGTGTCACTCACAATTAAGACTTTGACTGCACGGATGGCGTAGTGGTTTAAGCGGTCACCTCGCTTCCTACAGTGCTGTGTGTGTTGTTGGTTTGATCCCACATGGGACATCACTTTGTGTGATCCACAATTTGCTGTCCTGAGTCTGGGTGTTCTTTGTGTCCATTTAATGTGTGTTTGTGAAGTCCCCAACGACACAGGATTATATTCCTCTTAGTGCGGGAGTTGTCTTTTAAAAATAAGAAAATAAAAGACGAACATCCATAAAGCCATTAAGGGTTCCAAAGAAATACATATATGCATACACTCGTAAGACACAAGTCTCTCTGCCGCCGTCGAGTAAAATTAAAAATGCAAGGACGACTTCGATATAATAAGGGACTTTTAAAGTTCGATAAAAAGATGTAGCGTCCTCTTTTTGGCGTCTGGTTAGCGCGCTGTTACATTTTTACCATTCATTACGTCCGTGTTGTGACGGATTAAGTATAGGGAGAGTCACCACCCCTATTCATTCCTTAGGTGTGGTAAGAGCCGACTAAAGGAGCGAACTACGCAGTACAACAGCACTGCACAGATAAGGAAAACTATACCAACCTGTCTGGCCAGCGTGGTATAGTAGGCCAAAACCTCCTTTCTAAGGAGTGGCCCATGTCCAGTAGTGGACTATTAAAGGCTAAGATGATGATTCATTATGTACCTACTAATCCCATCCTATCAAATTAAAAATAATTTAGGACAAATATGTAATACTCGCATTTACAAACATCGAAGATAATTTTTTTTTAAAAGGAACTATTTATTGTAGTTACATAATTATTACGAACAATGCAAATTTATGTAACTTCAAAACCTTTAGTCTTGAATTTTATTTATAAAAAAGTTTAAGGTTTTACCAGAAATAATTATTATAAAACGTAATTCATTATTTAAAAAAAAACCGCCAAACAACTATTAGCGTAAAGACTTTTTTAAATCGTATGACTAGGCAAAGGAATCATCGTTCATCCGGCCTCTGAATACATCCTATTATATTTGTGAGTTATAACATCGTGTAGGAGGGGCTTTTGTCACTAGTTGTTATTAATTTCTTCAACTCATGTCGCTTTGGTATTCACAAACGACTCTTCCCGTGTGAAAGGTTATTTAAATAACTGCAGAGAGATTAGAGGCCTCTAATTATATACTAATTTATCCGTGTGGTGACGGATTAAGAATAATAACATAAAGTAAAAATGGCCATGGTAGATTAAATCAACACAAAATATCGTGAACCTGAAAAAATCTGCTTCAAAGTCAGTTCTGATAATATATTAATAAAAACATAGTTCTGAAAATACTTAACACCGCTTCGGAAACATTCTTTAAGTTCGTTTTTTTCTTGGCAGTGATTTATAGGGACGTTTAGGGAGCCTCCGGGCGACTGGCGGCGAGTCACGTGGTCAGGATCAAGCAAATTATTCAGAAAGATAGTTCAGGTAGAAACGTTTTCCAATAATGGGGCCTCACTTTGTCGTTTGTTTGTCTTTGTGTATGTAACTCCATAAATATTCCCACCAGGCTTTTACACTATTTACATTAATCTCTCTGTAATTGCTAACTGGTATCGATCTATGTAAATGAGATATGGGAACCACGTGGGAACACATCTTTAATTAGAAATTCCCGACTTTTAAGAAAAATTACAGTATATTACTACAGTTGTCTATAAGCGGTAGGGCTATGGAGATTTCAAGCCGCACAAATGGGGTCTTAACACAACTGCTGAAAAATCACATTTATTAAGTCAATGAAACCAACTGCTAGAGCAAGTGTTCAGGTGCAGTAGCAGTCCCTAACATATAGTGTAAAACAAGTTCCTGTCCTTTCCTTTGCATTTTAAAACAATATCACTTTTTAACATAAAATTCAAGCATGGCAACCCAAGCTATTAAAAAACTAACTTACCGGAAATTTCAACCTTAATCCGTTAGTCATAGCATTCAAAGTATATAAAAATGAAAAGGGGTACTCAAGACACACATATAGAACTTTGTAATTTGAACTGTATCAGCATGTTTTTATGGTTGGATTTTGTTACTAACAAAATTTGAAGTAGACATTCTTGGTGCAGCTGGACCGAGCAGCTGTTGTCCAATACTTTGAATAGTTTTAAATTTACTTCTCAATTATTTCGTTTATTTAAGTTCTTTAATACGATCAAGCAGATGGATCCAAGGTTTAATACCGAGAGACCGAAATACCCTTAACTGTATAGCTGACCTGACTTGGTCTACTTAGTGGGCAGTCATTCTGACTGGTAGTCTAAAGATCGTGGGTTCGATTGAGAAAAAGACAACTCCCGCACTAGGAATATATATATAGTGTCGCGGGGCCTTTACAAACATACATGAAATGGACACAAGAAACACCCAGACTCGGATCAATAAATTATTGATCACACAAAGTGTTGTCCCATGTGGGGATCGATCCCACAACACTTAGCATAGTAGAAAGCGGCGAGGTGACCGCCTAAACCACTACGCCACCTGTGCAGTCGAAGTGTTCTATGTCTGGGTGTAATTTATCAATTAAATGTATGTGTTGAGAAATATTTGAGTATTTTTATCAGCGGTCTTTGGCGATAATTACCAGTTTCGTTATTGAAGCATTATTTTTTTCAACTTGCAACTTCTAAGTCACTAAAATATACCCATTTTGCGTCGTATTGTATTAGTATTTCTATGCATTAGGTATATTATTCAACTGGACGTCGCGCACAAATATGGCTCAGGCTTTCTATACCGAGAAATTCATATGTAAACAAAAATAATATTGAAGTGTTTGTTTGTAATCCTAAAATAATAGGTTTCTTTCATGCTCACACGATTATTTGCAGAATACCTATGCCTAAAAACCACTTTATTTATTTTTTGCCTGTCTGTTTGTGCCGGGTAACTTTCTAAACGGGTGGATCGATTTTGATAATATTTCACTACCTGTCTATTTAAGGAGTAACTTAGGATATTTTTCCTTTCAAAAAAATCCTTATCTATCTATCTAAATCTGTTTTTTTTCTGGTGTACCCAATACTCTTTAGCAATCCTTTTCTTTTTTTATTATGTGTTAATTTAGAAATATATAAGCAAGTTTATCAAAAGTCTGGTTACATATGATGTGTAAAAAACTTGACATCTATGTCGAGATGCGAGTTCAATTCCCGTTAATGCAATTATTTGTATGTGTTAATACGATGGAAGGAAAGTATTCCCTTCTTATAGTTATCTTATAAGAGAGTTCAGTTTTGTTTGCAATCGTCTACTAACACCGAGAAACACTTACCATCAGGTGGGCATTCTCGCTAACTTTTTATTGGGACTAGTCCCACCCACACGCCCACCACTGTAACTCCTGTACACCAGGATCCACAGCAGTGACCCACGAACACACCGAGTTATGACACTCGGGAAGTCCCAGGAAGAAATTAAACTGTCTTGGAACCCGCAACGAAATTAATCAGAAGAAAATTGGAGGAGTTGGAAATACAGTAAATCCACTTCCCTCCTTAGAAAAGCGGGAGACAAAATGAAGTAAAATAGGCATACACCCTTTTAAACAGGGAAGCACCACGGCCACAAAATATTACGGGTCCTACATGAGCTATATTTGATTTCTATAATATGTATGGCAGAATCGCCTAAACGCACGGAAATTCACCCTAGTTGACACAAGATCCCGATAGTATACCGCCCCAGATGTCACCTGCAAGCTATTCTCGCTAACTGACTACTATAACACAAATCAGCTGATTTGAATAGGAGAGGTAGCCTTCACATGATACGCAGGTAGTCTTTGCACAATTGTGGTTTCCTAACAAAAGCTTTTGAGAAATTTGTAAGAATTATTGTGAAAAGAACCGCATCAAGTGAGGGTAACAATACCTGTCTAAGACACTACCTAAATGCTTGTTATTTTTATTGTATTACTACCATTGTACAGCAATATGAGTGCCGCACATTCTGATTTAACCAGCTGACCCGAGGAACTTCGTCCTGCGTCTCTTAAAAGGAATAAATTTACCGCGTTTCTGCAACATTCTTCCTATTTATCGTCTCCTTGCCTTCCTCGATAACAGGGCTTTCAGTCACTGAAATAGATTTTCAATTCGGACCAGTAGTTCCTGAGTTAAACGCGTTCAACCAAATAAACACACTCTTCAGCTTTATAATATTAGTACAGATTATTCCTTCCATTATACTGATATTTTTGTCTATCTAATTCTTAATATATCCGGTTCACGCTAATAGATTTCCATCTCATTAAATTAGGATTAAAATTATAGATAGGCAAAATAGGGGTGTAGGCACCTCCTATCACTTTCCATATAAGCGTTAGTATACGTTTCATCATCATCATCAACAGCCTTTAATAGTCCACTGCTGGACATAGGCCTTTCCTTAGAAAGGAGGTTTTGGCCTACTATACCACGCTGGCCAGACGGGTTGGTATAGAGTTTGTGTCAAGTTTTCCTTCTTTTTGCAGTGCTGGTGTCCTGCGTTGTTTTGCGCCCTTAGTCGGCTCCTACGACACCCACGAAATGAATTGGACCTATGTATGGACCATACTTATGTATATATCTTATTAATGTAATTAAGCTTATTCCTAGATACAACTATTTCAGGAATAAGACCGCCCAATGTATCTACCAACTTTAAAGGATTGATTTTGTTTCTCTATGGTTTTTAATAAAGAATATTCTATTATCTATGGCTCTTTTTTAATCGGATAAATTACTCCTTTAAATTATTTATCGACTTTAAAACAAGAAGTTTCTAAATTCAGCTGTATTTATACTTTTTTTGTTACGTGGTAACTTCGCCATTAGTGAAGGGTTTTTAATATACATTTTTAACCAGCTGGTACCCTCGACTTCGTTCGCATGGCATTTCAAAAGCGCTGCCTTAGTGGGTTCGATTCCTGGACCGGGCAAAGGTTTTTATGAGAGGAAAAATAGCCTAAGTTACTCCTTATATAGACAAATACCTGGTAGTAAAATATTATCAAAATCGGTCCAGCCGTTTAGAAGATTATTATTAACAAACAGACAGACAATTTTTCTTTTAAATCTGGTTTTTAGACATAGGTATCGTGCAAATAATCGTGTGAGCACGAAAACAAATATTATTTTGACATTACAAACAGACACTTCAATTTTATTTATACTTGAGACAAACCCTATACTAACCCGTCTGGCCAGCGTGGTGTACTAGACCAAACCCTGTCTAAAAAGAGGCCTATGACCAGTAGTAGACTGTTAGAGGGTGTTGATGATGATGATGAAACGTATACTAACGCTTAACGTTAATGATCGGACTAAAGAAGAGTCCCATTTAAATTTGTAGAAAATAATAAATCTCTCAGAATTGTAAATTAAGTCAGTTATACTTTTTAAAAGTCTTATTATTAAAATAAATCGCACAACCATACAGTAGACAACTATAAATCAGCTGATCTGTACAGAATGCGGTTCCCATCAGCTGATTCTAAAGGTACCAGGTATAAGACAAGATGGCAGAAAAAATACATTGTTATTTACACAATACAATACAAATTGCGTATATTTGAATGCAATTTGTTGGTCGTTTCGTTTCCAACTAAAGTATACCGTAATATCTATGCATATAAAATAACTTGCTCTGACTGATTCATCAACTCAGAGCCTGATGCTTTTTAGTTTGTTGTCACCTACTAAGAAAGGCTTTCTTATACAGAAAGCCTTTCTTAGTATGAGGTATCACCCCTATGAGGGTAAAATATAAGAGTTTATTTGGTTGAACGCGATTATCTCAGGCACTACAGGTTCGAATTGAAAATCTCTTTTAGTATTGGAAAGCCCTTTTATCGAGGAAGAACACTCACACTCACAATAGGAGCTGAGAATCAATGGAAAATATTACAAAAACGGGAAAAAAATATTCCTCGTCAGAGACGCAGGACGAAGATGCTGGGCTCATATTCCTATACAACATATATAACTATTAGGTCTTTACCTATGAAATTGCCGTTTTGTATGCAATAAGTGAAAGTACTTATTTTTCAAACTTTTTTATTTCTGTTATTCGAAGTAATCACCCATGCAATCGACGCATCTTTGCCAACACATTGGAAGTTTATTGATGCCCTTCTTGTAAAAATCAGCTGGACGGGAGGCAACAAACTCTTCAAAGGCATTTTGTACTGCCTCTCGGAAATTATATATATAGTTGGACAATCAAAATAAGCGTATAGGCAGTTTATTAGAGCCGTATTGTTACCCTCACTTGATGGGGTTCTTTGCACAATAATTCGAATATAAATTTCTTCAACAGTGTCAAAAGCTTAGCGTAAAATAAGCGATGAACGATTGCTTGGAAGTGAGTGAGAGAGGACAGAGGAGTGTAGGTAAGCGATTATCGCCGTCCATGGACACCTAGAACTCAATAGTCATAAATACGTTGGCCCCCATCGAGTCCCTCTCTCAGAATGAGGGGGAGAAGGTGTTTGAGCTTCTGTAGCCTCACCGCCTCATGTTCTGTAATTTCTTGTTTGCCATTTTTGTGAACAACAGTTTGTTAATAGTTTGTTTTAATAAAAATTCGTTCCCCTTATACATGTTATGACTATATAGTCGGATATAATATGCATTTACAAGGAAAAATATCCAAATATGTTTTATGCCTTGACACGTTTTTAAGACTATTAGTAAAGGCTGAGAAAGTTTTTCTAAGATAAAAGCGTGTTTTCTCGTAAAGTTCCTAACTTTAGTAACTCTCATTTTCTTAGTTTTTTTCTCACATTACAAACTTCTATTCTTATTTTTCCATTTTTTAAAAAAACCCTGTTTTTTTTAATAAACCAGTTTTTCGCGCCTGTTCTTTTTTTTAAATAACTTGCCGATTTTTTTTTTAAACTAATACTTTTACACGGATTATCTTTCCAGTCAGTTTTTTTTTTGAATATGTAGGTATTTTGCGCTGCACATTCTGTACTATATGCTTATTTTGAATCCAGAATACGATGTATTCTTAATAATTCCTAGTTAGATTTGTCATGATATAGAAAGGGACAGATACAATATAGACACAATATATTGCGACAATAGATTTTTTACGTCAGCTGATTTCAATAAGAAGACGTTGTTCCTTCAGCTGAGTCCAAAGATCGCAGGTAAGTCTGGATGTGTTGCATAAGTGACGTTCAGAAAAAGGGTCACTAACTATATATAACTTGAAAGCTTATGTGTCTGAAACTTCGCAACCATAACAACTTGACGTCATATCATGTTGGCTGCGGAGGGATGAGAAAAATGTGGCCAAGAAAGTGTTAGGTATGGGAATTGAAGGGTACAAGAGAAGAGGAAGGCCAAAGAAAAGGTGGATGAACTGTGTGAGTGAGGATATGGCTAGGATTGAGTAAACAGTGAGATGACGAATGTTAGAGTAGAATGGAAGAGGAATTGGGAGAATTGGGATTGGAACTTGACGGTATATTTAAGTATCTTCCTAAATATCTAACATCTATTGTTTGTATATTACTTACTTCCAACTTTGAAAATGTAGAACTTCCATACAATTTATTCATACGTTCATTTCTTATTTGTTCTCTTAGGGATGAAATTGCCAAGGATCCTCGGTTAGTGGGTGCTTAAAACATAAAAATCATAAGCTGCCAAAATTTCAAGTTTGTAGCCTTAATAATTTAGGCTCTGCGTTGATAAATCGGCCACTCAGGGCAAGTAATATTATATGTATAGATAATTTCTAGTTTTATATATTTATGACAGATTTAGACAGAGACAGATACACCACAGACACAATATATTACGAAAGTAGATTTTTTCCGTCAAGTGCTTCCAAGATCGCAGGTAGAATTCTGGATGTGTTGCATAGTAGCGTTTAGAAAAAGTGCCACTTCCAATATGTGTTTTGCAAGCTTATATGTATGTTACTAGATATTTTACAATCATGTACGTGCCTATTTTTACTTCATTTTGCCACCCGCAGGAGGGAAGTGGATTTATTATATTTCTAACTATTCCAATTTTGATTAATTTCGTTGCGCTTTTCAAGACAGTTTAATTTTTCTGGGACTCCCCGAGTGTCATAACTCGGAGTGCTGTTGATCCTGGTGTATAGGAGTTACAGTGGTGGGCGTGTGGGATGGATTAGTCGTACGAGTTGCGGTGTAACTTGACTGACTATATTCTTGTCTTCTATAGTTAAAGTAAATGATTATTTTCAAACAGGTTCATAAGAAGGAGGAGGTTCTTATTTGGGTATTTTTAAATGTTTGTTACATCCGTCATTTGTGATCCGATTTGGAAAAAGTTTTTTTTTATATTGGAGGGTAGGTATACTTTCCGTTTGGCTTGGTTGAAATTTTAAGAAATAATCCCTCCCCTAAGGGTGGAAAATTGAGTTATGCATATTACAGCTTATTGGAATTAATTATGATGTAGGTCCCACATAAAATAAAAAAAGACAAATGGATTATCTCTTTGTCTATGTTTCACTTTCAATTAGTTAGTTTCTACATTCAGGATTCAGTAAAAAAATGTGTATCACGAAGAAAAGCCTTTAATTTACGCTGATTTTCTTAATAAAAAAATTGTGACCTAAATAGAACCTAAGAAATATTTATCTATCGTTTATTACACATCCGCGAAACTAAAATCAGCCTGTGAATTAAAATGTGAAACGAAAAAAATATTTTTTTTTCCGTTGCCCCGTTTTTATTCGTATCATCACAATAGTTTTTTTTCAATCAGCTGATTTAAATAGAAAGCTCTTTCACATCAGCTGATTGTAGAGCAGGTAGACGTTACGCAAGTCGAAAGAAAAAAAGAGATATTGTCTATTCTTTTTGAAAGTCTTTGTATCAAAATGACGGTATTTCTCAGCTGACTTGAGGGTGTTTTGAATGTATCAGCTGAGTCGCATCCTATGCACGAATTTGTTCGTCACGAAATGGTGACGGATTTTAAATGATAGGTACTTAGGTATATTAACAAATTGGTGTTTTAAAGAAAAAGTGAAATGTATTGGAAGAAGTAGATTTAGTATAATTCCAACTCCTCCAATTTTCTTCTGATTAAGTAATTTCGTTGCGGGTTCCAAGACATTTTATTTTTTTACTGGGACTTCTCGAGTTTAACGATCACTCATCCTGTTGCTAAGCTACCTGTATTTGTGGTATACGGGTTAACAATACTGGTATCTCTCTGGTCGAGCCGGCTGGTTTGTGCCGAAGTATGGCTCACCCAGGGTATGTAAATAGATAAGGCTCACGTTTCACCGTAATGTTATAATAATAACTAGCCTTTACCCACCACTTCGTCCGCGTGGTAGTCGACAACAGATATCGTAGAGGATACAATGTTGACAGTGGTGAGCGTTTGGGAGGGTATAGTCCCATTAAAAAAAAAGCCAAAGCCATCAAGCTGTTTAGACCACAGTGCGTGCCAAAGACTACTTATATACATTTGAAAAATCCTTCTGTCGCAGTCAGGTAATAATAACAGGTAATAATAATAATAACTTCACTCAAACGGCTGTCAGATCCGAACCTCTGAAGAGCCTATACCATGGTAACCAAACTGCTGATAAACATGCTTATATATTTCTAAATACGTCTTATAGACAATTAACTTTCAGATGCAAAACAAATAATTGTGGTGATGGTGTTCATTACACAATTATTTGTCACGACTGGGCATCGAACCCATCCTCTATTTGCTTAGCAGTCAGGATCACTCAAGGTTAAACTAACGGGCCAGTCAAATAGGCAATAATGATAAATTATATGGTATGATACCGGAAGCGCGTCATCACGTCGCTAGTTCGATGCCCGCTCATAGCAAATATTTGTGTATCGGAAAGTCTATTTGCTTCAGTCTAGATGATTCATTGTATTACACGTATGTACTTAAAAATATATATCTAAGTAGATATTTTTAAGTAAATCTAAGTATGTTTATCCATTTCGTAGAAGACACAGTACCTATACCAACCCGTCTGGCCAGTATGGTGTAGTAGGCCAAAACCTCCTTTCTAAGGAGACGCCTATGTCTAGCAGTGGACTACTAAAGGATGATGAAAAGCCACACAGTATACGCTATTCTTAATTTAGCTCAATCGCAAGACTTTTAGAAGGTAGGGGACACCGTGGTCCTCACACAGGAGGGGGCTATCTGTAAGCTGTAGAAGGCCCGGGGTCCGTCGGCATTGGGGTACCAGAGATTTCCTTTCTACGTTACACCCGGTTCCCCGGCTTTTTTTTAAATGGGACTAATCCCACCCACACGCCCACCACTGTAACTCCTGTACACCAGGATCCACAGCAGTGACCCACGAACACACCGAGTTATGACACTCGGGAAGTCCCAGGAAGAAATTAAACTGTCTTGGAACCCGCAACGAAATTAATCAGAAGAAAATTGGAGGAGTTGGAAATACAGTAAATCCACTTCCCTCCTTAGCAAAGCGGGAGACAAAATGAAGTAAAATAGGCATACACCCTTTTAAACAGGGAAGCACCACGGCCACAAAATATTACGGGTCCTACATGAGCTATATTTGATTTCTATAATATGTATGGCAGAATCGCCTAAACGCACGGAAATTCACCCTAGTTGACACAAGATCCCCATAGTATACCGCCCCAGATGTCACCTGCAAGCTATTCAGCATTATATTACGTTCATTATACCAAAGACTACATTCCCAGAGGATATGATGAGCAGACTGTTCATAATGAGAGTTAGGTGTTGAGCATTGACACAATGGTGACTCGACTAATTTAAATGAATACAACTTGCTCTTAAAGTTACCATGACCCGTAAGAAATTGAGCGACACAGTGATCCACCTCAAGCCATGTCCTCGACAACCGTTCGCGAACAGATGGAAAAAATTGGTAAAGATGGCGCCCCTTGGATGATTCGTCCCAGCGTTGCTGCCATTCGTCTATGAGGTCATTATAGACATCGGACTGCTGTTGAAGCAATCTTGTAATTTTACCGCGATCCCGCGCGCCCAAGAAATCGCATTCCATGTTTTGTCTTGAATAGTACATGGCTGCACGTCTCTGCACCTCGAGATCGACCGGAAGGACACCTGCCAACACCGGCAAAGCCTCAGTGCTAACCGTCCTATATGCCTTGCACAAAAATATCAGTGCAAGTCGTTGGCCTTGTAACAGTTTGCGACGGACAGCGCCTACGGTCGCCCTATCGGCCCATACAGGTGCACCATAGCACATAGAACCTAAATAAGTAGCTCCGTATATGATCTTTAATGTATTAAATGATAGACCCCATGTCGCAGTTGATATCCTTGTCAATGCACAGAAACTCTTTTTAGACTTTTCATTAACTATTTTAATATGTTCGATAAATGAAAAGTTTCTTTCTAAAACTAATCCTAGATAACACACTGTGGTTTTATTTTTTACAGTAACATTGTCAAATCTAATGCTCGGCGGTGATTTGAGGTTACCTTTTAAAAGTAACTGGAAGGTTTTGTTGGGTGCAAAAGTTAAGCGATTACGTCACCCCATTGAGATATCAAGTTCAAACATCTATTGGCTAATCTCTCAAGCCCCGCCCTAGTATCAGATTCCACCAGTAATAAGCCGTCATCAGCATACGCGTTCAGAGTACATCCGGATGATATTGGTATCGTAAGAAAATCGTCGAAGCCGATATTCCACAAGTATGGACCTAGCACCGATCCCTGAGGACATCCCATTGTAAGCGCCTTCGACACAGAATGATGACCAAGTCTTAGTTTAGTTGTACCTTGTGAAAAGTACGAAGAGATAAGGGAATAAATATTTTTAAAACACCCCCGTGATTTTAATTTCAGCAACAGCATGGGCCACCATGCGTTGTCGAAGGCGCCAGATATATCTAAGAAAATAGCCAGCACGTATTGAAATTTTGACTCTGTGACAAACTTTCTAACCGATATAACAGCGTCAGTTGTCGATTTACCCAACGTAAATCCAAATTGTCTATCATGAAATTTGACTCCACCTGGCAGAAGCCGGGGCACTACAAGACGTTCTAAAAGCTTTTCTAACGATGGTAACAATGTGATTGGTCGGTAGGATTTAGGATCATCCGGTGGCTTGTCGCCACTTTTTGGTATTATACGAATATTACCGCACCGCCATATACGAGGAAATATTCCTTCAGCCGGTTCCCCGGCTACTGGTAACCGAGATGGTGTGCGCTTTTTAAGGGGACTCGAGTCTGACTTAACCACCCCACCGTGCGTCGTCCGGTAAGTGGTATCCGAGTGGATTTCCATCCGAATATAGTTTAAGAAAGCTAAAAAACACGCTTTCTATAGAAAACCAAACTAAAAAATAGAAAATAAATTTGAAAAAAAGTGTTGGGTGCCTGTTGTCAATAGTAAAAAGCAAAGTAGTAAAACTATATATATTTTTTTAATTAGTGTATTGTCATCGGTCCTCGATATATCTACAAAGTTTGAACGACCGTTTAAAGTCAGTCAAAATCACGCCCAAAGGAGTCGGTTACAAACATACAAACAAACATACAAGTAAAGCTAATATAAAGCGTTTAAAAAAAGTCTAGGTTGCGCTTTAAGTTTGCCAGATTATCAAAATTACTAGCTGTTCCCCGCGTTTATGCTCGCCTCCTAAGAGTCGTAGCGTTATATTACATAGCTTACAACATTTGCCAATAAATAAGCTACCCGCCATTAAAGGTATTTTGTGTAATACAAAATGAATATTTCAAATCGGACAGGTAATTTATGAGATTAGCACGATTAAACAAACGAAAAACTTCTTTAGATTTATTATATTAGTACCTAAAGTGTATTTTGTATATAGAAACAGTAAATTATAAAGATGTTATCTTAAGCCCATTGATAAGGATATTTCCATAAATAAAAATAAGAATTAACAGCCGTGTTAATTAATGCGACCAAAAAAAATTTTAGTACGAGGATTTGTAGAAGCTTTCGAGAAACCAGCCAGGCTTGAAACCGTAGTATCGTAGTTAAAGTATGCATACAGTTTATTCCCCTATTAGCTTCTATGAGATGATGAGATGTACAGTATAATGACTAAACTCACGTGGTTCGGTGGAGGATGTGATCAGCTGATTGTCGGTAGACGATAGCTACCTGAGACTTGAGCAATATTTTTTTGGCAACAAAATTTTGCAGTATTCGTCGTTAAGTGACTGGGTTCTGTATGATATAAAGAAAAATTGACCTTTGAAGGCCAATTCTTGTAATAAAAGTTCAGTCTTGATTATATCGTAGTTTAACCGAAAATTGAAACGGTAATCAACTAGTCCTAGTAATACGTTACTATTTTACTACGAAAATTGAGATCGAAAGTTGATCGGAACTGAATTGTGACCGAATGTTTATTACTTGAATTTGCCTTCTGTTTATTTATATGTAATCAGAATAAACATTTGGTTTGTATTATCGTTACAGGAAAAGTGTATGTTACAGTCAGAACTCTTAAGCGGTCAAAACTCAAAAGTATTTATGAGCGCAACATCATACTGTTATAAACTCTTCTAACCCAAATGATTCACCAACAATTGAAGGGACGGCTTCGGCGGCCGCTGAATAATGAAGTGACGTGTCAGTGTTTTTCATCAACTAAAACAATATAGAATATTCTATTCTATGGTTCTTTTTTAAGATAAATTACTCCTTTAAATTATTTATCGACTTTAAAACAAGAAGGTTCTCAATCCAGCTGTATTTATACTTTTTTTGTTACGTGGTAACTTCGCCATTAGTGAAGGGATTTTAATATACATTTTCTATTTGGATTGATTGGACGTATAGTGACGGATTAAGAATACAGAGTGTCACCACTCCCATTCATCCCGTGGGTGTCGTAATAGCCGACTAGTAAAACTTGACGCAAACCCTATACCAACCCGTCTGGCAAGCGTGGTGTAATAGGCCAAAACCTCCTTTCTAAGGAGAGGCCTATGTCCAGCAGT
Source organism: Arctia plantaginis (assembly GCA_902825455.1). Lineage (NCBI taxonomy): Eukaryota > Metazoa > Arthropoda > Insecta > Lepidoptera > Erebidae > Arctia > Arctia plantaginis. The sequence goes on along the minus strand of CADEBD010000289.1, from coordinate 4,632,626 downwards.
AGACTACTAAAGACTGTTGATGATGATGAGGGTATATTCTACACACATTGAAATAAGAACTATATATTTTTTTTTTCACACCTTACGTTTAATAAATTCCTGTGCAAATAAAAAAAAACAAACACAAGAGATCCATTATCGGGCATTTAGATATGTATCTAAACGCCGAGTTGGAATGTACCAACTCGACTAATGTAACTTAGGGTCACCCTATAGAATGCAACTTCATTTGTAACATGGACAAGTTGCAGACCTTGCAAAAAAAAGGACATAAAAGATTATGTCCTTTTTTAAGAACCCGATTAAAAGGAGAAATCATTCTATTGTATATCCTATCAAGTTATGTGGTCCCCATAATTACAACAATCAAACCTACAAAACACTGTAGACAAATGTGCTTTCAAGTTTATTTTGTTTTACCACTGACCCCTAAATAAACTGCGGCCGAAAAGGACTTCTATTTCCTACTCCATAAAGTCGACATCCATTAACACACCTACGTCCATTTTGCGATAAACACAATGAGCTTGACGCACGTGCAACGAACGGAATTTAAAAAAAAGCGCACACAGGTATTCAATTTTACAGCTGACTATCAGCTGTTAGCATTATCAAAGACAAAATCGACTTTATATCAATGGTCATAGATATCAATTTAGAGTGCAGTAGTGAATTTTTTATTTTGCAAGTAGCCTGTACATAGTTGTAGAAGCATATTAAAATGTGTATGTACTCCTTTGTTCAAATGATGTAGTTTTTTAAGTCTATTATACAAAAATCGGTGTTTGTTTGTTCATACTTTTTATTCTGTCGTATCGTTTAAATGATCTTCATAAGATTTTAAACAAATTTACCTTAGGATACTTAAAAGACATAGAGTTTACATAAACAGAAAAGTACGTTTGGAGAGGGATGGTATCCTTTACGGCGAGGGAAGTTGAGGGGAAAGGTTAGTAGTTTATAAATACAAACAATCAAGATATGAAACATAATAAAAATTAAATATGAGGGAAATGAAATATGTATAAAGAATCTATTGTTTTAAATTAGGCTTGAGAAGCTACAAGCATTACAGTGTAGTATGGTGGTGGGGTCGTTAATTTTATTAATACTAACTGATATTAAGATGAATTCTAAATTCTGGATCATCATCATCATCAGCCTATCGCAGCCCACTGGACATAGGCCTCTCCCATTGCACGCCACTTAGATCGATTTTGGGCTTAACTCTGCATGGTTATTATTAACTTTTTAAAACCTCTGTGGCATAGTAAGACTTTGTAAAACCTTTACATAGATGTGGCTTAATACTAGCAACACAATTTTTACTATTGTAGCTGTAACAAATGAGGAAACCACACCATCTATGTGTAGGTGTCCCTATTTCTGGAGGGGGGGGGGGTAAAAGGGGGACCTTTTTTTTTATAATGTTGGAGAGCCTTGCCTTGGCATATTTGGGCTGTCTTGTCTGGGCCTCACAGGAAACTTTCTTTTGTTGCTTTGCACCGAGTTTGTGTGGTTGAGGGAGCCCAAGCCCCTATTTCTGGAGGGAGGGGGTGTGGCAACTTGTGGCACACCCCTCTAAGTATTACTCTCCCATGGTCAATTACCACTGACATTACGATAATCACACTTTAATGTATCGTAGAATGAAGTTGAGTAAATTAAAAGAAACTTAGTATTCAGAAGGTTCACATATAATATTTGATATTTATGTTAATTTTATTAACAATTATAATAAAGTAATTATAATGAGTATTAATTTAAAATATAAAAAACTAATGGTGTCATAATAATGACAAAAAAAAACATTTTATTACACAATAACATATTAAAAATTTAGATATTTATTTATTTATTTATTTATTTAACTTAATGCACTAGTTGTACAAAGGCGGACTTAATGCCCAAGGCATTCTCTGCCAGGTGACCTATGTATGATATAGATATGATATTATTATTAATATTATTATTTTATTATATATCTAGATATGTGATATATAATAAAATAACACAACAATCATTCATGGTGTGTAATAAGACTCATTCCCGTTTTATGTATAATAAAAAAAGAGATATTGTTCTGAATAAGCTCAATCATTTTAATTTACCTATAATTGGGTATTTTATATTTATATAATTGCTTTTTAGCTTCATTGTGAAACAGTTCTCTTTTCAAATAATCTAAAAATTATAAGTAATATGATTTTAATTGAGTCAAAACTAAATTAAAATTAAAGGCAATGTGTTTTATAATATTGAATGAAAAATCGGGATATGCGTAAATAAAATGTTTGTAAACAAAGCAAAAGCACAATGCATTGAGTACTGATTAAATACGGTTACTGATAATATAAAACGAGATAACATTACACCATTCAAAAATAGAGGTTAGAAGTGGTAAACATTAGTTTTATTCCAATTAGAATCTAATTAGAACATACTGGCGCGTATTTAGAGTACAAATTATCGTCACTTACCCGGTACAGAGCTGCCTGTCTGACCCATTTCAGGTAATTCTTCAAACCGCTGGTTAAACACTAAATTTCACAGATTATTACAATGTTTATACAATAATTCCGCCCATTTAACACATTTAGGGACTATTATTATTACCTAATACACACACTTGACCTATGAACTACTTGCGATCATGTTTACTAATTTTATTTAATTAAAATAATATTGCTGATAATCCGCACACAAGTTAAAATTAATTAATTGAATTGTATTACGCTAATTTAGGACATAAATTTGTTTTGGATTATTTTTTATACTTTATAATTAAAATTGCACGTGGTTTTATATAATTATTTTAGTTAAAACAAAATATTTTTATTCATTAAAACATTACTATTCACTACGATAACTTTGACATGTATGTTGCGATAAAAGTCCTTGGTCGGATATTAGTGTGCAAAAATATTTTTGCAATAACAGTGGAAAAATTGGCTCATTTAAAACATTTGTTTTATAATTTCTAAAATATTTTTTAAATAACATTTATGTAGATAGTCAAGTTTTATTGGTAAATATATAGCTTTGGTTAGTTTTCTTATAGATATACTAAATACTTCTGGAGTAGCACATTCCTTAAATATCATAGATGTATCCAAAACAAGATTGAAGATGTCATTCAACTTTGAAAACAAATTAAAAAAAATGACTCCACTCTTTGAATAATTAAGATTTTCCTTGGGACTACATTATACTCGTATGCTCAGATCAAATAAAAAAGTTAGGATGGAACTTTGCGAAAAACGATGTAGCGCCGGTTATATAAAAATGTTTGATTGGGCCCCGGTGCTGCCATCATAATTTTATTTTGTTAAAAATATTAGTATCTACGCTTACTTATATGTGAAATGCGCCTCCACCCTACTATCTATCTCTTGTAATTTGATTTTTACACCCTTTCAAAACACACTTCAGCATTTTTACTTGTAAAAGTATTGTTGACTGACAATGCGTAGTTTGGTTGTACGTGTGTACGTATAATAATGTAGGTACACGCTAAGGCGTAGTTTTGAATGGATTCACCTCTTTGTTGACAGAGTTCAGAGTTCATCTTAACTTTTTTATTTGATCTAAGCTTGCATGAGAACATTTAGATTATCATACACTCATTCTTTATGACTGAAAATCATTATTCTAATCTAATACACTACACATCATCGTAAATTCGTAATTTACTACTCAAAAAAAAATCTGTACCTAAATGTGTAGAGCTAACGCTGTGATCTCTCTACTTTTCAAAGTTTTTTGTATTTATTTTTTATGTTGAAAAATAAATTAATCAGGTGAAACTTACCCAAAAAAAAAAACAGTTACGCCAATAAAATATTCTTAGCAGCAACACTATCTATCACTAATGTCAGTGATGTCAATTTAAAAAAACATAGATGCCTGTTTTGATTTGAAAAAGCCGTTGTGTTACTTGTTTGAAACGAGTTGATTTTATCAATTTATCATAAAATGTCTAATAACAATCCTATAAATGACAAAAAGAAGGCCTTGTTGGCTTACAAGGAGAAGCTTTTTGAGGAGATGCAGTATTATGATAAGAGAATTGAGGAGTTTCGAACAAATCACAGAAATAAATGTTACTATGATGATTCAGACAGGTGAACTATTCCATTAGCTTTATAAAATACAGTTGAAGTCGCTTATCTTTATCACTAAGGACGGCAACGCGTTTGTGTCTCCTGACGTTCATGGGCAGCGATCGTCACTTTCCATCAGGTGACCCGTCTGCTCGTCTGGCCCCACTAACATAAAAAAAACATATTTAAGATGATAAATTATTAATAAATTAATTCACTAAATTTGCAGTTCAGAAGCTGAAGACTATTTTCCTAACATGGTGGACACTGGCCCTGAAGTCCCACAGCTGAAGGCAGAGCAATCATTGCTTAAAACTTGTCTGCAAGCTACACAAGAACTTACAAACCTGACTGTTTTGCAATCTGAAATCAATGTGTTAGTGCAGGATCCTCAGTTGGATGGGTAAGTTTAAACTGCAGACTACTATCCTAACTTTATTCTAGTATTGCAAATCTAAACTTGTATACTAATATTATAAAGCTGAACCGTTATTTTGTTTGGTTGAACACCCTAATCTCACTGACGTGTTTAACTCAAAAATGTGTTAAAAACAAAAAAATAAGCTACTGCTTCAAATTGAACAATTCTTTTAGTGTTGGATAGCCCATTTATTACGATAGGCTATTTACGCTACCACCAAAAGGAGCTGAGCACCAATGAAAGATGTTGCTAAAGTTGAAGGCACCTGCTGTCGCCACCCCGCTTGCTACTATGTTGAGTGTTGTGGGTTCGATCCCCACATGGGACGACATTTTGTGTAATCCACGAATTGTTGACAGGATATATTTCTAGTGTGGGAGATGTCTTTTAAGAAAAAAAACATATATTTTTTTATTTCTTTTAAGATATACAGATGAAGTTGTGTGAGTGAGCTAGCATGTAAATGAGTTCATGAAATATTAATAAAACCCTTTTAATTAAACCCTTTTTTAATTTTAATTTAATAAGCTAAATGGAATATATTGACATTGATTCCAAATAGTCAAATAGTAATTATTTAGCATTTGTTCCCCGGTTTTGCCCCCCCCAATGTGTCAATATTTGGTGCCAATCAAACCACTATGTTATGTCTGCTATGAGTATCACCAATTTTTTTGTTTACAGTGAGAAGCCAGTAACAGAACCTGGCACTTGGCAGGAAGTAACAGCTGAATGCAGAATAGACTTAGTCCCGTTTACTATTGTGTTTTATATGCATACTCCGGTAAGTGTCTAAATGTGAACACCTAACGTACTTAAGCCTTCAGATGACCAGAATTCAGTTCCGATCTACTCTCACTTTTACTCTGTTATAAAATATAATCTCGTTAAGTAATAAAGTTTCACTAAAACTAGAATACTGATTTGACTTTCGGTCACAATATAATCACATTGCCGTCAATATTGGATGTTTAGTACTTTACTGTGAAAAAAGCTGTTATGACAGTGAGATCGATAGAAGATTGGATCTGAACTTTGAACGTAGTTTAATTCGAGAATTGACCTGATGTTTTCTTTAACTAAAAATTCATTTAAATATGTACTTAATTTTTTTTCACATTGTTATATTTATTTGTTTTATCTTGAATTTTAATTAATACTAAATCTTTAATTCCATGCTAATATCATAAATGCGAGAGTTTGTTTGTCTATTCACGCTTAAACAGCTGAACCTATTTCGATGAAATTTGGCGCAGAGATAGTTTGGTACCCGGGAAAGGACATAGGATAGTTTTTATCCCAGAAATCATCATTTGAGGGGGTGACAAGGGTATGGAAGATTGTATGGGGAATCAATAACTTTGATTCTTGAAGAAGGACATGTTACTGTTAACCGCAATAGCTAGTGCATTATGTTTTTGAGCATCTGACATTATGTAATGTATGTAATGAATTCATAAAAAAATTAATTCCAGAACCGCAAATTCGGTTCAACATCGTACCGTGGGCTACAGTTATCTCTGGTGAAGAAGTCACATGAGGTGGAACTCAACAATTCCGTGTTACATACACTAAGAAGACCAAGTGATGCAGTTGAAGTGAGTATTCTTACTGTTTAAATTGAAATTTGAGCGACTGAGGATTTATATATTTCATTAAATTTATGTAAGTTTTGTGTATGTATGTGTTATTTTGTGTATGTCTCTGGACTTAAATTATGTTAAATTTAATATTTTATTTTGCACCTACCGCTTAAATTTTTACATCACCTGAAGGTTGACTGGGAGAGAATGCCTAAGTTAAATTCTAACGATTTTGTTTCATATCCTAGGTCTCAAACCATAACTTAAATTTTTACTACAGTCAAAATAATGACGCATCGATCAAGCCCCGCCTGACCAATCAATTTCCAAGTTTTCGTACGAAACGATAATTTCTTGAAACTTCGATGCGTCACTATTTTCTTAACGCGAATAAACTATAAAAACATATTTCTTTCCTTCACTTCTTCAATTAATTTACGTCTGTAAAATTTACTTAAAAAAACTACAAAGAAATCCTTTCAAGTTAAGATTGTTTTTGACTATGCTTCAGGTGATTCGAAGCTATGCTGTCGGTTACCGTTCCAGACGTACAACCCTAGCTCGGCTAGCTAACAAATATGCCAGTTCACTGTTTATGGAACCACATGTAAGTATCATATAATTAGATGTTTATATCACTTTAATAGTCCACTGCTGGATATAGGCCTCTCCTTAGAAAGGAGGTTTTGGCCTACTATACCACGCTGGACAGACAGGTTGGTATAGGGTATGTTTTCCTTCTACCTGAAATACTGTTGTCCTGCATAGTTTGCTCCGTAAGTCGGCTCTTACGACACCCACGGGATGAATAGGTGTGGTGACACTCCGTATTCTTAATACGTCACCACACAGATAATGGGGAATTACTTACAGAATACTGCTTGCTATCCAGTATTCTGTATACTATGTATGTAATACTTTGATCTGCAGTTTTTTATAACACTGTCAAGTTTTGTGACCATATTATTTATACCACGTGGGTACGCGTAACATACTACTGTTGTTTCGTCTCGGACGTGTTTTATACAGCTTGAAGTCATCGCTACCGTTCTGTTGCTATCAATAACAATGCCTTCTCTTGAACTGGTAGCATTTTACACTCCAATAATAGCCGGTCATAGTTAGTGTTTTTAGTTCTTTGGTGTTTTTGTCTACTAACAGCTTCATATAAGGTGTATTTATAGTGATTTTATTTTATCTAAGTAAGTATTAAATGTTCGGCCATAGCTAGAGTCAGTCCATAAGAAAATATTAAATCCACTAACGCAGTAGATGGTGTACAAAGTATCCAGAATGTTGCGAAGGCGGTGGAATTTTACTAGGATTGCCTTTAGTTTATTGCATAAAGTCCTTATGCGTATATTCCACGAGAAGTTAGAATCAACTAGTCCTAGGTACCTGTAATCCTCCACCCCCTTGCTCCACCTCAATGCTTGCGCACGCGCATGACTGTTTCTTTTCATGCATTTAGCCACGCCTTTGAGATAACGGGAGCGAATGTGTATACGTTTTGTTCATATTTATAAAAATGGCGTTATCGTGTGACCATTTTATTATATAAAAAAAAATCTTTCTTTATTTATTATATTGAGGTCCTCATCTATGTATACTAAACAAATATCATCTTCGTACATGTAGATGCGATAGTTGTAGGTATTGTAAGTATGGGTGTTGTATTTATTATTGATAAATATAATAATAATGTCACATAATGTCTTAGACACTGCTGTCTGATTTCTAATTAAGCTAACCAGAGGTTACTAACAATCGAACCCGAACCGAATTTATTGATCTTAATTGCTGTCCCCCCCCATCCCCTGGCTGTCACTCAGATCAATAACCAGTGAACCGACAAGCCTGTCATAAAGAATGAACATTGTCAATAGTGCTGAAAATCCAAAAAAGCTACCTTTTAATAAATACTGTAGTTAATTTTATTTAGATTCGTAATTTTTAACCTGGCGATAACTGGTTTTGATTGATATAAACAAATTTCTCATTACAGCCAGAAGGTGGTTTCGTACTGAAGTGTTCGAATCTTCTCGAGATCCTGTGGCGACTGGAGAATAAATGGTCACCCGTTGCTCCCTTCCATCATAGAATGAAGTTTGACTTAGAGTATATGGGTAAGTTGAAAATACATATATTGTGGAAAGAAACAGGTTGTTGAAAAGCTGTGACATGATCATTACTGAAAAAGAGTAAAAATATAAACTGCACAAAATAATATTTTCCTTAGTTCCATTCACGTCCCGTTAGCCGGGCGAAGAAGTAACATCACAGAGGTTTGCTGAAAATATCTGGACGATGGATGTAGACACTTCACCAAACCCCCATATTCTGCAGATATTCGCACTGTTCTATGATTCTAAAAAAAATAGTAAAAATAACTTGAGACAAATAACACAGGGCCAGCTTTTTCCAAGCTAGGCCAACTCTGTGCACTGTGGTAATCTGATTGTTGATAAACATACTTAAATATAACCAAACAAATACAAATTATTAACATGATAGAAATGATAGTGCTCATCAAACAAATATTTGTCCTGGGAGGGAGTTGAACTCATTATGGTTTAGTTCTGAAGTTTTAAGATTTAGTCTTTTTAATTGTTACACTAAATCCATATGTGCGTCTAATATGTTTTATGTTTCAGATGAATCCTACATAAAAACAATAACTCAAGCTCACAAACAGCTATTAGATCCCGCGATACAAACAGACGAGCGAACTCTACTATTATCTAAAATAATCAATACTTGTCTAGAGGCTAGAGGTCCCGTGGACTCTGAGTCCGACTTAGAGTCTAAACAGACTGATGCACTAACGGAAACGGACCCGAAGGATAGGGATAGTGAAGTTATGGCACCACCTAAAAGTTTACCCAAGAAAACTAAGAAAATAACGTCGAAAGATAAAAAAATAAGTGAAGATGCACTTAAAGAGAAAACTACTCCACAGAAAAGAAGTATGGCAGATGATAGTGGGGGAGCTAAAGCTAAAAAAGTTAAAACAACGGAAAACAGCAATGGTGAAGCCAAAAAACTTGCCAAAAGCAATGAAAAAAGTGGAGAGAAAAAAAATGATGACACTAAGAAAAAAGATAACAAAAGTAATGGTGAGAATGAAGGGGTTAAAAAAAACTCCAATGAAAACGTAGATACTGCAAAAAATATGAAAAATAGTGATAAAAGTAAACAGATTAACAAAAAAATAATCAAAAAACATCACACAGAAGTAATTTCTAAAATAAGTGTTGATAGTGGTAACGAAAATAATAAAAATACTGCAAACATAGCTAAGAAAAAGAAAAATAATGAAAATGTTCCAGAAGTAACAAAGAATAATAAAAAAGATAAAAAAGAATTGAAGAAAACAAAGAGTAATGAAGAATTAAAAAGAAATAATGTCCGAACTGGGGAATCAGAGCCGAAAAAAATTAAAAGCTCTTCTGATATTAACAAAACTGATACACAAAATTTTGATGATAAAGCTGATAATGTAACTAACAAACCAAAAAACAAAATTCGCGTAGAAAAAAACAGTAAAGAAAAGAAAAATGATGATATTGAATATAAAGAATCAGAAACTTTTGAAGCTACTAAAACTGCAAAAGGAAAACCTAAAAATAACAAAAACAACGAACAACTAGCTAAGAAAATCGACAGAAAAGTTAAAATGTCTATAGCTAATGATAAAAAGTTTGACCAAATCACTAAAAAGATATCTGGCGACATTAGAAACAAAAATCTTGACAATATGACCAAAAATATAGAAAATAATTCTACAAAAACTGTTAGTAATTCGAAAAACGTTAAAGTAAATACAAAAATGGAAGCTGGACAGGGAAGTACTAATAATACCAAGAAAAAAACTATTAATGTTCCAAAGACGACAGAATCTCAAAATAATAATGAAAAGGAGCCGAAGTCAACTGAAACCGTGAAGAATAAAAGTTCCGGTAACACCAAAGATATTCAAACAGTCAAAACATTTACTGAGAAAAATGCTATTAATATTAAAAATACGGAAAAGATTATCAATGTTAACAAAGTGGTTACTCAGAAAATTGTTAAAGACAAACCTACAACAATATTTAATAAACCCGAGAACATTGTAATTAGTACCAGTACACCTAAAAATAACATGAAACTTTCAAAAATTACAACCAAAAGTGTAAGAAATATTATTCACAAGTCCCCCAAGCCCAAGAATTCAATTAAAATTCAAAATTCTCAAAAAAGTATCAAAACCAAAATTTCCAATGGCAACACACAAGTGTTTTCTGGCAACTCGGAAAATGAAAATGGCGGTAAAACATCAAAGATTCCACAGAAAAAAATGTCGTTCAATAGCGAAAAGATATTGAAGACGAATATTCTCAGAATAAGTCCAAGTAAGTACTTGTAAATATTAAGTTGCATTTTTAGCGGTAGTCACTTAACATCAGGTAATCCGTGTGCTCCTTTGACCCCTTTACCATAAAAATATCTTCGGTTTTGTGTATAGTGATTAAATATGGATGAAAATTGTTGGGGCTTCAGAAGTACTATGAAGGAACGAGCTAACGCGGCGTGAATAAAAATCGGTTTAGCCGTTTCGGAGGAGTACGACCACAAACACCGTGACACAAGATATGTTTTTTTTTCTTTTTGTACACATTTTATGCCCAAGAATGTCACAATAAATAAATTTATTATTATTATTATTTTCAGGAAGATTACCGTCGAAGTTCAAACCTATCACTCAAGATGCAAATCTTAAGCAGCTCACTAAAACCACAAATATTCCAAGTAAGTTCTTTTTAAAGATTTATATCGCTACATATTATAGATAAATTACAGGCAAACCTATGATCATACTCATCACATAATATTTGTCTTGGTGGGAATCGAATTCACATCCTCTATCTTAAATCACTATTCACTAGACTTAAGAGGTCAGGTTACAATTTCTATATTCTATATTCTTTATTTTTTCAGGGTTCATTAAGAAAACGGCTCCAAAAGTCTCAAAATAATTAGTATTATTAGTTTTAATCTGTACAGTAATAAGTATCAAGATAAACGTGTCCAAGACATTGTATACCCACGCTGCGCCGGCGCATCTCTAAACTTTGTTTCGAGGCCGAGAACATGGGTATTATTTACTAAAAATTAGTAAATAAGAAATGTAATTTTTTTTAGATAAAAACGTTTGATAAAGAACTCAGATATACATCTCGTAGTACGAGAATGTGGGACTAGTTTTGAACCTGATGGGGTTCAAGGAGAGAAGTTTCCTGTCGAGACGGTGTTTTTGGAACTTGCAGGCATTGACCTACACTCTATTACAGTACTTGTTAACAGGAAAACTGCAACACAACGCAACAAAAACGACCACCAGCGACTCCAATGCAATTGTACTTACGCAGTCGTGACTATATGTCACTATTTGATAAAGAACTTATCTGAAAATAACGAGGCATCCCCGTAATACATTCTACAAGTTTTTGTAGGTACATACTTTGTTTATTTCTAATTATTATTTGTGATTTATTAAACAACTTCAAAAATAAATCATTTTCAAAAAAAAGGTTTAACTAACTTCAAACAATACCAACAAAGAACACTAAAAACCTAGCTGTAATCGCGGTTAGTTTGCTGTCATTTTTTGAATAGTTCCGTTGTCTCTCTTTGAAACTCATTATTAGATCTATATGAAATCTAAATGGGACCATTTCGGAATAAACCCCTTTCAAACAAAAGTCGCCTATATATGCCCGAACCATAAAAAATATATATAAACATCCCAATTGCTAACCTCCTCCTTTTTAAAGTCGGTTCATCATCAACAGCCTTTAATAGTCCATTGCCTCTCCTTAGAAAGGAGGTTTTGGCCTACTATACATCGCTGGCCAGACGGGTTGGTATAGGGTTTGTGTCAAGTTTTGCTTCTCTTTGCAGTGCTGCTGTCCTGCGTAGTTGCTCCCTTAGTCGGCTCTTACGACACCCACGGGATGAATTGGGGTGGTGACAATGTGTATTCTTAATCCGTCACCAACGTCAAGCAACAAAATATATAAAAAAAATCTGCATACGTTCTAATGTTAACCAAATTACATAAATGACTGTCGCTTAAAAAAGAAGATTCTGAATTTTATTGTAATTTTTGTTTGTTTGTTAGCTCAGGATTCCGTCGGTTATGAACCGATTAATGTGTAGATTCATTCCGAGAGTGTAGTCTGATATGAACTTGAAAAAAAATTACAAGTGCTGATTGTTTTGTGTATGTTATGCAATATCTTCGTTTTTGTGTACCGATTTCAATAAATTTGTATTGGGTTCGGTCGTCCCCAAGGTTGGTCCCATCACTTAAAAAATATTTCATGTCTGAGGGTGAAAAATGAAGAGATGAAGGTACAGGTATTATAATTAATCGTGATTTAATTTATTTCATAACAAAATACATATGTGTTGATATATAAGTAATCAGGCATTAAAATTTTTTTTTAATCAAAAACAGTTTGAATTTAGGCTCATTTATTTGATTTTTTAACTGATTCCTCGCAGTTTTCAATTCGGAGAACTACCTCACTTATGAACCGATTTCGTTTTTTTTTGGAGAGCTACATCCCGTTGGGCCCATTCCAATTTAAAAAAATATATGATCCATCTTTTCAAGAAAAATGGTCGTATTTTGTTTGCGGAAAATTAAGATTTCAAGAATACAGTTTATTACAATTCATTGTTCTATTATGTGCATTGAAGTCAGTTTTTTTAAATAAATTATTTGGTAGTAATGTAAATATAAATAAGAATATCAAAAAATGTTCCATCAGTGAAATGATTCAGTCCGGTTTAGCTTAAGTTAGTATAGTAATCATGTTTTCGATCATTATTGTTAAGAATGAGATTGTAAAATAAAAATGTATTTTTTATTTCTGTGTTTTTTTATGGTATTATAGTGGCAATAATGTTAGGGCGGCGAGTAAAGGGACCACATGATGGTAAGTTGACCGGCAATGCACACATTCAACTCTAGATGTTAAAATAAAAACTGGCCATTGCTTTCGGTTAGCTCGTAATATCGGCATTAGTTACTTCTGATTACATTAAAATCACACAAATTACAATAAACGAATGTAAATCTGCAAAATAAACACAATACATCATAACGTATATTGATTTCAGTAGTAAATTTTGAAATGGCTAAGTTCGGTAAAACAGTATTTTCGTAGAGCACCATCTATTTCATTTTAGTGAACTATTTGTCAGCGGCGTTTTATTTTAGTTTTCATGAGTTATCGCTTGATGTCGCTACTGTGCATGAGAGGGGTGAAATGTGTAAGGCAAGGCGTTTGGTTGGATCTCTTCTGCAGAACTTGTTGACTCCATTTTGCTCCATTTTAATTTAATCGTTTGATTGTTTGGTGTGTTATTTGGTTTTTAATTTCAGCAGGTAATTATTAGTTAAGTCTGTAGTTGTGGAGTATTTTCTAGATCTTACTTAAACAATAATGATTTATCTTTATTGGTTTATGTTGTGCGTGACTGAGTAAGCAACGGTATTTCAAGTTTTTTCTCTGTCAGATTACAAAGTGATTAAATTTTTCTATTTTCTATGTTTATAAAACGAAAAAACTGTGATTTAGTGACTGTTTTTCTTATTGTTAGTGTATTGGACGTGTTTTATGTGTCGCATATCAGTCTCGTTGCGGTGCATAGCTGTTGTTGATTGCTCTTGTATCTCTAAATAATGTTACTGTGCTCTTGTATCTTATAAATAGATACTAACCTTTCCATCAAGTTCCGTTGACTAGGTTTTAATTAATGTGTCGCCGTTAGATGCGGCTTCTTCATATAAGACTTTTTAGAAGTACAATTTTTTTGTTGTTTAATATTCTGTGAATTTATTTTTGTAATTGTTGTGAATTTATAGGTCAATGGATTTTCGAGTGTCTTGTTTTTCGTTCTTCTATAATAACAAAACATAAACATTTATAAATAATACATTTTTTGTAACAAATGTAGAAATACATACAAAAAAAACATTTTTTGAAGTCGGTTAAAAGTTCAGAAATTGATTGTTAAATGTGAAAATAAAAATAATTTAAAATCTAACTTTTATATCTGTTGCTTGAAATAAGTAAATGATAAAATAACAATGAACTAAGTATACGTATCTTCCTAATCAATTAGAAAAAAATACATATTTTTCATCAAGTTTTATACACACAAATCTCAGAACTCAATTGTTTGAAATTATTTGAAAAAAATAGGGCAATAATTGAAATCAATGTCAAAAGGAAATGAGAATCAAATGGAAGAAATGCAATGTAAATAATAAAAAAAAATACACTTTAGATAAATTGACGAAAAGCCTTGATGTATCTTATCTTTGATCGATTTTACAAGTTAAAAAGTAAAATTTAATACATGTTCATGTTATTTGAATAAAATAAATGATGAATCATAAATTGTACCTAAAGAATCAAAGCAAGAAAAATTTAAATTCGAAATGTCAGATAAATATTTATTTTACAATTCAAAGGAAAAGGCCTCACAGGAAACCAGTGTTAAGCAATTCTTTCGGTGCCTTTCACTGAGTGAGTGAGGTTACCGGAGCCCAAATCCACCCTCCCGCTGACTCGAGCGGGAGGGACTCTAAGGGCGGCAACGCACTTGTGACTTTTGAGTTGCGGCGGCGGTGGTTGCTTGCCATCAGGTGACCCGTCTGCTCGTTTGCCCCCTTATACCATAAAAAAAATATATAAAGAGGATCAAAAGAAAATAAAATATGAAAAAATATTTTATAATAATAATAATTTAAAACAATTGTAATTATCTAAAACAAAAATAAATTGGAAATATGTGATTACCAAAATAAGACAATAGAAATAATTAAAAAGAAACAGTGAATTAAAAATAATAGAATTGGTATAAGTTTTGTAATCAATGGTGGGCTTTAAATTAGTGTTTGAGTATAATGTTCAAGGACGTGAAGTGATATATAAACAATTAACTTTTTAAAATATTATCAGTCATTACAATTATTTTTCATTCCTTAATTTTTACCCTTAGGGGTGGATTTATTTCTTCCATTTGACAACCAAATAGGAAATTTTGCAAATTCTTTCATAAAGGCGAAGTTCTGAGGTAAAAAAAAAAAAAAAAAAATCGAAAATCATATTTTTTGGAGTCGGTTAAAACTATCAGTATTTCATAATACATTACCAGCGTTGGTGGCATCATTCAGAGTAGGTAGGTATTGAAAATTCTGTTCCAGTCTCTTTGTCGTTTTGCTTCTTTCTCTTTCATTGTAAATGCTGGCTCTCAATCCGTGAAAATGATATATATAACAAATAATATGTTTTCACAATAAAAAGTGCTACGCTGACGACCATTTTTGTCGTCGAGTAGGGTGCCTGAGACCGGCCCTCGGGGTGGTTTTTAGTAGAAACACCACATACTCCTGGCTCCTGCGTATCCTATTAGCCAGAGATCCAAAGAGATTTTCCACCCCGCCAAAACAAAGAAACAAAAAAAAAACGACGACTGCACGACAGTACTACACAATTTCCATAAAACTTATTTCACATTTTTAAACAATACAAATTGCAACCCCGCGCCCTAAATTTTAAATATGCGCAACGTTTTAAATATGCCTTGTCATTCGAGCCGTGGCGACATGGCTCTCAGGACATGTTTAACTTTTTTATTTTTACCATTATTTTAAGATAAACCTGTGAGAGAGGTATCTGTGTACTCTTGTAGATTAGATAGAGTTTTTATTTGTTGTGTTCTTCTGTTTAATCGGTACTGATAGAAATCTAAAAAGGAAATGGCATCTTCCGAAAGCAGGTTGTAATTTTTTTCGCTAGTTGATCTAAACATAAGCTCAAAAAATAAGGACATTAAAATAAAAAAACAAACAAAAACGTATTGAAATTAAAAATAAAAACAAGAAAAGAGTAATAATCATTGAACGAATTTACAAAGCAATAGATTGGAAAAAATGACTATTGATCGATATGCGTATTTAATTAATAGTTTTTTTCAATAGTTTGTAATTTTTACTAATCAGACACACATGTATAAGATACTTCTAGAAGACTATTTCGTGAAGGAAGTAACTAAAGACTAATAATCGCGCAAGATCTTCGATCAACTGTTGATCGAAGCGCAAGATGCTTAAAGTATTAATGTTTCTGAACAAGGGCAAATGTTTGTGCGATTTTCCCAGGCGCTAGATTTTTATGGTATGGGTTTTGAGTTGCAGGTATTCATAGGCGGCGGTGGACACTTTCCTTTAGGTGACCCGTCCGCTCGTCTCTGCCCCCTCTTACATAGAAAAAACCTTTATAGGATTAATTTGTTGTCTCTTTATCTATCTGTAAAGAGATTTCTTCACAAGAACGTGATTATGAGTTAGTGTATGTAAAAGGTAATGACAATGTCGCCGTCACGTTTATTATTATTAAACTGCACAAAGGCGAAATACGCTTAGAGGATCCTTTACCAGTACATCTGAATCTTGGGATTACGAATTTCACATGTCTCTGCAAGTCTTATAAATACGACTTTGATGTCTAATTTCACCATTTTTTTTACAATTTGTTTCATTAATGACATCCAAATTTCCCTGTTACTTGCATTTGCAACTCCTGATTTGCAGTTGTCCATGGTATTCAGTTACCACCAGACGACCCACCTGTTCGTTTGCCCTCTGTACCATAAACAAATCTTAATTCTATTCCCTCAAAATCAGCTTGCATTAATTTTTCCTTATGTTTGTAAATGTTGAAAAACACTCGTTGCGCTTTGTAATATTTTGGTAAATCCGTTAGGATTAGGTTTGTTGAACCTGATCTTTTTTAATAAGGATAAATAAGATGCTGAGCCTTTGCAAACACCAGGGCGCTCAAGATTGAGCTGGACGGGATTTGCCTACTACTCTTACTTAAGTCTTACTTAATTTTTTTACTTGAGAGGACACCAAGTTAGTCAGCAAATCAGAAGCCTAAAGTAAAACGAACATATTCGTCATTCGTGAATGTAATGGCTCAAATTTTTGTGTCATGGTCAGATAAATCTGTGCACTAACGGTTCACAATTTGACCACCACAAAATTCCCAAAAACATCAATATTGTTATTTACGAGTTTTAATTTTTCTAATATTTCTTTTGCCTCCGTCTTGGTTTTTGCACACCATTAAAGTAATCGATTCTTCTTCAATTAGAATTTAGTCTCCTCCATTGGAGGTAGTTGTCGTGGGAGAGCCATTCCTCATCACAAATGAGTCAGCTCGACTGGAGTGATACCACGGTTTCACTGGAAACCGGTGTTCTTTAATTCTTTCGTTGTTTTTCATCGAGTGAGTGAGGATACTGGCGCCCAAACCCCACCGCGCCCTCATACTGGAAGGGGGTCGCAAAGGGTTTGCAAGTGTCACTTTTTTTATACAAGAATAAATTTAAAAAGCTCAAAATCCAGGAAAATCAAAGAAAACACGTAAGAAAGTTAAAAATGGTACTATAAATGGTTGTATACCAAGTAATGTTTAGGGTCTAACTTTGATATGGTTTTGACTTCCATTATGGACGGTCATGTTTCGATGGTTTAAAAAGAAAAACTTGTTTGTGTAAAGACATACATACAAACAGGTATTAAGTGAAAGACTGTCTTTTTTAATTTTATTTAAAACTCCCTGCACGTACATGTCTAAAAATTACATACACAAACACACACACTTAATGTCTAAAAATTATTATTCAAAATTAATAATATCCTAATTATTGCTTATACTTGTGACATGACATGACAAAAAATATCATAATTTCATTATTTGTTATTTTATTAATAAAATATCAATACAAATACAAATACAATATCATAGTCATAAAAGTTACTGAATAACCATTTAAAAAGTGATGTACAATTAAAAGTAATTAAATATTACTACACCATAAACGTTCTGCAATAGGTTGATATTTACTGATGGAGGATTGAATATGAACAAGCCAATCATTGAAAGATTAAAAATGTAAATTCAAAATTTACAAACCTGCAAATTTATTTTGTATATACTGTGTCATTGTCACAATTAAGACGAATCTAGCGACACTTAAAACGTCAAAATTCATCAAGCCGTTTAGGCTAAAGAAACATACAGGGTTAGTCGACCTAGATACTTTAAGAGGATGTAGTTGCCATCATTTCTGATAGATTTTACTAAGAAAGACCATATATCCCAAACCTAACCTTTCAAGATATTGGACTTTTAAAATTTTGAATAAAACTTTTCCTAATAAATTTTTTTTACAACTTTTTTCTTTTTTTTACTGTTTTTGTGTAGTTGATACATTGTTTTATAATTTCCATTAATAAAATTGTAGTTAACTTATGAAACTGGGCCGAACTGGATGGGTAATGATAGCAAAAATAAATAAATTTGTAAAAAATTATGACAGTTAAATTAAAAACTAAACTTAAACTTTGTACACAAATATGTACGTTTTGTTAAAAAAAATCAGGTTTGGGATAAGTATTTCATAGCGTAATCAGAAATGATGGCAACTATAACCCCTTAAAGTATCTAGGTCGACTTAACCAGTATATATACATACATACATACACCCGAAAAACACTATCCTCCTTAAGATGCAGTCGGGTAACTTAATTGAAATAATCTAATCGATATATACAACTACTAAAAATTAAGAAGGCACGTGTCATACAAAAGGTCATTAAAAACTCATTACATAACTATGTATGTTAAGTTTTGGAGACAGATTTAGTACAAACATCAATAATTGTATTTTTAAACCTAATTACCAACCCTACTTACAAATTAATTTTTACTTATGTAACATCAAAATGGCACGTTAAAAGGGTAGTTTTTGTGTAATTCTCCAAGGCTGAAACATAAAGAGAAACAGTGTATTAATTACTTATAAGACGTGGGTAGCGCTGCATCAAATAATTGAGTGATTAGCCAATCGTTTGGGTTGCAAGGGTCAAATAGCAGTCGTCTGACGCATAGACAGTCATTGGGCCAAAATCTTTTTAGTCCCATTAAACTGAGAAGGTTATTTCCAAGTAATTGGAAACAAGAATGCAACGAGCGAAAAATATTACTCTGTATGAATGTATGTTATTCTGTCACGTAAAAAATACTTAACCTAACAAAAATACTTTATTTGTCAAAATAACACATAAGTTAATTAATCAAAATATTAAAGAATTTTTTAACAAAATAATAAATTAGTAAATAATCTAAGTTATAAGGAAAAGTTACAAGTAAAGTCTGCAGTGCAGCGTTTGACAAGGTCACGAAGCAGAAGCACAAGGGCCCTCCAAAAAACACACATTTATTCCCTTGTTAAAAGCAAAATAATGTATAGTTTTTATTAAAAAGTAAAATGGAAGGCTACATACATATAAATATATGTTTCAGAACAGTCAGTCTCAACGCCAAAAACAGACAAAAGAGCTTGCTTTGCTCATTTAACCTAAATGATTGCAACCATACGCTCGCTTCGCTTGTTCGTCTTCGGGTGTTACTCGTAATAGTCACTGTTTTAATCTAAATACCCAAATTACTCAATAGCAGTAGATGGTATCTAATGCTGTCAAAAGTACTATTCCCCGATGCCGGTTAAAAATACTCTTGACCTTTTAAGGGTTTTGAATAATAATAATAATAATATTCTAGCTTCTACAAACGAAACTGCAGGTAACAGCAATATAAAAAAAAAAAGCTTACTTCTTCATGTCAAAAATCCTCTTGTTCCTGTTCAAAGCGTTAATGGCTTCGATGTGATGGGGTTCGAGAACAAAGGTGAGCGCTTGGAGAATGTCATAGAGGCGGCCAGAGGCGGTGGCCTTGACAACGGCCTGCCGACCAGACTGGATCTGATATCTGTGAGCAAAATATAGCTTAGTACTGTCGTTTGGAAATAAAAGTCCTGGGGTAATAGAAATAGATAAACGACTTTTAGCTATGATGTAAGAAATTAAAAGAACTTTAATTACTAACGTAGATATACAGAGCGTCCCCTTCGCGATCCCTTAGAGGGTAAGACCAAATTAGCTTCAGTCTCAGGCCCCTGCAACTTCAAAAGGCGCAGGTTCGACCGCATATGGTATTCTGTCCTCATCTCTGGCATCCCTTTGGACCATATTCAGCGGTGGCCGATTCCAGACATCGATTGCCAGAATATTTCTGATCGGCTGGACCCCTAGGCGTTGCGTAGAGTTGTGGCTTTACATTCTCTATCGCTTGTATTATCGGGAGTGTTCCGAACATCACCGGTTGTAGCTACACATATTGATCAATATGCACACCGGTTGTAGCCAGGGGCGTGCGCTCCTTGTAGGCAGAAATGCAGTGCTTTACTTGCTATTCACAGACATTTTAATAAAACGTTGGTACGTTTTAGATGACTTTAATTAATAGTAAATAAATGAAAAAACAAAATATAATATAAACTTAAAAACGCGTACTATTTACAAATAGCATAGCACCACACAAACATTGTTTGCCAGGTGTTTACCGAAAAGCAAGCGCAAAGCAACTCATGCCGTCGCCTCGCGCAGGACATTTGTTCGCATGTGTGTAGTAATTTTGGTGTCCGTGCACAGTTCGCATACGCACACACCCATTTATTTTATATGCCCGACTACAGCCGCAGGATACTGCAGTTGGCCTTCGGCACGGTACAATTATAATACAGTAGTGTAACTCGGCCGCATGATAGAAATAAATGCCTACAGCCGTGCGGTACGTAAACATGCGTTAGGGCTGCCCGTCTCCAGCATTTTAATTATATTTGCCTACTTTCTGTTTCTATTTAGATTTGTGATTGTAAATATCATTTTTATATAAATAAATGAAATACTTTGTATATTGAATAGGAAGTGTTCAATAGAAAAGCGTGTTGTTTTTTGATTGGTAGATTTAATTAAAAAAACATGTTTTTGTTTGAAAAACAAATCAGGCTTATAAATTTGCGACCGAAAAATATTAGCGCCTCGACTGAGTCGTACGTAATGCTTTATTGTAAAATTTTAAAGTATTATAAATCCGCATTCTTATATAAAGCTTAATTAAAAATTGTTTTGGGAAACATGGACAATGTGGAGAAAATGGAATATTTCCTCCATTTTTTCTATATATTCCACAAAATCATCGTTGGGTACAATCAAAAAAGTTCGCTAATTAATCTTACTGTAGTCCCGGTACCTTAAATACCGAATCGAGCTGAAATTGTGGCTTTTTTGATCGGGTCTCACATACGATTTCAAAGAATGACAATCATCATGAATCTCCAAACAACGCTTAAGAAGATACCCACAAATATAAAAAAGTGTATTCAAAGAATCGAACAAATTATTCATCATCATTAAAAATTTTGCCGTGTCTCTGCCGGATTCTTCAATTTCATTGTTATCTATATACGTACGAATGCCATTTGCAACGGACTTGCTAAGAAATTGTGTCGCATAGCAAACCTTCATTTTCTCGAAGTTTGTGGGTTTGATATGACTGTCGTTAAGTTTAGGTGCAAGCCTCAAACTCTTTTTTAAGTCCTGATTATAAAACTTGACAATGTGATCATATTTTGCTATAGAATCACCGAAGTGGAAATCATATTGCATCAGGTTATTTCGAACGTTTGTAATTAGATGCGGTGCATCAAAAATATAATAAATTTTTCTATCATGTATAAAAAAAATATGGTCTTTTAATTGAAACTGATCTTTGTTTGGCAGCTTTCCATAAATCAGACCCTTGATCAGACACAATAATACGGACGTTAAGACCAATTTCGAATAATTTTTGCAGTACTTTATCAATCCATTTATTTATTTCTTCATAGTTTCGACATTCTGAAATAAATGCATATGATATAGGCTGTTGCCAGTTTACAAACATACCATGAACCATTATTACTAACGCATTTTTAGCGGGTTCAGGAGACTGCAATCCTTCAATTTCGTGGAATCCGGTAATTTTGTCTTCTTTAATATTAAAGAATAGATTTGCTTTTAATGACATAGCATTAATCATAACTGAACAATTTTTTTCTGTTTCTGTCATTTGTGCAACTTTTAATTTAAGAAGAGACATAGCAACCAAAAACAGCACAATATTGCCTACTCGTCATAATAACTGATTTTTAGAGAAAAAATCGCGCGGTTATTGTTAAAAAAACAAAACACCGTCCGTTCGACACTGCGGTACAGCCGTGACTGTCTGCGCCCCGAGCGCACCCCGAGATCGAGGCGCGTAGGTATAGCTCGCGTTTCGTCCGTTTGTATGAAGTTGGAGTACTGTATTATAATTGTACCGTGTCTTCGGCTCCCGCGCTAATCGTTGTCGTCAGTATTCGGGTATAATCGGCAGTGTTCGTTGCCTATAAATCCACCCAATTACAATAGTCAGAAATATAATGAATCATGTATGCGGATTATAAATTTTGAATATGGTAAGGTTTTATTTGTTTAATTAGCAGATAAATTTCTTGTTCGCGGGGGCCATATTGATTTTTTCATGTGATAAGCATTGTTTACTATTTTCTTTCCGCCAGTATAATTATAGTTTTATTTGAAAGTGTGTACATTTAACAGTTTATTACTGAGTTCCGTTGATTTTTTTAAAATGTTATTTGATTGTGAGTTATGTGTGGATAATGTATGTCTATTAAAAATTAAAAATAACAAGTTCTCACAATTGCCATTCAGTGAAAAGATTAAAATTGTGTCTAAAGGTAGGTGTGTACCCGAGTTACAACAATTAAACCAGCAAAAATGAAATGTAACTCGCAAGTTTCATGTTAAAAGTTATGAAACGTATAACTGGCTGTGTGGTTGTGTACACACGATTAAATTATATTGTTTTCCTTGCATATTGTTTAGTAATTCTAGTACAGTGTGCACTGATTCGGGATATTCAGATTTAAATAATTTCTATTCCGCAGCAAAGAAGCATGATGCATGGTGAGTAGTTATAATATTTTAGCCTATTATTTTACTTATTAGAATTTCTTCCGCCGCGACGATCTATCGCTGTTTTGTCTGCATTCCCGTTGAAGATGTACATGAATAGTAGTACATCTAAGACTTGTGCTAAAAATCTATAAAAGAAAAAGTGACCGACTACTCCGCCGCATACCTAGTGTCATAATCCTGTGCACGCCGCTGGTTGTAGCTTTTCATCTTTATCACTTGTATAAATTGGTATTTCACTATTACTGTTCATTTGTGTCTACAATGTGCTCCTTCAAAATGTTCATTTCTTACCTCACTAAAAGTTGGGCAGGAGTCACGTTTAACCCTGAAGCCATAACTTTGACTAGGGGATCATCTATAGCTGCGGAGACTGCAGCCTTGTATTCAGTAGGTGTACCCTTAGATCCCAACACAGAGAAGCAGCTGAGGGTTATGTTGCGTTCTGCGCAGAAGGCCTGGAGAGGTTGCTGTGTGAGATAGGGGTGACACTCTACCTGTGGGATTATAAAAAAAGGAAATAAAATGAGGTTATTAATCAGCCCATTACACCTACGCAGGTGGACATAGGCCTTCGCTAATTTACATCATTGCTCCCGCCCTCCTTTTTGCGGATTCACTTTAAAACATCGGCATTTCTTATTCTGTCGATATTTTTAATAAAACTAAGATTTATGACAAGTAAAAGTTTTGTCTTATAAGAAATTAGCTGTGGTGACATTACATTATTCTGTAAATTTCTTAATACAAATATATAGTTGATAAAAACTTTATGAATGCATGATCGATCACCAGTGCTTGGCCGTCTAAGACTATGTAATTTAAAAATTATATTTTCGTGCCCTATTATTATTATCATTATCAAAAGTCTTTAATAGTCCATAGTCAATTAGTAATATAATATTTCTCTAGACTTTTGATATATCATCATCATCAACAGTCTTTAATCGTCCACTGCTGGACATATACCTCTTCTTAGAAAGGAGGTTTGGGCCTACTATACCACTCTGGCTAGACGTGTTGATTGAGATTGTGCCAAATTTTCCTTCTCTTTGCAGTGCTGTTTGTCTTGGGATGTTAGTAGACTCTCAGGATACCCGCGGGATAAATAGGGTTGGTGACACTCCATATTCTTAATCCGTCACCACACGGCTTAATATCGCAACTAAAATAAATGAAGATGAAGACCTGATTAACTACTGGTTTAATATGCCCCTTGTCAAGAATCTTCTGGATCTGGTGTGAGTTAAAGTTGCTAACACCGATGGCTTTCACCAGACCCTTGCTGACGAGGGTTTCCATTGCAAACCATGCGTCCATATAATCATACTGGGAGAATTGAAGTACATGTGCTATTTGTGGTATTGGATCGCCACCTTCCTGGTAGAAAATAAAGAAATGTTGTTATTATTTACCCTTTAAAGTTTAAACGCACTTGCACCTTAAGCAAATACAAATACGAGAAGCAAAAAAACTGGCGTATAATAATAAAAGTACAAAATTAATTTTGAATGTCTTGTTTTGTAATTCTACGTCGTTAAAATAGCATGCCAGGCAAATAAATACAAAACACTGTTTTTTTGTTTAACCACCAAACCACCAAAAGAACTAGTTTTTCCTGCGCGAACGCAAGGTCTATTAATGTCTAATATTTAATGTATGTTGTGTACTGTATTATTTAATGCCTCTAACATTATAGGTTGGTCACTTAAACTATACTAATGTCAAAAACCGACTTACTTTTAAGGACATTGGATTGTGAATCATAAACAGATCAAAATAATCGAGGCCCAGTGCTTCAAGGGATGCTCTGCAGGCTGTCTCCACTAACTCTGGCTTGTGGTATGTGCTCCAGAGCTTATTCATGATGAAGAGCTCCTCACTGAGTAATAATAAGTAATTATTGGTTGGTACGTACGTTACGTAATAGCGTAAATCTATTCCCTTCAACAGGGCACAAATCAATACATACATACAATAGATAAATCTTCGTCAAGAAGCAGTATCAGACGCTTTCCACCCGCACTAATGATATGATTTTTAGGTGTAGCCGAAAGACCTATTTCTTTCTCGGTGGATTCACCGTGCGGGTGCCGGGTCCATCGCATGATAGATGGGGGCAATACATGCGACTTCGACAGCGCCTGGGACATGCGGCCCAGGTATATTTTTAGGGAGTACTTGTTTTAAGCTATTCAGCATTATATTACGTTCATTATACCAAAGACTACATTCCCAGAGGATATGATGAGCAGATTGTTCATAGTGAGCGTTAGGTGTTGAGCATTGACACAATGGTGACTCGACTAATTTAAATGAAAACAACTTGCTCTTAAAGTTACCATGACCCGTAAGAAATTGAGCGACACAGTGATCTACCTCAAGCCATGTCCTCCACAACCGTTCGCGAACTGATGGAATAAATTGGTAAAGATGGCGCCCCTTGGATGATTCGTCCCAGCGTTGCTGCCATTCGTCTATGAGGTCATTATAGACATCGGCCTGCTGTTGAAGCAATCTTGTAATTTTACCGCGATCCCGCGCGCCCAAGAAATCGCATTCCATGTTTTGTCTTGAATAGTACATGGCTGCACGTCTCTGCACCTCGAGATCGACCGGAAGCACACCCGCCAACACCGGCAAAGCCTCAGTGCTAACCGTCCTATATGCCTTGCACAAAAATATCAGTGCAAGTCGTTGGCCTTGTAACATTTTGCGACGGACAGCGCCTACGGTCGCCCTATCGGCCCATACAGGTGCACCATAGCACATAGAACCTAAATAAGTAGCTCCGTATATGATCTTTAATGTATTAAATGATA
Source organism: Arctia plantaginis (assembly GCA_902825455.1). Lineage (NCBI taxonomy): Eukaryota > Metazoa > Arthropoda > Insecta > Lepidoptera > Erebidae > Arctia > Arctia plantaginis. The sequence continues at coordinate 4,606,707 of CADEBD010000289.1, read as the reverse complement.
GACCCCATGTCGCAGTTGATATCCTTGTCAATGCACAGAAACTCTTTTTAGACTTTTCATCAACTATTTTAATATGTTCGATAAATGAAAAGTTTCTTTATAAAACTAATCCTAGATAACACACTGTGGTTTTATTTTTTACAGTAACATTGTCAAATCTAATGCTCGGCGGTGATTTGAGGTTACCTTTTAAAAGTAGCTGGAAGGTTTTGTTGGGTGCAAAAGTTAAGCGATTACGTTCACCCCATTGAGATATCAAGTTCAAACATCTATTGCCTAATCTCCCAAGCCATCTGGGGCGATATACTATGGGGATCTTGTGTCAACTAGGGTGAATTTCCGTGCGTTTAGGCGATTCTGCCATACATATTATAAAAATCAAATATAGCTCATGTAGGACCCGTAATATTTTGTGGCCGTGGTGCTTCCCTGTTTAAAAGGGTGTATGCCTATTTTACTTCATTTTGTCTCCCGCTTTGCTAAGGAGGGAAGTGGATTTACTGTATTTCCAACTCCTCCAATTTTCTTCTGATTAATTTCGTTGCGGGTTCCAAGACAGTTTAATTTCTTCCTGGGACTTCCCCAGTGTCATAACTCGGTGTGTTCGTGGGTCACTGCTGTGGATCCTGGTGTACAGGAGTTACAGTGGTGGGCGTGTGGGTGGGATTAGTCCCAAAAGTACTTGTTTTAGGAAAGATTTTGTTTGTTATCTCTTTGTCGGTCTGTCTTCTAGCATTTCAATCTAACTCTACTGGACTGCGTACCCACCATGAGTTTCTTGTGGAATTGGAGCTGTGACTCGGGCTCTGATGAATTTTTGTCTTTTGGAAGGGATCTAACGATTTCGTCTTGTGATTTTGACAATACATGCATGTTGGTAACTCTTAGGTGTTTGTAGAGTTCCGAAGGTCTTTTTAATTTCATTCCGAAGTTATTCGAACCCTCTGTACAACGTTGACGGGTCTGCACATGGTGCTAGCTCGAGCCACGACTTCAATGTCTTAGTGACCTTCGCGTCCAGTGTTCTTAAGTGGTTCTGGTTTATATCGTATACCAGAAACGGTCGGTTGAGACGTGATATTAAGTAGTTGTCGTAAATCCAAGCTTTTTTTACGTTACTTATTGGCTGTTGGTTTACCTTACTAAGTATTTTAATATAATAATAATATTTATTTATTTGACCTATATTATTTTGCAGTGTAGGACATTTTTATTTAAAATATTTTATTTATACGTATTTATTTTAAACGTAGAGGTATATAATAAAATTAATATCAAAACCTTTAATCGCTGCGTGCCTCAATTAGGGTAAACCTTTATTTCAGGCGATCTCTGGACTTGAGAGTTTGGAACAGATCACTACTAAATACAAAAATAAAGCACAACAGATTAATAGAGGACATTAAAATACATTAAACAGATTAATAGAGGACATTATAGTGTACACGTACGTAAACATCAGACATCAACAGCCTTTAATAGTCCACTGCTGGACATAGGCCTCTCCTTAGAAAGCAGGTTTTGGCCTACTATACCACGCTGGCGGGTTTGTGTCAAGTTTTCCTTCTTTTTGCAGTGCTGCTGTCCTGCGTAGTTTGCTCACTTAGTCGGCTCTTACGACACCCACGGGATGAATAGGGGTGGTGACAATCCGTATTCTTACTCCGTCACCACACGGAAGTATGGAATTGTTTATAAATTCAATAATATTTATAAACAATTATTTCCGTCTCATTGAACAATTTCTAACATATTTTCTGTGCTTGCATAATTAAATTTACCCAGATATTCTGATAAATGACATATGTTATTATAGCTATATATATTTAGTATCCTATTAATATTATTATACAAGAATAGTTCTAAGAAAAAATAAAATCTTATCACAAATGCTGCGGATAATTTGAGTTATTAGTGTTTGTAAATTGTCCGTAGTTGGCACATATTGTTTACAATTTTCGATTACACAATATCTAACTTCAGACACAGAAAAAAAATCTATGTCACAGAGCAACTGTTTAGTCATTATGTATTAAAATAAAATGTAAAAAGATTTATGTGCTTACGTTATCAAATAATCAGTGGCGCTCTTAGGCGCCCTCTTAGTCTACAGAATTTATAGGTTTCTCCTCAGCATATTTCCGTGCTGGGCAAGTTGCACCACCAGCTTGGTGATCACTTTTTCGTTTGAACCGTTTGCGAAAGTCATCGACTATTGCGTTTATAGATGGAGTACGACCTTTGTAGTCTTTCTTCCAAGGATTTTAAAGGGCACGGTTTCTGATATTATTGAAACACTTTATACACCAATAGTAATCCCGTTGTCATATGAGGTATATCTGGTACCTCGTCGGTCCAGACAAAGGCAATAGCATTTGCTAGGTTTTGTCCTCATTCCCTTCGCCCAGGTACAGAAATCATCCACCTTACGCAGTAGTTCTTGGCACTGCTTCGGGTTACGTGTGAGGATCGCAAGGTCATCTGCAAATGCTAAGATGGATTCCGTATATTTTTCATTGACCTTAAACCGACCTCTTTTCGTCTGTTGCGATATTGTTTATTAATATATTTATAACTGTATTAAATACAACTGGTGTAAAGCAGCAACCTTGGAACAACCCTACTCTGTATTCAAAGGGTTTGTACTTCATTATTTTGCGGCGATTACACATTTTAATTTACTGTAGTATGATGCAATAATTTCACGAACTATTGGCGGAAAGTTATACCATTTCAAGACAAATAACGTGTCGTACTAAACCAAAGGCGTTTTTTAAATCTAACCAACAGATTGTAGTTTGACTAGCATCTTTGAGACTTTCCAATGTATTCAAGTAATGAGTTATGTTCCAGACATCCAGAGATTCCGGGCATGAACCCTTTCTGGTAAGTTGGTAAGTAATTATTGTTGGAGATTTGCTATAATTATGCATTGTTATGAAAAAAGAATTGAAATGTAGTAATTTTGATTTGTAATTTTAATTTTGATGATAAATAATAGTTTAAAGTATCTTAAAGGCACTGTCAGAAACGATAATTCGAAAACCATACAATGAAAAAAAAACGTACAATGAATCGAATACGCTTTGGAAAGTAATGAATTAGAGATTCTTAACATTGCAGCATCAAACTTACATTTACAACAACATTTTTTGTCTAGCCTGTTTATTACAAGAATGGCATATCAAATGCATCTCATTTTAGTCGTAGCAGAGTCATGTTTCGGCTCAAATGGCTCGTCCGGAGTGATACCATGGCCTCACAGAAAGTCGGTGCTCTCAGAAGACCGATGCTCACAGAAATCTGGTTCTCACAGAAATCCGGTGTTCACATAAATCCGGTGCTCACAGGAAACAACTCTTTCGTTGCTTTTCACCGAGTGAGTGAAGTTAAAGAAGCCCAAAGCTCCCCTAATGGGAGAGGAGGCGACTTAACGGGCGGCACCGCACTTGTGACTCTTGTGAGTTGCAGGTTAGGGCGGCGGTAGCCACTCACCATAAGGTGACCCGTCTGCTCGTACCCTGCCCCCTTACCATAAAAAATGCATATAAAGTCTGTGGAATTTAGCTAGTCTGACTATTTATACCGATACACCTACAAATCTTTATAGTGTAAAATTTGATCTAAGCTTTTCGTCAACAAAATGTGCTATTAACTCACCGTGTTACTGTTCCATCGTCTATTTTCTTCTTGATACCCTCTCCCACAGCTCGTTCTGTACCGTAAATAAAAGCCGTGTCTATAGCTCTGTAGCCTAAGTCTATGGCCGCAGACACTATATGAGGGGCGAGACGTGGGTCCAACTACAAAAAATGCCAAATTTTACCTTAAAAAAACGTATGACAAGACGATGAGAAATTAATTTAGAACATGTTCCCGTTATTATATTTATGTTACAACGCCGACTTTGCTTTTTCAGTCGGTTTTCTCGCTTCGCTCTATTAACACTGTCACACGCGAAGCAGAGAATATGAAAGTAATATAATTTTACAAGTGATGTTTTTGTTTAGTAAATAATTCGTACAGACGAAATTGCTTGCCGTGGCGGACTGCGGCAGCGCAGAGCCTAAACCGCTATGGCTATGTTTTAAGCACCTACTAAGAAAAGATTTTTGCAAAATTTCGTGGGAGTAACATAAAAAAAAAGAGTAAAATAAGTTAAAAAACACGAAATAAGAAATAATCATGTTAGCGAAGGCGCGGACAATAGCTAATAAGGAAATAAATAAAAGTAAAAATATAGTACCATCTCTATAAGATTATCTTCTCACTCACCAAAGCAGTGCCAAGTGCTATAGCCGGCATCTGGTCTCCATTACCCAGACTTAAATACAGCATGTCTGTTTTATTGTATCTCAATTTGACCGAGGACAGATCATCTATTTTCTGGAGGTACATTTCTTCGGTGAGGATATTGCTCGAAGGTTGGCTGGATGTTTTAGATGTTGTTATGGTGATAGGAGGTTTCGGGTTTGATGAAAGCGTTGATGTAGCTTTTTTCTGGAGAAGATAGAACAAAGAAGTTTTAATACATATTTTTGGTGAAATTTAGGGAATACTGTTAATATTATTGCTTAGAACACTCGGACATGGTAATGAAATTAGTAAAAACTGCAGTAAAGTAAAAAAATAATTGTTTATACATTCATATTTAGTTAATAATAAGTATATCAAACAATAGTCCCAAGAAGGTGACCCTCAATTCCTAATAGGAATAAAACAGTAACGATCGAATTCGGAGACAATTAAAAAAGTAGGACCATAAAATCTGTACCCATTGCTGCACAAAGAAAATATTTTATCGGTTAAAATTAAATCCGATTAATTTATACTTTTTAAATGAAATAAATATTTAAACGATATTGTGTGATTTATTCGTATTCTCTCTTGGGCTGAACATGTGCAGCCAGCAATTTTTTACGGTTGTGATCTAGTTTTAAGAACGTATAACTTATCTCTTACACTTCCAAGTAAACAAAGTTCAAAACAGAATGCAAAACAGTCCAATAACGAGTAAAGGAGTTAAAGAGGTAGGCAGCGGGCTCCGTGGGCAAATCGAGTTTGGTAAGAACAAAATGGCAAAACGCGTAGCAGTTAACACAAGATGAGCAACGACTGAAGTTGAATTGAACTTGTATTGTAACAGAACTTGTATTGCGTTGACTTCGGTGGCGCGCTCTTGGCACCGAGAGTGAGAGAGACAGCAATAATTTGTTCTCTTATCCTCGGCCCATTGTTATTGCAGGTAATAGAGAGGGAGAGAGATAAAACCTTAGGAATAACAAATTGTTTTTTTTAGAATAATGACTAATTTGAAGGCCAATTTTAGCTAAAGCAACCCTATAAAGTTCTACGTTTATTAATGTTTATGAAAGCTAAGTATCTGCCGCAATATTGAGGCCTACTAGAAATTTAGGAACCACAAAGTTACCTGTTTAGATTTTTAAACAAACCTCATATTTCACTGAAAGTTAACTTTCACTTTGGACCAACATTTAAATAGCTTTCATCACAGTTACGAAGCTGATTATTTTGTGCATAAAATAGGTAATCATGAAGATTCAGTTCCAATAAGAAAACCTGGTCTGACTTCGTCAAGATTTTCTTGCTCGACTTTTTAAGTTTTTAAGTTGGTCACCTTCATAAATTTAGATTTTTTAAGTTGGTCACCATAAATTCAAATTCATATCTCGAGACAATTTATGGGGGAATTAGGATGAGAGAAACAAGAACAGATTTGACAATATCCCTATAAATCAGTAAGAGATCACCATCATAGCGATAAGACAGTTAGTAGTAGTTAGTAGTTAAGTATTGTTATGCACCAATATGTAAATATCAATCCATATCTGTACAAATAAATACGGTATCGGTGTACAATAAAAAATATAAATATGAATAATAAGAAATATCTAAAATAAACAGTATTTTTAAACATACGGTTATCTGTGTACCACCCCTATTTATCCCAAGGATATCGTGAGAGCCGACTATGGAAGCAAACTACGCAATACAACTACTTGAAACAAACCCTTTTGTTTTTTTTTTTTAACGTGTGGAAATCCCCTCGGACCGTCACCCCGCCGGGGCTCTCGTTCGGCGGGGCGGTGTGTCGGACTCGAACCAACTAAAACCACACGGTGTGTCCTTTTTGCGCTTCCAGTTTAGGAGGGGTCCAGGTAGTTATCGCCTTCTGGACCCCTCCCAGCGCCGGCTCGCTCCTGGTGCGGGCTCCGTCTCCCTTGAAACAAACCCTATACCAACCCGTCGAGGCCTATATTACAGTACTTCAATGAAATGCCTGCCCTTCCGCCGAACAAAATATATTTAAAAACTTACCTCAAACAGCGCAATCTTTTCTAATACAGAGCTTTTCTTGGGCATTTCTTTTAAACTGATTTTTCTTGCCCTCGATGTTTCGATTCTGTCAAAATCTACGGATTTGATTCTGTACACCATTCTCTGTACCTGTCCTTTCACTGCATCTCCTAAATCTAGTTCTGCTAAAGACTTGGTTCTTTTTTTATCTTCTCTTGAATCATACACGACATCTAACTCGTGAATGTTATTTTCAACTCTTTTATTTCTAATGTTGATATCAGTTTTATTAATGTTGTCTTGGATAGACAGAGTTGTTAGATTTGATGATTTCTCTGTGTAGTATGCCGCTTTATTTTTGGTAGGGTTTCTATTGGTAATTAAAAATACTTTATTTTGTAATTTTCCCATGATAGTATCCTTGGTCTCTCTTATTTCTGGCTCACTATCAACTAGCTCCGGATCGCTAGGTATTTCTTTATCTAAATCAATGTTGTGTTTAAGTTTAGGCTTTTCATTAAATTGATCAACTTCTAGGTAAGGATTTAAGTTGTCTTTTCCAGGCACCAAACTCTTTATATCTTCTTCATCTCCAGGGATCTTGAAGTCGATTCGTTCGGGTAATATCTTTGGACTTTCAAAGCCAGTTTCATTAGATACAATATCAATTTCACTCGGTAAAGTTCTCGGAGTTTCTATTGAGTCTTCATTTGAGTTATATCCTGATATTGTTTTAGGAACTTCAGAAATATTTGTATTTGGTACAATTTCACTAGTTTCAGCTGTATAAGTATTACTTCTGAATTCAGTTGTAAATGAGATAGTAGCAGGAACTTCAATTTGGCTTTTTTGACTTTCAAATTTCAATTTTGTTGATATAGTTAGTGGTGTTTCCGGTAGCATAACAGGCACTTGTAGTTTTCCATCATTTGTAGCAAAATTAATTCTTTCTTGTAAAAGCGTAGGTGTTTCGTTTAATTTTATGTTAGATATAAGGTCTCTTCTGAAAGGTAAAATAGTTGGTATTTCAGTCGGTTCTTTAGATTTTAGTGTTAATTCTCCTGGTATTGATATTAGAGTTTCATTTTTACTTATGTCATATGTGTTATCCTCATCTTTACGTAAAGTTATCGACTCACTTTTGTCAATAACACCCTTTTCATAGGCCGCCCTTGTTGTAATAATTTTTTGTGCTTTAATTAGACTAGCTTCAGTTGTTTTTTGCTTACTTTTATTGTTAAGTTGTTTATTGGCACTCACTTGCTTATTCCAAAGATCTAAATTAAGTTTGCCCACTTTTGATTTCTGTGCTTTTTTCTCGTTTTCTACATTTTCGGTAATATTTTTTTCTGAAGAATTCTTAAAAATATTTTCTTCATTTTCTCTCGGCAAAACATTTAGGTTTGCAGGTAAGCTTAGAGCAGTATCTGGTTGTGTTTCAGATGTGTTAAACCTTATTCTTTCTGTTAAATTTGAAGGTGCTTCTGTTTTTTCTTCAGAGTGAATAAAATCTAGCTTTTCTGGCAATATTGTTATTTGTTCTTTGTAACATTCATTCAATTTAACAGTGTTTCCTGCTGATAAGGTATTGTTAGTTCCAGGAAAACTTTCGTTTACTTCGAAATTGCTTTCATGTACTGTAAAATCAATTGCCTCCGGCATAATTTTAACTTCTTGCACTTGATGTATTGTGGAAATGTTTTCTTCTTGGTACTTCATAATGTGATCTACAATAACTGGACCATCATCGATCGTTATTTTATCTGCATCTAGTTTACTGCCGCTTTGTCCATACACATTATTATTTAAAAAGTCTAATTCAGGCTGAGTTGTAAATACTTCGTCTAAAGAGTTTTTGCTCTTTTCCATGTTGTCTGCAGCAGGTACCGTTTTTGTTTTTTTATCTATTAAACATCTCTTTACTTTTACAGTATATTCATCACCTTTACTCTGAAAAATTGGATTGACATAAATTTAAAAAATATATAACTTTGACATCAATGAAAAAAAAAAATAGCAATGAGGTGGACCAAAGTATATTGGGCGTCTCAAATTTCCTAAAATACAATAAGTTTTATTTAGTTATTTAAAACTGAAAATACCTACATCCGTATGCTGATTGATGAAATTATTCGTTTGAAAATTATTGTTAAATTAAGATAAATTACTTTTTGACGTAGTTAAGTTACAAGTTCAGTTCAAAACAATATTATGTTTAGTTTCAGTTGAAGAGATGATGAAGTAAAATAACAAAATCAAAAATGTATTAAAAAAATGACATACACAATACAAAACAAAACAAAAGAAATAAAATTAAGCCATATTATGATTTCAAATATTAAATATTATAATATATTTTAATAAATCTCAAGTAACTATATTTAAATTGATAAATACATTGAGATCAAACTAAAGCCTTAGAGATTATGCTTTGTATCTTTCGTTAAACAGATGTAAAGTGTTTGGGTTAATATTGGTCACAATGCAGAGCTACGAGTACTCGTATATATAGTGTGGTACAGATGCAGAATGTTAATTAGACATAATTCTCCTACTGAATAAAGATATCATTATTATATAAAAAGTCCATAGCAGCCAGCAGAGATTAGGGCGTCAATAGGTGTAATATATTTCTTCTATCTGATTTAGTAATTCATCAAGAGAGTTCTAAATATTTCAAGGGAATTCATAAGTCCTATTTTCTCTCTATCTCTCTTAACACCTAATTTATCGGTATAGCAAATGACTCACAGCAATTATTCAAGCACCAAACGACACTTAAATATAAAAATGGGTAACTTACCTCAAACATAGCAATTTTGGATAACACAGATTTTTTCTTAGGCTGCTCGTCTTTTGGGTTATGGCTTACGATATCTTTCTTTGTCAAATCTGTGTCTTTTACACTGAGCTGAGTTTTTAGTCTGTCGACGTTGCCTTTTAAAATTGGGATATTTTGTGTGTCAATACTTGTATTTGGTAAGGCCACATCATTGTTGATGTTCATTACTTCCTGTGCAGGTAAATTCTTACTTACTTCGGTTTTATCCGCAGTTTCTTGAGTACTTTTGAAATTATTCAAAATTGTTTCGTGTTCTTGATCTTTTGAAACAGATGTGACATTATCATTGTCATTTGTTTGGATATGCTTTTCATCATCGTTACTTTCTACTGAATATTGCAGTTCCTCACTTTGTGTTATAATCATTGCTGTCGTGGATTTGATATCATCTAAAATAGATTTATTTTCATCAATTATTTTCTCAGATTTTTTGTCATCATCATACTTAGTGAATTTGTTTTCACTGTAAGTTCTTGTGTATTGTTTTGTTAGAACTTCGTCAGCTGCCTTCCATTCCACAGATTTACTTCTTTCGACATTTTTTATGCTACCTTTGATGTAGCTGTAGGTAGTATTTGTAATTTCTGGTAGTGGTAAGTTGGTACTGTCTTCTGTAAATTTTTCGACTTTCAGAGCATTTTGATTTCTATCTGGTTCAAAGTCATGGTTAGGGATTTGATTAAATTTATCAGATTCACTGTAATCTGAGGTTAGTCTTGTAGAGTCTTCGTTATAAATTTGTCTGTTTTTCGATGAAAGAATTATGCTTTTGCCATCTCTGCTAAATGTTCTGCTAATGCTACGTGTAATTTTTTCAGTTCTAATTTGTGGTTCACTGCTAACTGTGTCTCGACTTATGGTTTTACTACTGCCATTTTTCATTTCTTCACGTTTTGTCACTTCTCGGTTAACTAAAACTCTATCATCTAAACTCGCTGGACGTCGGTTAAGTTCCCTACTAATACTCCGATTTATTTGATCAGGTTTCATAGGAATTCTTGTTATCGTCTTAGTTATCTTACGACCATTTTCATTTTCTTCAAATTCCATTTTTTCTTCATAACCTTGGACATCTTCTATTTCTCGGATCGTTTTAGCACCAACAGGTTCATTAAGACTAATAGCTCTCTGTACAACATGAGTGTGATTTGGTTCAATACTAAGTTCAGTGCCTGACCTCTGAGAGTTACTTAAATTCACACTGTTACCACGGGCAAATCTTTTTGTGGTGATAGTTGTTGCTGATACTTTGAAACCGCCATCTTTTAAATTAGCATCAGTTACTGTAGCCTTTTTCTTCTCTACTGCACCAGTTTTGTTTGCACTGTCTTTCTTTCTCCATGGTATTTTAGATAGTTTTAGTTTTTCAGTAGGCATAAAATAATTTTCATCGTTACTATCATAGGCGTGAATGATTTCTTCAAATTTAGTTTCTACTTTCTCTGGATCATCGATGCTCCCTACTAATATTTTATCATCTACCACATTGTTTTTGTTATCAACTACTTCTTCATATAGTTTCTCGAACTCATCATCTTTTAATGATGATCTCCTCTTGATAGCTTTACTATCTTTCAGTTTAGGAATCGATGATCTTCGGGGTTTATTGTGAGGCTGGAAATAAAAGAATTGTTACTTGTATCACATTTAATATACTACTACTGCATGACATTTTACCTATTAATAATAATAATAATGCATACAAAATTACTTGTCATCATCTTGTCTTGTACTTGTCAAAAACAGTCTTTAACACTTTTGAGACAGATGATGATGACTAAATTTACAACTATGTAAAAAATAACTTAATAGCTTATTTCTTGAATACCTGATGGATATGCCAAACACAATGTATTTTTTTTTACTAGACCCTGACTTTCTGAAAGCTCTCAAATTTACTTTTCTCTGAAAAAAATTCTAAAATGTGCACGTATTACATTCATTTAACATTTTTCGATTGGTTTTAGCTCTCGAAATCTTTGTTACAAATATATAGCTTAACTTAGATCATTGAATACGTCGTTATAACGTACCTCTTTAACGTTCTTCTGTACCTTCTCAACTGTTTGTTTGAATTTCAGCAGTGGTATTTTAGACTTCTTTGCAGCTTGACTTTTTTCTGAAATTTAATTAAAAGTCTTTAATTAAGTATTATTATTAGAAAGTGTTAGATGTCTAGATATTATGATGGTCTTCATCGCATTACCAGTATCCTATCATACCAGTATTGGCCTCAGATAGCTCAGTAATAAATTTATTCTTAACAATAGCCGGCATAGTAAATGTTCTGGAATAGATTAGTTATATTCAAAGAATGAAATTCCTATTGCCATCTTTCATGGATTATCTTTGAACCGGATTTTCACCAATCAAATCGATCAAGGTTAAAGCTATCCATTAAATATCTCTATCACGCAGTAACCTCAGTCATGAGCTTATCCTGTGTTGTCGTTGTGTGACTGTGGTAGACTATTATTATTTAAAACAATATTCAGCGCTATCTAGACCCAAACTAAACACAATCATTATTATTATTATGGGTTCTAGAACACTAATAAACCTTTTTTTGTATGCATAATCATGTCTCGAAATATACAGAATAATTCTTATATACATGTTTTTTATAGAACCTATGAAGTCAGTCATTACGGTGAATGCCCTTCTCCGTGCCACTCAGCAGGTGATAAGAAAAATTATTGAATATAAGCACTGACCATCATTTTTAGATTCCTCCTGTAGTACTACTATACTCTGTGTAGTGCTGACAGTTCGTGTGTATGTTTGACTATCTGTTTGCACAGTCCTCGCCTCCTCCTCTTCCCCGGTGTGAGATATCCTGTGGCGCCCATTTTCTATTTCTTGTATCTGCAACTTAATGATTTTTTTCTATAATATCTATTGTTTATTAAGGCAGTACTTACTACTATATTTTAGGCTTGTTCTTTGTGTTGAGTGATATGTGATCAGTAGAGTTGGGTGGTGTCTCCAAGTTCTAACGACTCAGTTATTGATTGTATAATAATGCAATTCCTACAATTTATATTTTAAGGTTTGTTCTTTGTGTTGAGTGATATGTGATCAGTAGAGTTGGGTGATGTCTCCAAGTTCTAACGACTCAGTTATTGATTGTATAATAATGCAATTCCTACAGTTTATATTTTAGGGTTTGTTCTTTGTGTTGAGTGATATGTGATCAGTAGAGTTGGGTGGTGTCTCCAAGTTCTAACGACTCAGTTACTGATTGTTTAATAATGCAATTCCTACAATTTATATTTTAGGGTTTGTTCTTTGTGTTGAGTGATATGTGATCAGTAGAGTTGGGTGGTGTCTTCTAGTTCTGACGACTCAATTATTGATTGTTTAATAATGCACTTCCTACAATTTATATTTTAGGGTTTGTTCTTTGTGTTGAGTGATATGTGATCAGTAGAGTTGGGTGATGTCTCCAAGTTCTAACGACTCAGTTATTGATTGTATAATAATGCAACTCCTACAGTTTATATTTTAGGGTTTGTTCTTTGTGTTGAGTAATATGTGATCAGTAGAGTTGGGTGGTGTCTCCAAGTTCTAACGACTCAGTTATTGATTGTTTAATAATGCAGTTCCTACAATTTATATTTTAGGGTTTGTTCTTTGTGTTGAGTGATATGTGATCAGTAGAGTTGGGTGATGTCTCCAAGTTCTAACGACTCAGTTATTGATTGTTTAATAATGCAATTCCTACAATTTATATTTTAGGGTTTGTTCTTTGTGTTGAGTGATATGTGATCAGTAGAGTTGGGTGGTGTCTTCTAGTTCTGACGACTCAATTATTGATTGTTTAATAATGCACTTCCTACAATTTATATTTTAGGGTTTGTTCTTTGTGTTGAGTGATATGTGATCAGTAGAGTTGGGTGATGTCTCCAAGTTCTAACGACTCAGTTATTGATTGTATAATAATGCAACTCCTACAGTTTATATTTTAGGGTTTGTTCTTTGTGTTGAGTAATATGTGATCAGTAGAGTTGGGTGGTGTCTCCAAGTTCTAACGACTCAGTTATTGATTGTTTAATAATGCAGTTCCTACAATTTATATTTTAGGGTTTGTTCTTTGTGTTGAGTGATATGTGATCAGTAGAGTTGGGTGATGTCTCCAAGTTCTAACGACTCAGTTATTGATTGTTTAATAATGCAATTCCTACAATTTATATTTTAGGGTTTGTTCTTTGTGTTGAGTGATATGTGATCAGTAGAGTTGGGTGGTGTCTCCAAGTTCTAACGACTCAGTTATTGATTGTTTAATAATGCAATTCCTACAATTTATATTTTAGGGTTTGTTCTTTGTGTTGAGTGATATGTGATCAGTAGAGTTGGGTGGTGTCTCCAAGTTCTAACGACTCAGTTATTGATTGTTTAATAATGCAATTCCTACAGTTTATATTTTAGGGTTTGTTCTTTGTGTTGAGTGATATGTGATCAGTAGAGTTGGGTGATGTCTCCAAGTTCTAACGACTCAGTTATTGATTGTATAATAATGCAATTCCTACAGTTTATATTTTAGGGTTTGTTCTTTGTGTTGAGTGATATGTGATCAGTAGAGTTGGGTGATGTCTCCAAGTTCTAACGACTCAGTTATTAATTGTATAATAATGCAATTCCTACAATTTATATTTTAGGGTTTGTTCTTTGTGTTGAGTGATATGTGATCAGTAGAGTTGGGTGATGTCTCCAAGTTCTAACGACTCAGTTATTGATTGTTTAATAATGCAATTCCTACAATTTATATTTTAGGGTTTGTTCTTTGTGTTGAGTGATATGTGATCAGTAGAGTTGGGTGGTGTCTCCAAGTTCTAACGACTCAGTTATTGATTGTTTAATAATGCAATTCCTACAATTTATATTTTAGGGTTTGTTCTTTGTGTTGAGTGATATGTGATCAGTAGAGTTGGGTGGTGTCTCCAAGTTCTAACGACTCAGTTATTGATTGTTTAATAATGCAATTCCTACAGTTTATATTTTAGGGTTTGTTCTTTGTGTTGAGTGATATGTGATCAGTAGAGTTGGGTGATGTCTCCAAGTTCTAACGACTCAGTTATTGATTGTTTAATAATGCAATTCCTACAATTTATATTTTAGGGTTTGTTCTTTGTGTTGAGTGATATGTGATCAGTAGAGTTGGGTGGTGTCTCCAAGTTCTAACGACTCAGTTATTGATTGCTTAATAATGCAATTCCTACAATTTATATTTTAGGGTTTGTTCTTTGTGTTGAGTGATATGTGATCAGTAGAGTTGGGTGGTGTCTCCAAGTTCTAACGACTCAGTTATTGATTGTTTAATAATGCAATTCCTACAATTTATATTTTAGGGTTTGTTCTTTGTGTTGAGTGATATGTGATCAGTAGAGTTGGGTGGTGTCTCCAAGTTCTAACGACTCAGTTATTGATTGTTTAATAATGCAATTCCTACAATTTATATTTTAGGGTTTGTTCTTTGTGTTGAGTGATATGTGATCAGTAGAGTTGGGTGGTGTCTCCAAGTTCTAACGACTCAGTTATTGATTGTTTTTTAATGCAATTTCTACAATTTACATTTTAAGCTTGTTCTTTGTGTTGAGTGATATGTGATCAGTAGAGTTGGGTGATGTCTCCAAGTTCTGATGACTCAGTTATTGATTGTATAATAATGAAATTCCTACAATTTATATTTTAAGGTTTATTCTTTGTGTTGAGTGATATGTGATCAGTAGAGTTGGGTGGTGTCTCCAAGTTCTGATGACTCAGTTATTGATTGCTTAATAATGCACTTCCTACAATTTATATTTTAAGGTTTGTTCTTTGTGTTGAGTGATATGTGATCAGTAGAGTTGGGTGGTGTCTCCAAGTTCTAACGACTCAGTTATTGATTGCTTAATAATGCACTTCCTACAATTTATATTTTAGGGTTTGTTCTTTGTGTTGAGTGATATGTGATCAGTAGAGTTGGGTGGTGTCTCCAAGTTCTAACGACTCAGTTATTGATTGTTTTTAATGCAATTCCTACAATTTATATTTTAAGGTTTGTTCTTTGTGTTGAGTGGTATGTAAGCAATTTTGGAGAGTAGTGACACTAAGTTCTGACGACTCATTGCTTAATTATTTATTAAGGCAATACTTAAAATTATCATTTAGGTAACAAGTAAGTGAGTAGTGTCTACTTATTCTGACGACTCGTTGATTGATTGTTTTTAAAGCAAAAAATTATGTTTTATGCAAGACTTTGTGTTGAGTAACAAATGCGAGGCCCGGTTCTCCAAGTTCTGATGACTCATTCTTTGATTGTTTGTTAAGGCAGTTCTTATAATTTACATTTAAGAGCGTTCTTTGGTGTCGAGTGATAAGTGAGTAAGTAGTGTCTACCTATTCCGGCAATTCATTACTTAATTTTTTATTAAGGTCGAATGATGTTGTGATCAAATAAGAGTATAGTCAAATTGTATGTATTATATATCTTTATATGAACACTTTTTAACCAAGTCACGAATTGATTTGTTTAGTTTTGCTAACTTTAAACTGGTTTCATACAAATATAGAGTTAATAAAATGAGAGGAAGCTCTTTAATCTTTGGTACACATTATGTAAAATGTGATGAAATACGAAATACCTTTATGTCAAAAATTATATAAAAGAGATTCTTTTGAGATCTGCGGAGTCAGAGACAGTCAATTAGGCACTTGTATTTTGTGTTGTTATCGTAGTCCCTGTAATTAAAATCTTGAAAATTTTATGAATATGATTGAAACATTACTAGAACAGCTATTTGATAAGAAATGCTCTGGACTGTTTTTTTTTGTGTTTCATGCAAGAAATGCTGCATGCGGTGCGGCGGTGTAATGCAGATATCTTGCATGAAACACAAAAAAAAACAGACTTAATTCACTGTCTAGCTATATCTTTTTATACATAATGACACGCTTTCCTCAGTAGACAGAATCTTAACCAACCTCGAAAACTACGATATATTAAATGTTTAGTTGACCATAACAGCTTGGCTAACGGTCATGCAGGATTAATATGTAAAAATAAAAATAAGTTTAAAGAATTATGTCTAACCAACGACTTAAATGCTATGGGTCCCAATACATTAACTATGAAATTCAACCAATATTTCTGTGACAGTTTTAAAAAGAAAAAATATAAAATATACTCTAAACACGAGGACAGTCTAAGGTGGATTTCAAAAGGTATTAAAGATGAGACGTTCTCTTTGCGTAAGAAGCAACAGAAACAAATAGATTAATATATGTAGGAGAGTTATTAAGAATGCGTTAAAATTGGCAATACAGTCGGCACTAGCTAAATCAGACAATATTTCTAAAGATATTTAGAGCATAGTTAATTAACATAAAAATATTCTTTACTTAATGGTAATGACATTACCTCGGATCTTTCTGACATTGTCAATTTATTTGCCGCTACCTTTAATAATGATCTTAGTTTTGGTAAGCGTAACTATGAAACAGCTCAAAAGACTCTCGAGGAAAATACTAACAGGATAGAGAGGGCAATGAGCATGCAAAAGGTCAGTCCGAGGAAGGTTTACGATTAACTGAAAAGCAAGCGGTCAATAATAGGAGAGAATGTAGATATTTTAGCAAATCCTGCACAACAAATGTATCCAGGATTGTATCTTTCCAGACCAATTTAAAATAGCCAAAATAATTCCTGCACACAAAAAAGGCCCATGTAAGATCCAAATATGTATAGACTACCTTGCTACCAACTAAATCTAAAATATTTGAATTAATATTAAAAAGTAGGTTACTTAGGTATTTGAGTTTAAACTATATTTGAAATCGCAGGCAGTAAAGTTATTTGAGGAAAGTATTAATACTGGACGCTGTTGATACACTCACTAATGACGTATTGGCCAAGTTAAACTGCAAGCAAAAGGTAGCAGGGATCTTCCTTGACTTAAGATCCGCTTTCGACACTGTCAATCATGGCATACGGACTGCGAAACTTGACCATTATCAGTGCCGAATTTAAACTTAATGCCGCTCCTGGGCACCGGAAAAAAATCCGCCCCAATACTGGAATTTTACTTTCAGTTTATATTTTTTTTTTCAAAATTAAAATAACTATATTGCAGAAACTTTATTATATGTTATATAATAAATATATATTTGTTTTATAATAAGTCACCCGACTCATAATTATATTACATCAATTTTTTCACAGGCAAACACATCTGAATTTTCGAATTGCGAATTGGTCGATTAAATCTTTGCAATCTAAACGTTTAAGTACGTCGGATTCGATGCATAGAATAGCTAAGCTATTGAGTCTATTACAGTTATTGTTGAACGTAAGAAGTTTTTAACTCTCTTCAAACATGAAAACGATCGTTCTGCGCTACAGTTTGTTACAGCTAATGTCATAAATATTCGATAAGCGATTTCCACGTTTGGAAACTCAGTGTACAGGTCGTTTCATTGCAACAATTTCAAAAGATCGGAAGGCGAATTCTGTTCCATCAATTTTTCAGTGCAATAAGCATGAAAGTGCACAAATTCGTCATCTAATAATAACTCGAGATCTGAAGAATAAACATTTCTTAAAAGTTCAGCTCGTTTACGAATTTCTCTATTGTCCAAGTTGCCAAATTCAGTGATAACTGAGAACTTTTTCTGAATTTTTTCATATGCTGCACATCTTTTGCGCAATTGAGAATCCAGATTTTCAAAAATGTCATTAAAAGTATTAACTCTAAAATGGTCCCGACCTGACAGTTGTACATCTCTTGATCTCCAGACTGTAGGTGGTAGCATGCGCTATTTCAAGTTTATTAAATTCAAAAATATAAAATTAATTGGTGCAATGGATAAATCATAACTTTTTTAAAAAATTCATTGATTGATTAAAGTTTGTTTTAAAAAATGCAAAAAAATATATTTTTAAATACCAATTAAATTTCTTTAATTCCAGAAAATAGAAAAGTCGATTCTTATTTTAATCCTCCAAGGAAATAAAATGATTAAATCACTTTGATTATTAATTTTTACCAAAAGTGCCAAAATTATTTTAATTTCTTGAATTATCAATTAAACTGAAAATTATTAATTATATTGAGCAATCTTGATAAGACTAAAAAAAATTTTGTTCACTTTCAAAATTTTGCCGCCCTAGGCACTTGCCCCGACTGCCCCTAGTGTAAATCCACCGCTTCGTCCGTCCGTCCGACCTTCGTCGAAAAACAATTCGAAAAACAATTATTCATATCCTATGTACAAAATAGACATATGTTTGTTGAAATAAATACTAAAAACTATGATCAAACAGGCTCAATCAGAATAAAATATATTTAGACGTATAAATCAAAACTTATTAATATTAAAGCAGGTGTTCCGCAAGGTTCCACAATCATCCCATATTTTTATTACATTTATTCTTATAAATAGTATAGTTAGTAAGTGGCCTGAGAATATAAATTTAACTGCTTTTGCTTATGACACGAATGTCATTGTGTTAGCTGATACTGATAAGTAACCTATTATAATATATAGTAAAAGTTGATGAAGCTTTAGACTACTTTAACAAATGGTTTTCATTAAACTGTCTAAAAATAACGCTAAAAATCTAACTAAATTCTATTTAAATTCACCAATAAGAATTCTGACACACCACAATGCAGTCTTAAAGGAATCAAAATGGACACAGTCGATAAAGTTAAATTTCTAGGGATACATGTGGACTGCTTTCTTAATTGGAAAAGTGAGCTTTCTTAAATAGAATCTAGTATACACTCGGCCTGTTTTGTATTGAGAAGCCTAAGAGATGTTGTTACCTTGGAACAATTCAGGACTGTTTCCTTCGCTTTAGTTGAATCCATACAGCATTCTGTTTCAAGGAAGCAGCTATAATTATACCATTCAGAAGGCCTTTATCGCCCAAGAACAATCGTTCGTAGTCGTAGAGCAACAAGTCGAGTGGTATGTGAGTGAGTAGTGTCTACTTACACTCTCGACTCGTTGTGTAATTTCATACCAGGACAATTCTTACAATTTATGTTTTAAGCATGCTGCTCTTGGTGTTGAGTGATAAGTGAGTGTTTTTTGGTGTTGAATTGTATGTGACTTTGTGTTTGCATCGAATAAGAGTATAGTCGAGTGATAAGTGAGTTAGTAGTGTCTACTTATTCTGGAGACTCGTTGTGCAATTGTTTATCAGGGCACTTCTTAAAAATGAAATACAAATTGCTTGATAGTTTATTATAGAGTGTTCTTTTGTGTTACGTTGCAAATAAGTGAGTGGTGTCTACTTATTCTGGAGACTCGTTGTGTAATTGTTTACAAGAGCAATTCTTACAGTTTCTATTTTAAGCATGTTCTTGGTGTTGAGTGATAAGTGAGTGAGTAATGTCTACTAGTTCTGAGGACTCATTGCTTAATTATTCATGGGCAATTCTCGCAATTTTTTGTTTTAAAGTGTTCTTTTGTGTTGGGTAACAAGCAAGTGAGTAGTGTCTACTTATTCTGGCGACTCATTAATTAATTTTTCTTAAAGCAATTTTTACGATTTACCTTTAAGAGCCGTTAATTAGTGTCGACTGATATGTATGTGAGTTTTCTGGCTTCTCATTGCTTAAATATTTAGTAAGACAATTCTTACAACTTTTATTTAACAGCGTTCTTTTGTCTTAGGTAACAAGTGAGTAGTGTCTACTTATTCTGGCGACTCCTCGTTGAATTGTTTTGTAGGCTTACTCCTACAATTTATATTTAAATTTTTTTAGTGTTGATTGATAAGTGAGTGAGTAGTGTTGACCAGTTCTGACGACTAATGATTGATTGTTTTTAAAGCATTTCTTACAATTTATTTTTCAAGCATGTCTTTGTGTTAGTGACAAAGGCGAAGGCCAGTTATTTTAGTTGTGACGACTCATTGATTGATTTACATTTAAGAGCGCTTTTTGGTGTCTAGTGTTAAGTGTGTAAGTAGTGTCCACCTATTCTGGTATCTCGATGTGTAATAGTTTATCAGGGTAATTCTTAAAAATGAATTAAAAAATGTTTGAATGTTTATGAAATAATTCTTGCTATTTTTGTTTTAAAGCGTTCTTTTGTGTCAGGTAACAAGTATGTGAGTAGTGTCTACTAATTTTGGGGACTCGTGGTTAAATGGTTTTGTTAGGTATCCCTACAATATATATTTTACAGCGTTTTTAGTGTTGATTGATAAGTGAGTGAGTAGTGTCGAGTAGTTTTGACGACTCATTGATTGCTTGTTTTTAAAACATTTCTTACAATTTATGTTTTAAGCATGTCTTTGTGTTGAGTGATAAGTGAGTGAGTAGTGTTCACTAGCTCTGAGGACTCATTGCTTGATTGTTTATAGGCAATTCTTTCAATTTTTATTTTAGACCGTTCTAATGTGTTTAGTAACAAGTAAGTGAGTAGTATCTACTTATCTGGCGACTCGTCGTTTAATTGTTTTGTAGGGTATTTTCTACATTTTATATTTAAAGCGTTTTTTAGTGTTGATTGATAAGTGAGTGAGTAGTGTCGACTCAATGATTGATTGTTTGTTAAGGCAATTCTTATAATTTGCATTTAAGAGTGTTCTTTGGTGTCGAATGATAAGTGAGTAAGTAGTGTCTACCTATTCTAGCGACACATTCCTTACTTTTTTTATTAAGGTCGAATGAAGTTGTGCTGAAATAAGAGAATAGTCGAGTGGTATGTGAGTACTCACTTATTCTGGGGACTCGTTGTGTAACTGTTTGTCAGGGCAATTCCTACAATTTATGTTTTATAAATGAGAAATTGTTTTTTTTTTGTTTCTTACGCTTTCACGCTTGCAAACACTTTGTCAGTTGTTCAGAAAAGGACAGCGAGTGCCTTCTTAAAGCATGACAAAACGTAGTGTTTCCATTGAATAGTGAAGGGATTGAAAGAATATACATTCGTCATAAGCAATTTTTTGGTTGCTTTTCACCGAGTGAGTGACCGTGAGTGGTTACCGCAGCCCGAACCTTCTCGCCCACTGGTTCTTAGGGGTGACTGAAAGGGCGACACCGCACTCTGCAACACTTGAATTGCAGGTGTCCAGGTAGTCCCTTATCATCAGGTGACCCCCTTTTACCATAAAAAGGTAATTCGTATTAGTTATGTTTTTTGTAAAGTTCTTTTGTGTCAAGTGGTAAATGAGTCAGAAACGTATACTTGTTCTGGCGACTAACTGTTTAAGTGTTAGATAAGTTCATTTTAATTCAGTGATTACTACTGCCCTGATTATTGTCTAAGACTCTAGGACAGCCACAGACTCAGCTAAAAACATAAAAAAAAATCGCGAATAAGAGAAATGGAGTAGCATCTTAAAACCTAGTTGCAAACAGTGCGTTTTACACAAACCTGGTATTTTAAGTATTAATAAATTATTAATCTAACAATAAATTGATGTTTTTAATCGTTTACATTCGTACAAAGTGGCTTTATTAATTAAAAGAGGTTTGAATTTTTTAAATGTCTGGTTTAACCAAAAGGGCTTAACTCACACTCAAGGGAAAATCAACGTTTATGTCACAATGGCTGCTCTGCAGAGGACTGTGAAATTTGACGATAACAGCGATACCATATATCAGGGGTAGCCAACTTGATTGGACCCAAGATCTCTTGTTCACTAACGAGACCCTGTGCGATCTTCTAATTACATACTTCTAGAAATCTTAAATGAAACAGCATAGTTCAGTACACAATAATGTAGCATTTATTATTTTATTAAGAGAAAAAACATAAATGTGAAAATTATACTTAGTAACTACTTATATACATATATAATTATTAGTGTGAGCATTGGGTCTGAATATCTTCCACTAGTTTAGCATAATCAGGTTTGTAGTTGGAGATTGCCAACCTTAAAGAATCTAATGTATGAGCGTCTGTCAAACGAGAACGGTGTTTACTTTTTGTTTGCTTTAAGTAGGAAAATGCTGACCCACATAAATATGTTGAACCAAAACACGAATGAAGTTGTTCAACGCATTTCTTCAAATTTGGATATTTTTCATTGGAAACCAATGCCCAGAAATCTTGACCTGAGGATGACCTTGCTTTAAGAAATATGTCGCAGCGCTGAGTAATAATTTCGTTTTGTAACATCATGTGCTCCATTTGAAATGTATCTGCAAATTTTGTAGCCAATTCATAGATATCACTATGATCAATGGAATCATTGAACGGATAACTAATGAATTAAACAAAGTTCTCAATTTTTCTGAAATCACCAAAGCGCAAAGCATATGATCCTTGATGTTAACAAATTGTTCAAATTTTATCTTCTCTATGTCAACTATCATAGACGCTCTTTGACATTGAAACGCTGCAATAGAACTTATCATTTCTGTTAATGTTTTATTCTTGCCTTGTACATTCAGATTTAATGTACTCAGTTTTCCAGTAAAATCTGAGAAAAAAACTAAATCACATTGCCAGACTAAATCACACAATTGCTGATAATTATCACCCTTTTCATCAAGAAATTTTATTATTTCGTCCAATAGATCGAAATCTTTGCAAAAACTTGCCTCGACTCAACCACCTCACGTCAGTGTGCATTGCCAATTCTGGTTCCTTCTAATCTAATTGCTGTTTAAAGAGCCGCCTTTGGAGGGATTTTCCCTTTATGGAATTTACAATCTTAAAAGAAATATCCATCACATGTTTCGTGTTTAATCTCTTACTAGCCTACTAGTACTTGTTGATGAATTATGCAGTGGTAGCTAATGAAGTCTGGTAAATCTTGGTCTTTGTGACAAAGAGCAATAAAACCATTATGAATACCTGCCATTGCAGGAGCTCCATCAGTTGTCATTGATACGAGTTTATACATGCATAGCTTATTCTGGCAAATATATGCTTTGAATGCCGTGAATATATCAAGGCCACGAGTTTTCCGTTTAAGGAAATCATACCTAGCAGTTCTTCTTTGGTCGAGAAATCTTCGAAGACCATCCGAATAAAAACAAGTAATTGTGCAGTATCAGTGACATCTGTTGACTCGTCAAATTGAAGCGAAAAAGCAACGCAGCTGGCGATATCTTTTTGTAGTTGTTCGTTTAAGTTTTTACTTATTATTTCTATACGGCGCATCACAATATTTTGCAACAGCTGTAATCCATGAACAGCTTTTTTAATTTCGTTTTTATTTTTTAAATTCACGAACAGCGAATCTGACACTTCTTCGAAGATTTCTTTGATGTATTCTCCATCGGAAAAAGGTTTGCTCTTTTGTCCAATTCTGTAGCTTACTTGGAAAGAAGCTTCAGTTGCAGCT